>CM069442.1:73676126-74114298 GCA_035610835.1 Ophiura sarsii | reverse complement strand
ACTTCTTTTACTTATAATGAAAAAAAAAAATTACATTTTGTCAAAAGGGTAAAATTGCCATGTCTTCTGCACAAAAGTGTATCTTCAGTTTGATAAGTACAATGTTACAATGTATTCATGATGAGATAAAATAAAAATTCTAATACAAGGTATATATTTCAAGGATAAAGAAAAAACAACCGATATAATTCATTGATTTTCATACGAAAAAATGAATGAACTTTGGGCATCGACAGTGGCGTACCATGGCCCGTGGGGGGGGGGGGGGTGGGGGGGGGGGGGTGGGGTGGTGGGCGGTGGCCCCCTGAATACATTGTAACATTGTACTTATCAAACTGAAGATACACTTTTGTGCAGAAGACATGGCAATTTTACCCTTTTGACAAATGTAATTTTTTTTTTCATTATAAAGTAAAAGAAGATTGTCGCGCTTGACTGACCCCATGTTTCATATCTATCTTTGACATGTGACATTCCTGAAAATTAGCTATTTACAAAAACCCTAAAATGGTTCCTGAAACCATCTTGTTAAACTTGAATAGGGGAGAGCGGGGCTAGTCCGCCCTCTAATTTTCAGGCTTTGCCTAGCGGACTCATTTTACAAGTTAGAAATCTATCCTACTTTCAATGATAAATGCTTCTTTTCTTAGCTACATGCCCCCATAGTTTCAGCACTCTAGAACTTTTAGTAAGGGCAGGAGTAAGGAAAATAACCAACAGGGCGGACTTACCCCACGACTTCTCACGCCGGGGCAGGTTCTCCCTCGGGATGGGCAAGCTCGTTCGGCTTCATAGGCAAGTTAAATATTGCAGAAACTATCAGTTATTTCATGTAAAGATTGATGAAAAGTCAACTAGATACAACTATAACAAATTAGGCCATGTGGACACATCATGTGTCCAATTATTATGTTGGGGGCGAGTCCGAGGCGGCGGACTAGCCCCGCTCTCCCCTAATTAAACATTAAACATAATTCGCGCGATACGAGTACAAATTGGCAATTGTAAGCTTGAATAATAAAACATTGAAACTAATTCGCGCGAAGCGTGCTGCCAGGCCCGAAACCAGGGGGTGGGGGGGGGGGGGGGGGGGCAAATTGTGTACCAATGTACCTTTTGTTTACTAATGTACCTTTTTTGTGTGAAAACGCCTAACCCCCCCCCCCCCCTATTTTCCGAAAAGGCCACCTTTTCCATTGTGTAAAGCATTTTTTCGGGCCGTTTTGGACTCAAATAGGCCTATGTCCCCAAAAATGTGGGGGGAACCTTTTACGATTTTTTTGGTACCAATGTACCTTTTCCAAAAAATACGCCCCCCCTAAACAAATCCTACTTACAGGCCTGCGTGCTGCAGATTCTTTTCTTCATTAAAATGGTCCAGACAACGTTCCTAAAATCAAGTATGTCATATCCAATAACTTGAATAATGAAACTAATTCGCGCAAAAACCTGTAGTTTTTTCACTAAAATATTCCAGACAACGTTCCTGAAACCATGTTGTTTAAGCTTGAATAATTTTAACACTGAAACTAATTCGCGCGAAGTTTGCAAAAACTTAGTTTTTCATTAAAATGGTCCAGACAAACATTCCTGAAACCATGTTGTTAAGCTTGAATAATAATCATTGAAACTAATTCGCGCGAAGCGTGCAAATACTTCTAGTTTTTTCATTAAAATGTTCCAGGCGACGTTCCTAAAAACAGCTTCAATAATAAATATTGAAACTAATTCGCGCGAAGCGTGCAAAAACTTCTATTTTTTCATTAACGTCCAGACAACGTTTCCGAAACTACGTGTTTTGGGGTTGTTGTTTTTTTGGTGGGGGGGTGGGGGGTCGTCGTCCCCACCGTGAAAATAATAGGATCGTGCCCCACTTCACCCCGCTTGCTCTGTCTATCCTAGTTACCCATCATCCTCATTCTCCTCTTCCTCCTTAATCGTCTTCCTTTTTATGTTTTACTCTTTTTTAAATAGGAGGGGGAGCACGGCCTGGTGGGGCGTATCTGGGGTCTTTTTCAGGGGAGGGGCAAAGGGTATTTTTTCCCAGTGAACACCAGTTCGACTCTATAAAGCAAACAAATTGCGCAGCTGGTTGTTTATTCCAGCGAATGACGTTGCCTCTTAAAGTTGTTTGAGCGCGCGAAATGTTAACAACATATCTATACGAATCTGGCCATTATTAAGGTACATTTTCTTTCAAACAGGCTTCTTTTAATGACATTCCTTGACAAATGCGTGCGTAGCGCGAGAAAATTTGCCATTTTTATACTAATTTGCCCATCATCAAACCGGACAAGGGGAAGTTGTCATTTTGATTGGAATTAAGTAAATCCCTTACACTTTCTCTTTCCTTTTATCTTCCTCTACTCTCTTTCCTTTCTTTTCCTTCCCCTTTTCTTTCTCTCATTTTCCTCCTCTCTTTCCTTTCTTTCCTTTCCCTTTTCCCTTTCATTTCCCCTTTCCTCTTCCTCTCTTCCATCTCTTCTTCCCTTCTCTTCGATTTATTTTAGCCCGGTAGTTTGAGCTGGCCTTCCCGGTCAAAGCCGTCTGGGGCAAGGGCGTCTCCAGAGGGGGTGTTGACCCCCCCCCCCCATTAATCATATCTGTCGGCAAAATCTGCCCTATTCATCCAATCTGTCGGCACGAGTTTCCGTCGGTACATTTGCGAATTTGACCATAACATTTCTTTTAAAAAAATGTCGGTGCCCGGGTGCTTGTTGCTGTTATTTTGACTGCGAATTTTGTTGACCGTGCGATTTTTTTTTTATCCTACACCCCCCCCCCCCCCCACTTGCACTTACATGACTGCAAACAAAATTGGGGCTATCTTTTACTATTTTTAGGGGGTGCTTGTCGGCAACTGGGACCGCTACACCCCCCCACCCCCCATTCAAAAGGGTCTGGGGACGCCCCTGGTCTGGGGGCACTCTGCCTGACCCCCCCCCCCCCCGGAGATACGCTACTGGGGGGGGGGGGGGTTTAGCCCCTGGACACGGGCCGGGGTGACAAGAAATCAAATGATTCAGAATTATAAAAACCGGTGGCTAAATCAAATGATTCAGAATTATAAAAACCGGTGGCTCATTCAATTTTACATCTATGCCCTGAAAGCTACATGGATCCCAAGACTTTTTAATGCGGAGGAATTAGAGTGGATTAGCCGTTTTGGTAAAATGGTACTTTTATCTCTTTAGACGAATATTTCATGAGAACCAATTGTTTAATATGGCCTCTAAATATCGTGCAATCACTGACTAAAGAACAACTATACAAACACGCTCAACTTTCTTATATTTGACATGTTTGATGTCGAGTGTTATCATGAAAGAAGGTTATATGATTCTCTAATCTCGTCTAAAAAGGTCAAATGAAAATTTATAGAAAATGGGAAAGCAAGATAGACATATCCTATAGTTTAAAAAATGATCGGTTTTTTTTCTTCTTCTATACCATTCAAATGGACCGTTGATATAAAAATAAGATGGTTCCAATTTCGCCTGATTCATAGAATTCATAGAATTTCTCTTGTTTGGAAAAATCATAGGGCGGAAAGACTCACATCTATGCACATTTGGTAAAGAAACAGAAAAAACCTACTACACTTATTCTGTGAGTGTCCAACCATATTATTTTAATCGTTTTAACTATTAAAATAATATGGTTGGAACTACTAAAATGTACGCCTTGCACTCTCAAATTAAAAATACAAGCGTACCGCGTACACATACTCGCGCGTTGCGGCGCGTGGTAACGGGTCATAGCAGGTCCCGGGAGCTTCAATAGCTTTTAATGCAATCTAAAGGGTGAACGCAAAGACAACGCTGATTGGCTAACTGTAATGTCAAACTTGCGTTGACTTTCCAACGCAGGTTTGACGTATGCCGAAGGACCCTCGCCTTCGGCTCGGGCCTGTCGGTTCTCGTGTGGGGGCGCTCTATACCTCACTGGGCGAGGGGACTTCTCGACGGACTAGTTGAGAAGGGACCTGCTGAGGGACATGTCAAGTATTCGTTTTCACTAAAATAGGGCCTGTAAATCTTGTACCGACACTAAAGTTTATATCGGTTGATAGGCCAACGTACAGACTACAGAGGACTTTCTTTCCCAAATCCAACTGGGTTGAAACGGGTTTGAAAACAAGTCTTATTATCTTCAGTAGATAGCTCAATAGTACATTCAATGTCATGTATTTATACATGATAGGCGCAGTGTTATTTTTTTAATAATCGTCTCAGGGCTAAGTTAAAGGTATAAATTGAAAGCAGATTTTCTTGCAGATTTACATTTCTGATCATAAATCATGCATACATTCCAAGTAACAGGGCGATACGATTCTTAATTACTTCAAAATCATGGTTTTGAGTGAAAATAAACTGTCGGAATCCCGACACTTTATATTTTTCACTCTAAATTCACTCTAAAACCATGATTTTGAGGTAATTAGGAATCGTATCGCTCTGTAACTTGGAATGTAGGCCTATGTATGATTTATGATCGGATATGTAAATCTGCAAGAAAATCTACTTTCTAAAAAAAAAAAATGAATAGAGGGCGCTCTCTGAATGAACATTAAAAATTGCCATTATTGTTGTTTCTACTAACAAAGACATAGCAAAACTTGATTAAAACAATATCATCGCTATTTATTGAAAAACGCCCTCTATGCAAATATGGTTTGCGTTATGTATCACGCGTAGGCCTACTGCAGGTACGCGTAGGCCTACTGCAGGTAGGGGGATACTGTCGGACGTAAAATGCTCGTCCCGCGGGACCAGCATTTTTTGAATCAACGTTTTCTTGTATACAAAGAGAGCTGATTTTTCTTAATCCTTATAGGTAAGTTCATACATACAATTATAAAAATAAACTAATCTCAGTTTATCATAATTGAGGGCGCTGCCTCCAACACGTCTCTTAGTGTCCCTTTAACACTGAGGCCACCCCGAAACGTTACAGAAATACGGTACACTCTATCTACGGAGTCGACACGATAAGAAAAGCCAGTGTCCATGTCGACATAGGCCTACTGATAGTATGCCGGTAGGGGAGAACGGGGTAAGTTGAGCCATCGTGGGTACGTTGAGCCACCCCCTGTATTATGGAAACTATTGACAGAGTCCTAATTTTACACTGCCCTCTATTGTTAGATGACATCACTCAAACCTCTCTGGTGACCACCTTGCATCGTGTGCATGGTGTGTACACCCATGGTAAGAAAATTGAGCTAGAAAGTTGATTTTGGACACATCTGAGTAAATTTTTGAAAAAATGGTTTACGTGGTTTCTTTCTGTGCATAGATTGTATTGGTGCAACTTTGTGTGCTAAAAGGGTGACATGTGCATATTAGTAACATATTGAAAATGTCAACCATGATAAAATAAAATTTGTCAAAATTTAGTACGAAAATTGTGGGGAAGTGTTTTAAAATTCCAGTTTGGATCAAAGTATTAACATTTATGAGTATATTTCACTTTACCATGAATAAGCCAAAATGTCCGAAACTTATTTTCTGATTTCAAATGTCCCATTGATTATTGTGGTGGTTCAACTTACCCACACTGGTGGCTCAACTTACCCCTAGCCCGGGGCAAGTTGAGCCACTTTGCCAAAGTTTTTCAAGCATGTCTCCCATGAATAAACAATAGCAGTTGGTTCAATTATTATGTTATACTTAGTGAGTCAACACTCTAAAGTTTTACTTGCAACACTAAGTTTGAGGGTCTGTCTTTTAGTATCTGCAGAATAGTGCAAAATGTGAAAAATGGCTCAACTTACCCCGACCTCCCCTACTTGTCAAGATAGCCTCTAGTATTATCTCGCTATGTAGTCGAGTGGATGGCCGCTTTGCTTCCGTATATAAGGTGAATCAATTGGAAGCGTATTACCATGATAACGCGACCAGCTTACACAACCTAATACAGTTTAAGTTATTTTTCAGTCGATTACTTTCATTTTTTGGAAAGATAAACTAGATGATAAAACGCTTTATACTAACAACAACAACCATTTCATGGTTCAATACACACATCAAGGTCAAATGTCCGTTTCAATCCGAGCACAAGTTTTTTTTATTCACCCTGTATACTATTTGCCAAGTCGACTCACAAAAGGTGGATGTACATGTGGCCATGGCGCTGAGATAGGTTTGGCAATTTGACTTTACAAAAAGGTGGGTGGAGGGGGTCAAATTTAGGCGTGAAAGCGTATTTTCTCTGAAGCCAAAAGATAAAACGAACATTTCGCATGTTTTCTCCCAGTTTGACCCCTTAACGAGTAATACTAAATAGCGACACCATAATCATGATAATTATGAATACAGTAGTATGAACCCCGGTATGAACACGCCATACCTTTACTCGCTTGATGTTGACGCACACAACATGCACACGATCTAAAAACCACGACGAGTTTGCTTGGTCACAATATACCATAGTTGACTGCCCCCTCCCCCGTTACATAACTTTTAGTAATGACTTATAAATTGCTTTGGATTGGACTTATTATTGTATCATATTAAAGCCAGAGAGAATCATTCAGTTGTGTTGTCATTGTCCTTTTATGATTCAAACACACTCAAGTGATGATATGATGCGCGTTGATGCATGATTTGACCTCGTTTGGTAAGACATGTCACTACTGATTGGAATAGGAACCATTGCAGTACATGTAAATGTATACAGTGATGCTGTCATGGAAGAACTCTGACAAAAAGGTACGTGGCAAAATAATGTACGAGTAGCGCGATTGTTTGACATTTTTAACCAGCTCTATACGAGTTTGACCTTTTTCTCGGTATATCACTGATATATCATAGACATACGCCGACTGCTCAGGCACCGAATTGGGATGAGGAACGGGCAGATCAGCCTAGGCGGTGCACAGTGGGCCAGTACACCCAAAGTATGCCGTCCAATTTGGTCACTCCTTCTTTTCAACTTCTTTATGATAGCCAAAGCCAATAGATGTATATATTATACACCCCAGTCTAAGAAATGGCTTACATTATTCAAGACATTGTATTATTTATGTACACCACTGTGTTATCGGGTGTGTTATTGCATCATCATGCATTGGGCCTCTAACTAGTTGGTTGATACTGGGATTTAACACTAACAGCTAGGTCAAAAGAAATAAGTCCCCCCCCCTGGGAAATGTGCATTTTTTTGGGAAACAGTTAGGCGCCTTAACCTGTTACAGAAATGTAAAATGTAGACTGAAATGTTACACATTTAATGTGCAATAAAGTTTCATCCAACAGTTTCGTCCAATTTGGTCACTCCTTCTTTTCAACTTCTTTATTATAGCCAAAGCCAATAGATGTATATATTATACACCCCAGTCTAAGAAATGGCTTACATTATTCAAGACATTGTATTATTTATGTACACCACTGTGTTATCGGGTGTGTTATTGCATCATCATGCATTGGGCCTCTAACTAGTTGGTTGATACTGGGATTTAACACTAACAGCTAGGTCAAAAGAAATAAGTCCCCCCCCCCTGGGAAATGTGCATTTTTTTGGAAAACAGTTAGGCGCTTATAGAAATGTAAAATGTAGACTGAAATGTTACACATTTAATGTGCAATAAAGTTTCATCCAACAGTTAACCTTCGCCTTGAAATGCTGCCATTTATTAAATTTGATGACCAATAAAAAATGACACTTTCTTGCATAGGGATTGGACAAATTGATGAAATTTTAAACCCATGAAAATTTGAAACACATGAATAAACTTTCTTCAAATGGTTGTCACCTGTTTTGGATAAAAATGTGAAGGAGCTGTTCATGGTTGAATGAATAACATCGATTGAAAGTATATATAATCCCTTGGAGTACACTACATTAACAAAGTAAAAATACTGGAGATGAGTTACTAGTATTAAACGTACATGTACATCCCATCGTTAACATTATATTTTCATCATACATTTCGGTTGATAGTATGCCATTTTATGGAATTTTGTCCATTAATTTGGCGGCTATTTTGGCTAAGGGGTATATCAAAATCGAGATCAAAATGTATGGTAAAAGTATCTTTTAATAGTGGGATGTAGGCCTATGTATTTACAAGGGCGGAAATCCCGGGGGGGATCCCCCCACTTTTTGACCTGGGGGGATGGTCAATGTAATCATCCCCCCTGATATTTCACATCTACCAAAAAAAAAAGGGGAAAAGGGGGGGGGGGGGGGGGGAAAGGAAAAAAAGAAAGAAAAAAAGGGGAAAAAGGAGAAAAAAAAGGAAAAAGAGAGGGAGGGAGGGACATAAGAACGTTTGGAGTTTATTGTACGTTGGTTAGGATACATACGCGTATGTACGTTAAGAATCCATCTTTTGGAGGTAACTAATTAACTTTATTCTGGTATAGGCCTATCTGCCTATTTAAAAAAGCCAATATTGATCAGAAATAAAGTGATTGCTTTTCAATAAAATATTGGTCAAAAGTATACCAGATCGCACGAAATGAGTTTGAAAATTGAAAAAAATTCTACTTCTCAGGGGGGCATATCCCCCACCCTCAGACGCCCCCTGTTGGAGCTTTTAAACCATCTAGGGGAAGGTGGGGTAATGGCGGACACATTTTGTCAGAGAGGTATAACACACATATAATACGTCATATAACAATAAAAATCATGTAAACACAAAGCACTGTGATGGTTCTACCTTTTATCAAGTTTTTATCAACTCATCATTTTGAAATTCGAAGCTACGACGCAATAAAAAAAATGGCGTCGTCCGGCATTACCCCACTCTCTGGGGGTAATCCCGGACCGTATTTTTCAATGGCAGCCCTCTTTTTATTGGAATACAGTATTTCAATGGGAGTTAAAAAATACCCTTTTTAAAAGTGTAGCAGAAATCAAAGAACAATGTCACATATTTATATGGTCAACAACTATTACCGATTTATGATGTTAAATTGACCACGCCCATATTGGTTACCATGGAAACGGTACATGTCCGGGATTACCCCAATCCATGTACAATGTATGGGCACATCCTCTCTTATTATTATGCTCATCACTGTCACTCCGAATTCATTTCTTTTTTATCAGAAGGTATCATACATTAAATAAAAAAATAATAAGACTTTGTTTTCCTTGATGTAGAAATACCAGTTTCAAAGAGAAAGTAATGCACCAAAATATCAACTTGCCCAAAAAGTGATTTTTGTAATTCTCGCGAGAATTTGCGAGACAACCATCCCATTTAGGTTTTGTATGATTTCAATGGAGAGGCACCTAACATCATAGGGTGGCAAAATACCACCTTCTTTCACCTGCCTTTAGATACAGCCCTGTCCGCGATTACCCCGCGTCCGCCATACTAAAATCAAGAATATATCAGTATAAAAATGCTCAACTTCTTTCGTGCAGTGATAAAAAATAAGATATTTATTGAAAATGAAGTGATGGCCTTTTAATACAATATTGGTCAAAAGTATACACCAGATTACACCAAATGAGTTTGAAAATTGAAATTTTTCTACTTCTGAGGGGGCACATCCCCCATTAGACTCCCCCTGTTGGAGCTTTTAAACCATCTATACTAAAATCAAGAATATATCAGTATAAAAAATGCTCAACTTCTTTTGTTCATTGATAAAAAACAAAATACTTATTGAAAATGAAGCGATGGCTTTTCAATACAATATTGGTCAAAAGTATACACCAGATCGCACCAAATGAGTTTGAAAATTGAAATTTTTTCTACTTCTGAGGGGGGCACATCCCCCCCCCCCCTCAGACTCACCCCTGTTGGAGCTTTTAAACCATCTATCTAAAATCAAGAATATATCAGTATAAAAAATGCTCAACTTTTGTTCATTGATAAAAAACAAAATATTTATTGAAAATGAAGCGATGGCTTTTCAATACAATATTGGTCAAAAGTATACACCAGATCGCACCAAATGAGTTTGAAAATTGAAAAATTTTCTACTTATGAGGGGGGCACATCTCCCCTCAGACTCCCCCCTGTCCGAGCATAGCTCGGAGTGCGGTGCTGCGCACCGCCTGGATGGTACCAGCTAAATTTAAATTTTTAGGGGCAAAACTTATCATCCCCCCCACACCTAACAAGAAATTTCCGCCCCTGTGTATTTAGACCACTAGACACTCATATCCAGTACTTTTGCTTTGTGGGGGCGCACCACTAAATAAACGCTTCGTGAAATTTAAGTGTTGACAGTCATGTTCACGGTGCCATTGTCATGATTGTGGCGCTTTCTGCAAAACTTGAGATATATAGTGTTTGATATCAAATTCAAGCATTTGTCTTCAATTTTTTTGAATATTTTACCCAAAATCCAGGGAACCAGCATAACCTAAATCCAGGGATGGCCGCCAAAATGGCCGCCAAAGATTAATCAACCCAACATGTATGATTAGAGTATGGTTTTAACAATGGGATGTATGTGGTAGACCCCTAGAAGATCGTATGCAGCATTTTGCTTTAAAATTTTGACCAAAAAGTACAAAAAAAGAGATTTTCAAAAAAGTAAGCCTAAAATAAAAATTTAAAAATACCGCTCCTAGAGTTTTGTCTCAACATGGTTTCGAGCAACTTTCAGCATTTTTAACTCAAAATTGACTTTTGTAGCCTGTCTAAGATTTTTTTTACCAAAAAAGTGATTTTTTGCCATTTTGTCAAAAATCGACATTTTTAGTGAAATTTGATATCAAAAATTGAATCTCTGACTCATTTCCATTCCATAATTGTATACTTTTACATTCATTATACAGTTATAGTTTAACTTAAAGTTACGGCGCTCTCTATTTTTCACATTTTTGGGGTTGACACCAACCTTAAAATGCAATTTGGCCTTTCAAACAAAGACAGATATCAACATAAGAACTCTAAATTCATCCGACCATTTTAAAGAATGTCTTCATTGAACTTTGGGCACCCAAAAACCCTTAACCAGCAATTTGGCCTTTCCATATAAACAGATTATTTATGTTAATAGCAATGAGAATTCAATCGACCAATCAAAATTCAGCATTTAGATGACGTAATACATTTTCAAAAATGTCATCATTGAATTCTACAAACCCCTTATAAAGATAATTTTGACTTTAAAAACGACAGATATTTACGTTGGTATTGATGATTCAGCCAGAGAATGTTATAACAGAGAGATGTTATAACATTTCTCTGATTCAACCGACCAATCAAAATTCAGCATTTTCATGACGTATTAGATTTTCAAAAATATCCTTATTGACTACGGGAGGTGCAGATACCACTACTTTGGCAATCTTATCTTGTTTTTATGCCGACGGATTATGTCATAGTGTTCAAGCTTTTGGCACACTTACGACGATTCTGACCCACTGTGCAGTTCCACTGTCGGTGGTGCTGTTCAGAGCTCTGGGTAGACCAGATTGTGTATAAACTAGACTGGTTCTCGAGTTTCCCGGTTTTTGAGTTTTGCAGTTCTTTGATTTTGCGGTTTGTGTGTATTTCAGCTTTTGTCTGGCAATTTTCCCGTTTGGGGTCCAGTTCAAAATGATCTGCCATCTGCGCAGGCGCATATTTTGTATAGATTCCATATGGATAAGTTCATATAATTAGTTAACTATCCTATTAAATCGCCCAAACTGGTTCATTTCTCGAATTTTACTAAATGTTTCGATTTCTCGCAAAATTAGTGATTCACTGACTGGTCATTTTTCAGTGAAAATGGGCTATTTGAAATACTGATATTTGTATACTTTTATTTAACTGCTTCTCCTTACTTTCCCCTTACTTATACTTCATAATATTTCAAATTTTTGATGGCATGTTATGCAATCTTCTTAGCACGTGTTTCATTCAAACAGCGTGTTTACGTTAACACGTCATAGTTCACACTTAGAAATCCAAAGGTGGATAGTTTTAATTGACCACACTATCTATCAATAGAATCATTCATGCGTCTCACAGCAAGATCACTTTCATTACATATTGACCAACCATCGTACCTTTATATTTACAGTTCGATCCCCAAGATAATTTATGACCAACCCCTCATAATTATACGCGGTCACCTCGTTAGAACTCTCACACTCTGACCAAAAGAGTGCAATATAATGTAATACATTATATTATTATTTATATTTCGGGAATTGGGAATTTTAGCGTTGTGTTTAAATACTTAGTGCAATATAAAATAATATACCATGGTCATTCAATAAGTTCTGCCTCCTCCCTCCTAACATCGCTTATATTGATGTCAGACTCGTGACACTTGTCATGATTATAGCTCTGACTCATAGTGAACATTTAGAGAATAAAACATAGTTATCAGCTGTTTTGCTATAGACGATGGTCTTATAATGTATAGGCTGTACCATATCATAAAATAACGCAGTTTGTTAGATTTATTTCAAACAAACAACAACAAATTTCCCTCTTTATAAAATCGGCGAATCCAGCGAGCTGCTTTCCAACATCCTGCTTCAAATTACGCTTAAAAAAAATCGCGTTCTTTAGCACACACGCATGGCAAGCCATTAGGCAAATTGCCCCACAAAATGAAAAATTCTAGTTACGCCACTGTACTTTGGAAAACAACACGTGGTCAAACGCCGTAATCTTATTGGCTCGCTAGGCAACGCGTTGCTTTGGGAAAACAATGCATTGTCGCAAGACGTAATGACCCTAATGGCTTGCGATACACGCACCTGTCATCGCTGCGTTATACCCACAACGCAAACGGCGGCGACTTTGTTTAGGGCATCATACTCGCTGTTGATCATACTCGCTGAAAGGTATTATTTTTCGAATAAATTAAACCCCGCCCCAAACTATACACCATTGTCTCATATGCATAATGTATGGGCGTGTCGGCTGAAAATCAGCCAAAAACCAATCAAATTGCCTGCTGACATTTCAAACCACACCCACTATATAAGAATATAGGAAGGTTAATTGATAAGCTACAGTGCATTCGTACTTGATAATCGCTCTAGGCCTTGCATTCGTGCACAGCCCTCGAGCGCCGATAGGCGCGAGAGGGCGAGAAGTGTGTCGAGAAGTGTATCTAAACATTTTCTAAAATCATAACATTATTGTAATAAGATATTTCATTAATTAATATCCACTAAATTTATCTCACATTCGTATTTTTAAAGAAACCGTGAAGTAATTATCTTTAAAAAGTGTCAACTGCGGGGTGGTGTTCAAATGTTGGCTACAATAATGTAAAGTGATGTTTTATCGACGGCTTACCAGTGGCCAACCGTCAACGTATTAACCATATTATGTTAGTATCATTGAGCGTAATTTACATGTGTGGTGACACTGATACGTTGGATTCTTCATAGCATAATCAAATTTATACATAAAGTTAAATATATATTTGTTATTGTAACGATCATGAGAATAGTGCTTTTAATTGGTAGTATTGAAAATAATAGGGATATTGATATCAGTTAATTTTGTACTCATTAAAGAACTAATTCGATTCAGAGCTAAAATAAACACCATAGATTGAATAAAATGTAAATTGGTAGATATATAAGACGACCTGGTTATTATACATTAGTGTGTCAAACAATTAATCAATAAATGTGTTTCTAGATTTACGCTCCTTCGAATGTACTACCGGAAGTGCAAGGTCAGCATAACCGGTTACCATTAGCAACGTGCATTATCTATCTAAAATTAGATCACCGGTTACCACTATCAACGTGCATTATCTAAAAAAGTTGAACCCCGAACAACGACCAAACATATTTACATCATTCAAATGTGAATAGCGTTTTGGATAATTGATGAAAACAAGTAGAAAACTTGTTTTAATAGGCTTAACTTGACATTAAAAAAAATAGCTGCTCTTTAAACTGTTTAAAAACCGAAAACAAATGTTTACGTTTTATTATAATTAGGCCCTTATTTGGACATCGTCCATTCCCCGTAAATGGGCGAGGGAACTTCTGAATGGGCTGGGTTACAAAAGGTAAACATTAGAGAAGACAAATTTCGCAAGTAATTGTGAAATTTAAAATATATTGTAAATAGCATTTTATTCACACACCCCTTTAACATTCAGAGAAAAATTAAATCAAGAATACGTTTAATTTACACAACACATTTTGATACATGTTTGTAGAATATGTGTATCAAATCAAAACACATCCCTCCATTTCAATAGTGGTACTGGTACGGTCCACGAGATGAAAGCGAACTCATTTTACTGCGATGATGCAAAATGGCGATTCTCTTGTGCTCAGGTAGCGACCGTTCGGGCTAAAATGGTTGATTTAGGAGTGATCCGTGACAACACTATTTTCCTCAGGGATATAGCTACATTTCGATATAAAGCTGTTTGCTAACTTTAAGTATTGCATGGCGAAATGCATTTATACGCCGAAAAAATGAATTTTTGCATCGATGCATAATGCATTAGTGGTTTCCAAATAAGGTTCGCTATCCTAGTAATTTGCATATGAACAGTGGGTTTATCTCAAATCGACAACGCTTTGTAACTGTACTTAAGGTATGGGGGGGGGGGGGGGGGGGGGGGGGTTAACAATGGATAATGGACAATAGGAGGATCTCTAAAATGTATTAAGTGATATAATTGATATCTGTTTCACTTTTAATCCGATGCGGTAAAAACCAAAGAAAGAGATTTCAGACAACGAAAACGAAAACTAATCTCAAAATAAATACCCAAATGATCAGCACGTAGGATATATTTCGCTTTTAAAAAACCCGTTTGCGTCACACTAAATTTATATTTGGTTTTCACTGTACAATCAGTACTAAGACCAATTTACTATGAATTCGTAGCTGAGTTTCAAAGCTACAATTGAGGAATATATATCGGGAATAAAAAATGTTCGTGTTGTGTTTTTTCCACTAAAATAGGAATATATTATATAATGCAATGGTCATTGCTATGGAGATCAAAAAGCCAGAGAAATCCGATGACGAAGAAGAAGAAAGAAGGCAGCGCGAGACATGGACCAATGAATTGGATTTTCTCATTGCGCTCATCGGTTTCGCTGTTGGTCTTGGAAATGTATGGCGGTTTCCATACCTTTGTTACAAAAATGGAGGCGGTGAGTTTGTAGAGATCATTCTATTTGTTTTGTCTTTCAATCTATTTGTTTTGTCTTGTCTTGTTGTTTTGCTTTGTCTTGTCTTGTATTTGAAGGGATTGTTATAGCGGTCATTTTTGAACTTTCAAGGGTTTCGAATTTGTGAACAGTCTGACATTTTCCGCAAAGGGTTCGCAATTCAATACATCAATAGCAGTAGCACCAAAACCAAGGAACAGTTATAGACTGTAGTGAGTGTAGTCGCTAAGACGCTTCTAGGCGCAAATAGGCTATATAACATTAATAAAACTACTGACTTTCCCCACTTTTTGTGGGCCAGACTTCCAGACTTCTAGACTTTCTGTGCAACATGTTCCTCACTTTACAACGTCTTTAGTTTCTCAAAGTTGTCAGACTAGTCGCAGATTGGCTGAATCAAGCCATTTGATCAGGATAATTGATGAGCCACTGTACATTCGTGCTTGAGGACTTGCCTTCGTGCTCAGTAGCGCCGCCATAGGCGTGGGATGGCGGTGCACGAATGTAAGGACGAGGGCGATTATCAAGCATGAATGCACTGTTGTGAATCAATTATCCATCATACACATGCTAAAAATGGTAAAACTATGATGGAAAAAACAGTATTTGTAACTAAATTCAGTTAACTTGTCGTGAATTAGAAACACCGTAACCTGATCCATTTGAATGCCTTCCGCTTCTTTTTGATATAGGCACTCTCTTGATTATTGACATGTGCTTAAAATAAAGTGTTTTAAAGTATACCTGTGAACGAATTTCTCGTTATCATTTTATGCGAATAATTTAACTTTGTGCCCTTATATTACAATTTTTGAGTTTTAATGCGTCTGTTACATTCTCTCTCTATCATGCTCTATACTGTAGGTGTGTTTCTCATACCATATTTAGTTAGCTTGGTTGTATGTGGTATTGTTTTGTTACTGATGGAGCTGGGTATGGGACAATTCCTGCAGACAGGTGGCATCAGTTGTTGGGACATATGCCCGATTTTTAAAGGTAATCAACCGTGGCTACAGGCTGTCCCAAAATGATTAGTACCCATAGATGCCCAAAGTTAATTAATTATTTTCATCATCCAAATTCAATAGGATCAGGTCCGTTGTTTTTACATCATCTGTGACATACTGTAACCTTTCAGTAGAATTTTAGAACATGAATATCGGATTTATCAAACTCAAGATACTCTCCATTATGTAAGACATGGTGATTTCACCTTTATGACAAATTGCAAAAAAAATGTGTGCGTTAAACAGCTTGTTCCTTTTCTGTTTGAACTGTTATTGGGTTTGGTTGTTCAAATCATTAATAATTCTTCATTTTAATTCAATTTGAAGTGTAAAATAAGTTCGTCATACTTGAATGACCCCATACATGGTTTTATTTGATAAGTGTTAGGACTTTTTAAATAGCTAATGAAGTGGTATTGTGGGAATTAGCAGGGCTTAGATTTAATGATAACGCATTGGGGATGATTTTGGCTCAAAACTAGTTCATTTAGAAACAAAGCTTGTGATCACTCATGTGTGACTCTTCAAATTGAATCATAATGAAGAATCATAATGATTTGAACAACGATAACAAACAACAGTTTAAAATAGAAAAGGATTTTTTTTTTATATTAGTAGACAAGAGATTAAGAGAATAGTATTTGTTTCTTTCAAACAAGTTTAAAACAAACACATATTTTTGCACTTTGCCAAAAAGGTTAAATCCCATGTCTTACAAAGGAGTGTAACCTCAGTTAAATAAGTCCGATATGCATGATCTAAAAGGTTAATGAAAAGGTACAGATGTTGAAAAATCAACGGACCTAAATCTCATTGATTTTGATGATGACAAAAAACAAACCTTTGGGCATCGATGGGTACTAATCATTTTGGGACAGCCTGTATACCCCCTGAATGCTAACAAATACTTCTCCAACCAACGCTATGCTGCTACTCTTCATGTTATTAGCCCCTCTCATTGCACACTTATGGTAGGCTAAATATGGTGGCGTGCGAAAATATCGGCCTTTGTGGAAATTGGCGCGTAGCCGGGTTTTCTTTCTACTCCCAAATTGGGCTCGTTTGTCCCACTGAAAGTTGTGTTCCAAAACCACCTTAGGGTGCAGAAAGAAAACTAGTTCTACCATTATATGATACTCTACTCTATCTAAGCCCATTAATCCAAGAACCGCTACCAACCTGATAACCGCCCGTCGTTGCTATGATGACATAACTCAGGTGTTTCTATAATAAATCTGAGTATTTCCGTTACAGGCTACGACAAGGAGGGCTTAAAGAAACTCTAGGATGTATTGTGAATGCAGAAACCTATAGATGAGGTGACCGTTGTTTACATTTAGGACGCCCTCTGTTGATTTGAGACAAAACACACCGGGCAAGAGTTCCTATAGTTTACATAGGCCAGATCAGGTTTTCTAACTAGATTATGGTGTCACAGCAAATTGTTATCAAAACTGTCTTTAAACTTGCTTAGGAATGCTATAAGCTATCGCATTTCACAAAACAAAACAAAATGAGTTTTACAATTCATTAGAAAGAAATTTCATGTTGTCTTCATTAACTTTACTGTATATTCTGCCTGGAGGGAATCAACAGAGGGTGTCCCATTTGTAAATACATGACGTCACCGGTCACACCATCTATAACTAACAGAGCTATATCTTAATACGATCTTGCAACCATTTACTAAAACACAATTTTGTCAATGTGTTTGCAGGTGTTGGAGGAGCCAGTATCGCTATAGTAACGTTTACCAACTTGTACTATAACATTGTCATTGCCTGGGCTCTTTACTACTTATTTATGTCTTTTACGATCAAATTGCCCTGGTCACATTGCAACAACGTCTGGAATACGCCCAATTGTCTACGACCGGAATGGGTGTACAATTCTTCCATGTCTGTGTGCAATGAGACTCCAGTCAAAGGATTCATATGCATTAACGGAACGCTGCAAAATGCCAGTTACTTTACGCCTGCAGTCACCGAATTCTGGGAGTAAGTATAGTAGGCCTAGCGTCATTGAAAGAAGTATATTTGATCTTACTAAATATTTTGTTACAAAAAATGCAGGGAATTTGGATTCCTGTTACGTCAATTTTGAAATAGGATGTTCATGATATAATTTCTTTTCAGAAACTTCGTCAGTTAACAAGGTTAACTCTGTTTCAAAATTCCGCGAAATCGTGTAAGATAGTTGAGGATTTCCTAACAATTTTATATCACTTTCCCAGAGTGCTGCTGCCCGCTCCGCACATCGAGCAGCTTTGCAGCCGCTGCCTGAGCTGAAGGTCACTTTTCATGTTATTGTCTTACTCAATTTTGAAGAAAAAACCTCCAATGTTGATGGATTTCCTCACATTTCATGTCATATATTTCCAGAGTGGTTTTCCAAGGTTCGGCACTTTCAGACTCTGTCTGTACGTTATACACCTTTCATGTGAGTTGCTGACTCTATTTTGAAGGAAAATATAAAATGGTGTATGTTTCTTTATTCTCAGACGGAAAATCTTAAAGATCCATCTCTCGGAGGGTATTGGAGACCTTGCAGGGTTGAATTGGCAGCTGACTCTATGTTTCGCACTGGCCTGGTTTCTTGTTTTTCTGTGCATCTGTAACGGTGTGAAATCTTCGGGCAAGGTACAAATTGCTATGAAATACATCGTACTTCCAAAGGCCTGATTCCAAGTTTCTTAAATAACGAATTTCATTCGAGATAGCATATTGGTGAAATAGGCGCAATGATGTGCGTACAACATAAGTATGTATATTTTGCTCGGGTCAGGTACAAATTGCTGTTAATCTGTATTTTCTATGTTGTTTTATAAGAATTATATGTTAATTGATCAATTCATCGATATTTGCGACCGGATTGGCAAATCAAACACTACCTCCTCGGGATGATTAGCTACGGGTTCCCTAAGAGCTGCATGCAATGCCCCCCCCCCCCCCCCCCCCCCCCACTATCACATCCGATTCATGGGCAAATCTACGCTGAATACTATTTAACCATAAAATATGGTACTCACCAGTCGGAGAATTGTAAATGCTTGCCATTACATCGTAACATAAGCGGGAAAAGAGGATATGAATAACATGCAGGAAAGAGCGCAGAAAACTGCCCAAAAACGATCTTTAAAACAATCTTTAAAACAAGGTAGCTCTTATATGTTTTCATTGTGCTCTGAGTACGACCCATTGCGTTCCTAATTGGATACATCAATTTAACAGGTGATTGGTATTGTACTCCATCCATCCATATGTCTTCTTCTGGAGGATAATTTGAGTTAATGATCCTCCGTGCAATCGCCCTATTCGCTCTTTGTACGGTTAGCCATTTGCGTGGAGAGCCTCGAATTCGACTCCCTGTACACAATGTGAATGGTCATACAGTGAACATTGTGCAATCATTCAATCTGATTCCATTTCGAAGCTCTCCTCGCAAATGGCGGATCCGTGCCAAGAACGAATAAACGGAGCCTCCTGTGTGCTCATTCCAGTTTTCGGGGCCTGACTAGTGAACAACATTGAATCCCATTGAAACCATGGTAAAAGTCTAAACCAAGACTTCATCACCCAAGCGCAGAGGGAGGGGAAGAGGAAAGCAGTCTGCTCCACTCCAATCGAACACTACGCATATAACAAGATAAGAGTTATCTTGCCGCGACCTCAAGTAGCTTGCATGATGCACCCTTTTTACGTAAGTTCACTTCGTTCGCTTTGCGCTGCCACGGCGAGTCATACAGCGCCCTACTGGCCAGAACGCCGAACCTCCGCGCGTTTTGCGTTTTCTGAGCTCTCTTGCGTGTTATTCATATTAGGATACTTTTTTTAGCATGCAAGCGCTGGCCTGATCGCCGTGTATGATCGGGGCATCGTAGATGTATCAATTTATATATTTTGAGGTCTGGCATCGCATCGCCATTGTTCAAGAGAGCGCCATCTCACCGATAGTGTGGATATCATCCTCGGCATTTTTGAAAACGACGAGTTACTGATGTCCTCTGTTGTAGTTCAAGTATTATTGTGGGATACAGAAGCGATCCATCTTATTTAACGCCCATCAATTGTCTCGTGACGATTAGCTCAGTTAGAAAAGCTAAAAGCGTTCGCAAAAGGTGATTTGAGTCTCTGAAAGTGTAATTTATTGAATTATGAAGTGGCATATTCTGTTCTTTTGACAAGGTGGTATACTTCACTGCTTTTGCTCCATACGTGTTCTTGGTTATCCTCCTTTGCTTTTCTCTCTCATTGGACCACGCCATAGATGGCATTAAGTTCTACGTAACTCCCGACTGGAGCCGATTAGGAGATATACAGGTACAAGATTATTAAAACAGCTTAAATTGTTTTATACTTTAGGGGAGGATGGGGCAACTGGACCGGTTAAGCATGTTTCATGATATAAAAGCTTAAAGCTCGTGTAAATATTTATGGAATTGCTATGAAAATATCACCCATGTAACTGTTTACATATAACATATAATCAATGTTTAAAAATATCCAAACAAAAGGCCAATTACCACTAACTAAAAACTTTACTTGGGACGGTCCAGTTACCCCATCGTTGGGGCAACTGGACCTATATGTTCCAACGGTTAGAATACACAGAAATCATTGATTGACAACACGGTAACTAAGCAGTATTTTCTTTACAAACTCATTTCCATATTATTCAACGTGTAACAATGATACAGGTCTCATGAAACCCATGTTTTATACAGTTTTCGTGGTTAACGTGTAAAAAGCAGTAATACTAATAGTGTACAAAGCAAGCGCAATTTTCGACTGCACGTTTATAGATAAAACGGTATGAACCTAGTTAAATGGTTACATGGTTGTGATATTCAGACGCCCCATACATTTGTCTATATACCCCTTTCTTTAATGATTTTATTTACTTCATATAATCATCATTTAGTACTTATAATAAACCATCTTGATATTTAGCCAGCTTTTCATGTAACAGGGGAAGTTAGTCAATATGGCAATGATGACCCAACGGTTGATATAGGCCCTACACAAAAAGCAGTGGATAAAATACATAAATCATGATATTTCGTCATAGCAAATACCTTTACAGACACCATTCAAAATATAATAAAGATGTAATTCATAATACCGAGGTTTTAAACCATTCTAAAGCAATTTCATGTCATATTGTAATCCTTCAATATCAGAAATAGTGGTATTAGACCCGAAATGCCTCAAAATGTCTAAGAACTTGGAAGAATGTGAATTATTTCATATTCTATTCACATATCAATACCGAGTCATGTTTTATTGACACTAATAACTCATTTTCAAAATGAATTTTACAATTTTGATTAAGTTTTTGCAGGCGGTCCAGTTGCCCCACACCCCTTCGGTCCACTTACCCCAACAAATGACGTAGCACTTTGTCGAGATGAAACGTTATTAAAACACGCCTGTGACGTAATACATTTAACGCCAAAATGTTTTAAAACATACCACCATTTGTCATAATAATCAATAACTCCAATACATTTAAGAAAAAAAGGCAAAACTGCATTTTTGTTTTTAGCCATTACATATATTTCTGTAGCCAGTGAGTATCTTTGAATTCGCAAATATTACGGCGTTCGGGTCCTACAAGTAGACGGGTGTCTTTAGATAAGTAAGAAATGGTGTACTTTGTTATTTGCAAATTCATAAACTAATAACTCTACCAAATGAATACCCGTGATAATGATTTAAGTTGAAGCATTCTTTAAATGATAATATTGATCGGAAATCCAAACCACCAATGCCCTAAATTAGCAATATGCGCCATTTTACGGTCATTTCAACCACAACCTATGGTTTTAATCATAATATTTCTGAAAGTCCCTAAGTACACTACAATATAGCACCCATCAAATGCAATATGCACCTAGTATCTTAAGACGACTGTACTGCATGTATATATTTACTGTTGCATATCTGTCAATCATATAAAGTACATTAAACATGATCTAAACCCATCGTCATATATCGCCCATACTATCTGTGAATTTTCAATCAGTCACTCAAGGAGTTAGCTTGAAAGATATGGAGAAAAATCACATGTGTAAATACCCTAAAGTTCCAAATGTTTTGGATTATAGAAGGTAAAGATATATGTCAAGTATCAACAAAAGTCGTATTGTTCAAAAGAAAGCAGTATGCCCATACAATTACAAAATCCTTCATTTCGGTCCAGTTGCCCCACGGTCCAGTTGCCCCATATTCCCCTACATTACACTTAAATATTCATGAACTAATCATGCTATAATACTAATGGTCGCCGGCGTATCTGAGTGGGTTACTTCATTCCCGGACTTCATTCAGCCGAGGGCCCTCAAAATAAACAGACGACATAGATGTAAAGCGTTTCGTTATTCATCCGCGTTAAGCCAACAGTAAAACATTATGGACATGGTGCCGTTCAGCGTAGCAGATAGCAACTAGCATTTAACAGCGTGCGGCGGTTCAGCCAAATCCCCATCCCTCGTACGGTATATAAGCGAGCCTGTGACGACGTAAGGGCTGATATCCAAACTCTCAGCGGTGTTACACCGGTATTACACCGATGTTATACCGGTATTACACCGATACCGGTATTACACCGATATTTGTATAGAACATCGGTGTAATACCGGTGTAACACCGCTGAGAGTTTGGATATCAGCCCTAAATGCATTGTTTTATTTCCCGCGTTATTATCCGTGAATGATCAACGATGAAATGAATAAATTTACCCCATCTGCTTTGGTATTGATCCAAATATTGATGAAACAGGTATGGATGGACGCGACAACTCAGATCTTATTCTCATTTGGATTAGGCTTCGGAGCGTTGATGGGATTGGGTAGCTATAACAAACGGAAACGAAATTTCGTCAGGTAACTCATTGTTTGCAATTTTCTATAGCACCATATTGAGTTATTATTGAGCCCTCAAAACACCTGACAAAATATTGAACCAACTGCACTGGAGTCTGGTAATCCAAATGGCGTAGACATGTAGATCACTAAAAGAACATGGATTTCTATTGACAATACAAAAAGATAAATAAAAGCAAAACTGCAAGTCTCAACATATGGTGAGTGGGAGAGGTGATGATGGTGAGGGGGTAAAAGAATGGGGGAAAAGATTTGGTCGACGTTTCAACTGGATATACCAGTCTTTATCAAGATTAGGTAGATTTTTGTATTTAAAAATACAAAAAGAGTCTGTGAATTTCAGATATTGTTGTAAAATTGTAATTCCCACACTATTGTATTTTTGAATGATAATCGAAATTTCCTGGAATTATTGTCTCCAACAAAGATATGTCTGAAACAACGGCAAAGCTATCGTAATTACAAGGATATTTAGGATATTCCACTGATTGAAAAACAGCTCACATATCAATTGCCTAATATCTTTATCAAATATCACAAATACAGCAACATAACGAATAGAATACATAGCCTATGTGCTTTTAAATGTGTAATTGTATTTTAGAGGCTATTTTCAAATACTATTTCGATGCATCGTCCATCATTATCCGTTTATCATTAATTATTTTTTAAATGTTAGGGATGGACTGATATTTGCGTGCGTGAACAGTGGTACGAGCATATTCGCAGGTTTCAACGTTTTTGCAGTTTTAGGGTTTATGGCAGGTAAACGTAACACGGATATAGCGACCGTCGCAGAAGCTGGTAATTATCTTTTTTTTAATTTTATCAGCATTTTTTTTACCACCCGTATCTTTCATGAAATAAAGTATTGCAGTCCTGATAATTATTTAGGGATTAAATCATAGCATTTTGATTGAGTGTGTGATGATCTTCTTTCTTTCACCGTCAGGTCCCGGTCTGATATTTGTTGCATACCCGGAAGCGGTAGCCCAGATGCCACTGTCTACATTGTGGGCCATTCTCTTCTTTTTTATGGTACTATTTTTGGGACTAGATACTCAGGTACGTGCTCTTATAATCTATAGACCTAAAATTTATCACGGAAAAGCTCAATGTCGCAGACCCAAACTGTTATGTGCACTAGGGGTCCTCGGGTTGTGAGTGAACCTGAAAAGGAGGAGTTTAAACATGTTAAAGCAATAATATGTTATCTTTTTCTTCTTCTCTCTTATAATGAAGTTTGACTTATCAGGAAAGACTTTCCTGGACTCATAAACCTATCTTTACTGTATTTTCCGTATAAAGATATTACAGAACTGTATGCATGGCCCTGTCACACCTACGGCGATCAGGCCAGTGATTACACTGCACTGAAAAAGTATCAAAATATATAAATAACTCGCAGGAGGAGCGCGGAAAACTGTCCGAAATCGCCAGTTTTTAAATACAAATCACTGAACCCCTTTCACGTTCTGCAGTTCTGCTGCGATCATGCTGCGAGAACCGCGCTCGCATTATGCTGAATAATACCAGTTCGAGGCTCACCTCACAAATAGCGGACCGTGCAAAGGGCGAATAGGTCGATTGCAGGATCATTAGTTCATGCATGGATAGAGTACAATACCAAGCACCTCTTAAAAGATATTTATCCGAGTGAGACTTGAAAGTAGGAAAGCAATGGGCCGTACTAAGAGTGCATTAGGCTACAAGACCCGCTTAGCAGCGCTATAAATAGGTGCCCTAAAAACCGGCAACAAATTTAAATATTCGCCTTCCATCAAAGCTGGTTGCTATATATGACATAATTCTCGTGTGCAACCAACCGGCTGTATTGCAACGCCCATCGAGTAGTTTAAACGCATGAGCGTGGATGTAATTTGCAACATAATGGAAACTCACCCATGCAGTTAGCAAGTAGTACAGCTCGTACACGCCCTGAATTTAAATATACAGGGTGTATCAGAAAGATCTGTACCGTGTTTCTAAAATATATAAAAAATACAAAATTATTATTGTTTTAACTGTAAAAATGTTTCCTATATTATATGTTAATTTCATTGAGATATCTCTTTTTGTTCTCGTGTGGCAAGACATAATCGAAAATCGATGAAAAACGTATTTTCAATTTCAATCAATCCTCTCTACCACTTACCCAACATTTCAAACAATGTAGCCCACACCACATAAGCAATATTCAAAGCTCCCGCCAAAGAAAAGAAAGTTAAAACCACTCAAGCAGAACAAATCCTGGTTTATTTGCGGATAAAAAAATCAGAATTTATCTCCAAATTTCACCCACTAAAGTATGCAAATAAATAAATAGTTATACAAGTGATGTGAAAAGTTGAGATATGGCGAACAAAAATAAACCCTCTCCTATGGACAGATGGATATCTCAGGTAGGGTTAGTAATTTCACAGATTTTGAAATTGATCATTTCGACCAAAATTGAAATCTACCATCTTTACCAGAAAGTCTGTATTTTCCATCAGAAATGTCCGATTTTCAAAATTTAAAATTCGTATGAAAGCTGGGCGTTTGCGCAAGATATATGTGCAAACGGTTTGAACAATATCAATCGAATTTATACCGTTATAAATAATATTGCCTCGGTACAGTTCTTTCTGATACACCCTGTACAACCAGGCAATCCTCTCGTAGTAATTGATAACAATAGGTTTACCAGACCGAATTAATAGCGCTCCTAAGCGGGCAATTTATGTCATGCAATAAAAAAAGTGATACGCGGGATAGGAGCTTTACCTTATTTTAAAGATTTGATAATTGTGGACATTTTCCGCGCGGCTCTTCCTGCATGTTAATCATGTGATGATACTTTTCAGCGTAATGCAAGCACAGGCTTGATCGCAGCAGAATGAGAATAATCGCGGGACTCTTGTCTGACGCTCAAGGGTGACCTCTCTCGTCTTGGGCCGTGTCCACTGCGTCAACAATGCGTTCTTAGAGACCTTGATGCGTTTAGTTTGGCCGTTCGATACTTTTTTATAAGTCTTTTCAGCGCAATGCCAGCGCAAGGCCTTATCGCCGTAAGTGTGACAGCCCTATTATTATTAATCATAATGGAAATCTGCTTCCAATTTTTGGCATAATTCTGTTAGTACCCTACACACCTACACCTAGCACATAAAGTCCCTGCTCATGTGCTTTGAGGTTGATTAATTCAAAATATATAATCGGTACCAAAAATCTGAGATATACATTAAATGAGCAAATTTCTTCTCCGCAGTTTGATACCTCATTCAACAAAATCGAATGGATACTTTTAAAGTTATGTCGATTTCAATGACCGCGCATGCAACAGAAATGTTGCACTAGGTATAGGAAATCATTGATTTGTGTGTGATTTACCATAGACCATTTTAGACGGTAAAAATCAATGTTTTACCCGTCTATGGATTTACGCACTGAAAAACTCACAGCTTATCATCTAAGACTTGTATTCTTCACAGCCAGATACACCCTTTGTCCCGCACATTGCGGTTATCACTAAAGACCCATTCATCTGTCTCGTTCAGATAGCACACAGTTATGACAGTTAATCACACACAAATCAATGATTCCTATACCTAGTGCAACATTTCTGTTGCATGCGCGGTCATTGAAATCGCCATAACTTTAAAAGTATTCATTCGATTTTGTTGAATGAGGTATCAAACTGCGGAGAAGAAATTTGCTAATTTAATGTATATCTCGGATTTTTGGTACCGATTATATATTTTGAATTAGTCAACCTCAAAGCACCTGAGCAGGGACTTTATGTGCTAGGTGTATATCAGTAGTATGCGTCGTTCTTAAAAATCATGCACTATAAATACCTCTGTGAAAAGGGTATAACAGAATTACTCCCGATCGTAGCCGGGTACACTGTAAACGGTGTCAAACATGGAATCATTTACGAACGAAAGCTTAGAAAACAAAGTGTCAGGTTTAAACCCAATTTTGAAGAAAGTAGGAAACGTATTGCTCTGTATTACTTAGAAGATATTGTAATTTCATGTTTAAAATGTAATTTGACAATAAGAAGAAAAAATGACATGAAGCTAGCTTTGAAGCTATAGCTTAGTGAAAACAGCTGATGTAGCCCGAATAATGATCCCTCGGGGATTGTTTCAACTCGCTTCGCTTTCAAACTTATTGATTGTTGTTTTTAAACTTATTATCGATTATACATCATTTTAGTTTGTCTCAGTAGAGGGCTTCGTAACCGCAATAGTAGATGTATTCCCGGACTTCTTCGTGGTCGGCTACCGTCGATTGTTATTCACTGCTGTCACATGCGTGTGCCTATTTCTGTTGGGGCTCACCATGTGTACGTCTGTAAGTTGAATTGTCTCCGGAATTGTCAAGACTTCTTATCATACCACACACTGACGGTAAAATGGTTCTAAATGGGTTCTAAAATCTCTGTATGTGGAACCTCTAAGATAGTCAGAAAGAGTTATGAAGAACCATATTTGGTTCATAAAGAGGCATATTTATAGTTCATAAAGAACCATATTTGGTTCATAAAAACATATGTGGTTATAAAGAACCATATTTGGTTCATAAAGAACCATATTTATCTCTTCTCCACATATCTTGATGCCAAGCCATTTTCAATAATTAAGAATAATCCCTCTCTATATGAAGAGGTATTTTGCAAAAGGGCTATGGTGCATTTTTTCAAAAAATGAGTTTGATATAGAAATGTATAGGGAAAAATCATATGTTTCAAGGAAACAAAGTCATTTTTTTCAAAAAGACCTACATCTCATTGTAAACAGCCATTGAAATTGTTGTTTTGTTGCAAAAGGGCCTGTATCCAGAATTAAATCGGGATACAGGCCCTTTTGCAACAAAACAACAACTTCAATGGCTGTTTACAATGAGATGTAGGTATTTTTGAACAAAATGACTTTATTTCCTTGAAACATATGATTGTGACCTATACATTTCAATATCAAACTTATTTATTTGAAATAATTAAAATAAATGATTTTTTGTGTGTGGTATTTTTTCTTTATGTACAAACAGATGGAGTTTTGTTGCAAAAGGGCCTACATCCAAATTTTCAAAAAATGTAAACATGATTTAAAAAAAAATTAAAACTATAGTAGATTCATAAACTCTGGCGCATCGGTATCGATTTTGGACCTCGTCCATTGGGCGTTAGAGGAACCCATTTTGACCAATGATGAAACAGCGGTATTTTTATAGATGTTATTATCATGATTATTTGCGCTCCATAATCAAATGCTATTCATGATAGTGTGGTTTTATGAATAAGGCTGATCATATAGCTTTACAATCACGACAACCAAAAATTTAATCCAGCAGCTTCAAATGTATTATCCCTTTGGAAGCGGTTACCACAATAAAAACAAATCGACTATCATCGACCGTATACAGGTTTCGAAAGAAAAATATTATGTATGTCATTTTACCTATTCATAATTTAGTGGATACTTTTGATTATTTTCCGTTTTTATTATGCACGTGGAATAAAGGAAACATTAAAATGAAAATAACAGTTCTACGTATTTATTTGCGAGAAAAAACCGGAACATAATTCAATAATCTTTTTTTTTTAAATACCTAGGTACAAAACCATTTGTCCTAATTAAAAAAACAGTTAGGCCTATATCAACCAAGATACGGATTATAAACGTTACTTTAAGTATTTCTATATATGAGACCACCTGAATACCTTTATCAATTTATCTGAATAACAATACATTTCTTTATCGTTATGCCGATAATCCAACCGCAAGTTCCCTGTCACTAGGTACATAGTGGTGACTACATCACAGTAATACATGCACACGAAGATACGGTATTAACCTTGCATATTACGATTAAATTCGAGTGCCTCCCCCTCTTTTGCTTCTGTTACCTCTTTACTTAAATGGTAAATCGCTAAAATCGTCCAATGTCTGCGAATCGACTATAGCACATTTAAAATTTATTTCAATTTCAATTAGTATGTAGTGTACCTCTTTCATAATCCATTCAGTTTTTCAATTGCTCAACTTGAATATTTAGAAACAGTTTTTTGACTTTTTCTCAATAAGAGCCAAAGTGGATGTAGGCCCTTTTGCAAAATACCTCTTCATATACTCGGTTCTAGCTAATACTAGTATGCCCCGATATAACATATGTATGCCTATTAAAGGTAGATGACCCGATCACATTTTCGTAACACAGAATTATTTCAAACATACGGAGATTTTCATATCATATGAAAGCTCGTATTTTTCTCATCATCATACTGAAATTTGACGGCCTAAATCGGTATAATTACGGAGAAACCGATGAAATAACGTCGAATTACCGCGAATGGTGGTAACCACCGATATAGTTTGTGTACTACTCAATGGGTACAGTTCACAGCATCTTGTGCGTCTAAAATAAGAACCATAAGAGCTATAATGCAACTCAAACTTTGGAACACGACTTTTTTAAGGATGACCTTTCATGTAGAATAGAAAACTTCAAGTTGAAAATCGGATGTGATCGGGTCATCTACCTTTAAGCAATAAAATCGTCGGATAAATATTTTTGCTATTTCATTGTATTATAGTTATGTCTAAGTCACTTTCAAATTTATAATGTATATACAACTTATTGCTGAAATCTATGTGATTGAAATCAAGTGTTTATAGTTTTCAAATCAGGAAACTATGTGCAATGCATTGATTTCCAGATCAGGTTGTCGGTTTCACATTACATTTCACATTACCAGATCTAGCCATTTGCCTGGACTGGTTACTGGTAAACGACTTTGCCTTTACTGGTGCTGGCTTGAAAGATAATGTTTATGCCAGCAATATTCCAACATTATAAACTGGGCTCAAAAAGAAACTTATAATTGTTCACATGGTCATATCTTGAAAATCTGTCCATCAAAATGAACCAAAATGATACACAGGATTACTTCAATACTCTACTCTAATGACATGTCAATATCCAAACGGTTACCTTACTGACAGAACTGAACAATGCACTGGCATGGAACTGAATGCTTGCTGTATCACAATGTCACAGCCTGGAAATTTCGGCAACATAGAGTGTGAAGAAGTCAAAACAAATTAAAATGAAGGTGTCAGTTGCCCAAACACAGACATCAATGAATAGTGTGTGTGTCCACCATGTGCTTGTGGTACAGTGTAATACCCGAAAAAAGTGCTTCCCGTAAGACATTCCGTTACCCCTATCATGTTGGAGCATGCCATTGGTATAGACATGTGGGGTATTGTCTCCTCGATAAGAATATCGCTGTTGGTAAATTAAAATCGTGTGCTAATTAGCTTTAATTAACCAAAATAAAGAATCAATACCTAAATCTAATGCAGTAAATACTGTTTTAGCAACACTACTCTATTGAATTTACGGCGAACTCACTAATGTGTGCCTTTGTGCTGCTATTGAATGGAGTTGCCACCTTCAGTTCGGATCCCATTGATCATGAATATTTTTAAGGAAACAAACGCGAGTTCCTTTTAGGAATATTTACTGGTATTGTTCTCAGGTATGCAGCTAATCGCTCGTAAATCCGCAGTCATTCGTCTTAGCATGCTGTATTCAGCTCTGTGTACTAAAGTGTGACACGGAGGCACTTGATTCTCTGAATCGTCAGATAGCTACGAACGGACGAGTTCGGGACTGACAAGGTTATTTGATTGAATAATTTTAGAAGCATAATCAAAGCTAGCTACTTGGCAATAAGCATGATAAGGATATCGATTTAAAATGATTATGAGTTAACAGTTTCATGTTTGGAAAAGGGACGAGATTTCTATCTTTTATTCCTTTATACTGAAACAAGTGATCGCAACCAATATCGAGGTCCGTATTTAATTATGTTATAACTACATGATTAATTTCATAAAATCCTAAATAAAAATAAAATAATTAAATATTTGGCATTCTTATTTTTGGACGCGGGCGGAAAACAGTACGCCTAAACACAGAAGAGTGAATTATAATTGGCCTAAAATACCTCGAGTCCGACGATTATATTGATCTTAGTCGGGATTATTTAATTTGAAATAGGCTAATGTATGCTTTTATAAGAGATACAACATAATTTGTCTATAATTTGTTTCCCGTAAGCCACTCACAGTTTTAGCGATCTTTTTAGCGGCATTTGTTTGTGTGCCAAGATCAAGATGGCCTTTTTTAAATGAGGTAACTTGTCTTTAAGATACTTAAAAAAAGAAATGTGTTGCAATTGATTCACCGTCAATACAAATGACTCGTGGAGGCAGATCCCCAGTGATAGACTCATTGAACTGCATATAAATATCATGGTAGTATTCAGTAGGTCACTTTCTTAACAACCAATGATTCCCTAAACAAGCCATAATAGGCCGTTTATGCCTTAAATTTCCATTTCAATCGCCCCTGCACAATGAACTTAAAAAAGTATTGGTCTAGAATCGATAAACTGTGTGTGTATAATTAATTATCATCAATCGATCACTCTTCATTTGAATAAAATAAACAAATAAAAACGTAAGACTTAAATAAAAATAAAGCTCCTTTCTCAGGGACAATTACACCAACTGAAAAGGGGATTAAACTTTTACTTTTTTTCTAGTCATTGGTTTACGTGTTTTGAGTCACTTTCGTGGTCATTTGATACAAAAATGGGTGAATAAAACAAGAAATATAACTTCATTTAAATTGTAGTTGGTGTATAGTTAGCTTTTAGAGGGGAAAGGAGTTATTTTTTACGAGTGCTCAAGGCAGTCTTCCTACACATGGTGCACATGATAGACGAATTACTCTAGTTCCAGTTAGAGGTCCGCCCATGCAAGGATGATAACTAGGGGTCGAACGGGTTGTCCATATCTTTGAAAAGGCATAGGCCTTTTGTAAATAAACATTATTTATTTTTAATCTTTTGTAAATATGTCGTTTTTTCTCATATATATCCCGACTGGTCCTAATTAAGGTTGAAACAGCGAGAGGGACCGGGTTCGAGGCAGTGTATTTTTAATGTCTTTGTTAATTTAGTTCTCGCCAGTTTGTCCGAGTCCATATATTATTTATACGTATAGAAACTGTTGCACACCAATAACACTAAAAATAGGGGTAAATTCACTCACGGTTCTGTTTATATGGATATTATGCTCAGGTGAAGATAAACATGTAATATATACTTCATGAATGCTATCTACTGAAAATAGCAACATATACAATAGCATATGTTATCTGAAGATAGCAATTTAATATATTCGTATACTATCTACTTAAGATAGCAATAGTTCAAAGTGTTTTATTGATATCACCAAACAAACAGGTATAATCAAAACAAAATACATAAAGCATCAACTAAAACTACAAGTTTAAAACAAAACAAAAACAACAAAAGTATTTATACTTAAATATAAAAATATGTTAATATAAAAATATACTAGTAATACTGCTAGGAGCAAACAGATTTGTCGTACGTAGATATCCAATGATTGTCGAGCCTCAAATGCATACACACTAAAAACGACGGGGTCAAAATATTGACCCTCTTACGGGGTCAGTTTTATTTAACCCGATTCGTGGTTAAATCAACCACTGTCGGGGTCATTTGGCATCATATTGAAATGACCCCTAAAAGGGTCATATTTAAATGACCCTAAATATAGTCATGAATGACCTAGTCATTAAAGACCCTAAATATATATGACCCTAAATATAGTCATTTTCAACCACGTTCCGGGGTCATTTGCTAATCGGGATATACCGTTATCAAAATGACCCCTGACTATGGTCATTTTTTGACCCTACAATGCAAAAACTCCGGTGTTTAACTACAACACTGAGCCGGTGTTACGCTCCTGGTGTTAATGTTGGTGTTAGGTCAACACCATAGGAATAACTGATGTAACACTTGGTGTTAAATTTCTTGTGTTAAACTTGGTGTAAGAATAACTCCCATGGGTGTCACTATTCCACACATGCGCACAGGGGTGGGTTATATTGGTTTTTTAACACTTTGGATTGTATATTTATATATTTGATCTAGTGATTCGATCTGCAACATGCACTATTCCATAATTAAATGGCAAGTAAGAACATTAATTCACAAAAACGTTCAAGTTTTAATAAATTTGAACTGTTGAACAGTGAAATATGTTATTCGTGGTTAAATCAACCACTGTCGGGGTCATTTGGTATCATATTGAAATGACCCCTAAAAGGGTCATATTTAAATGACCCTAAATATAGTCATGAATGACCCTAGTCATGAATGACCCTAAATATATATGACCCTAAATATAGTCATTTTCAACCACCGTTCCGGGGTCATTTTCTAATCGGGATATACCGTTATCTTAATGACCCCTGAATATGGTCATTTTTTGACCCTAATATAGTCAGAGAGAAAAAGAGAAATATAGTCATTTGACCCCAAGGATAGTCATTTTTAACCACAATTTGGGTGAAGTTTTTGACTAGATCACCGGGGTCAAATTTGACCCTTTTTTAGTCGGTGCATAGTTGACTCCGTAAGCGGGGTTAAAAATGACCCTTTTGTGGTTGAATTTTGACCACGTATTTTTAAGATTTTTTAGTGTGTAGTCATAGTCATATACACCCATGATTCTCGTGAAAACCTCATTATTAGACATTGAGTCTAAATTGTAAATGTCGGAAAGCTTACTTAAGAGGTTATTACGTAAAGTAGAGTAAAATGGACATTTCATTATAGAGTGAAATTCATCCTCAACCAAACTCAAATCACAAAATATACAGATTCTGTCCTGAGGTTGGATTTTGGGTGTAACATGTCTACCTTTCTCAATCATTACTTTGTGAGCACTAATTCTTAATTTGGTGAAGACATTTCGAGTAGATCGGTTGAACATAACAATGTAATTCTCAGGAGAAAATGATTTTTTTGAATAGACAATAAGACCTCAATTTAGTTTGAAAATTACTAATATATTAAACCAAAGATTCCAGGTTAAAGGTAATAATTGAATTAAAATTACTTGGTGTAATGCAAAATTAGGTTTATTACATATATCTGATCTATCGATGGGATCAAATATCCCTTTTATACCTGATGGCCAAGAGAAAATACCTGTATCACATAGTTTACGATTATCAAGTAATGCATCTATAGCAATATAACATACGGTTATCAACTGAAGATATAGTAATGTAATATATGGGTAGGCCTACTATCTACTGAAGATAGAAATGTAACGCCGGGTGTTTATCTACTGAAGAAAGCGATACAATTGGGTTATATCTAAGTGATGAATGCAATAATATATATATGGGTGCTATCTACTGACTTAGCAGACAACCGAGGTGTAATTGTTTTTGTATTTGTTTGTTTGTTTATTCGTAAATTGCACTACACCTTTGTTAACCAGCTTTAAACTAAGGCCTCCCATGCAACAACATAACGTTCAGAGATTTTTGTTATTCTCCAAAAGAACTATAATATATGGATTAAAACAGCAACACCCCCTATTCAATTTCCTTTGGTTATCGACGATGTTGACAAATTAGGTGTTATTGTAATGATTGCAGGTATTAAATCGAATTCACTAAAAACGAGTTCCGCTAATACTCGTGATTCCAAAGCTATAAAAGGGCAACCCACCAGTCCATTTCAATAGCGTCTGTCCACTCAATAGACAAGAGATAAAGCAATCGATTCACAAATGACGGTCATTTGAATGGAAAGTGATGGTACATTGGAATACGCTATAACTAATTTTAGGGACTGCGGTTTTGTTTAGCTTAATTAGGGTACTTAGCACATGTTTTTAATTTACCAACAGCGGTATTCATATCGGGGAGAACAAATACTACACGACTACATGAATCGCATGCTCCAACACGATAGGGGTAACGGAAATTATGTTAATGAGCTACCTTTTCCTCTACCATTGGAAGCATTCAGTGAATCTGCTACGCATGCAGCTGTCCACCAGGTTTATGATACAGGCTCGGGAGAGATTGTTCCACTCTTCCTGTAGAGCTGCTCTGAGGGTTTGTGCATTAACGGGTGGATTGTCCCTTGCCGAAACTCGTCGCCCGAGCTCATCCCACAGTTGTTCAATCGGATTTAGGTCCGGGAAGCGATTATTTTTCTCGTACATCACTTTAACCAAAATCAGTTCATTTGTTTAAAAATGTAAAAAAATCATTTTATTCAGTGAATTTTGCTTTATTTCGTATTAAAACGGAATAAATAAATTTGGTTAAACTGATGTACGAAAAAATAATCGCGTCCGGGAACAAGAGCACCATGGTAAGAGTTTAAGTTCTGCTCTGTGTTTGGGTAACTGACATTACCTTACTTATTACGTGCCTTAAACTCCGATGTTGCCGATATTTCCAGGCTATTGCATGTGCTACAGCAAGCGGTTCCATGCCATGATGCCAGTGCATTTTTAAGTTCTGTCACTGTCAGTAAGGTAACCGTTTGGATATTGACATGTCATTAGAGTAGAGTAGTCATCCTGTGTGTCATTTTGGTTCATTTTGATGGACAGATTTTCAAGATATAACCATGTGAAAAATTATAAGTTTCTTTTTGAGCCCAGTTTACATGTACGTACTGAACAATTTTCACTATCATGATGCATCCATGTCTGGTCATAAGTATTACACTGCAAAAGTCCCTTACTCACATACAATATGTACACTGAAAACCTAAACTCGACAACATGACTAGTTAAAAGCTATCAATACTTTTGCAACGTTTTGTTTCAGGGTGGTATGTATATATTTCAACTGATTGACTATTACGCTGTGGGTGGATTACCGTTGCTTTGGGTAGCTTTCTTTGAATGTATCGCCATCGGATGGGGTTTCGGTAAGCTGGACTTAAATGCATTAATACTACTAAAACTGCCAATTCAAAATTACTAGATATCTAGTCCGAGTATCACTTTACAACGTGTCAATGGTCAAAAGCAATTTCCCAAGTTCCCTACCATAAAATTATTTCATTTATACTATTTGTTTAAAGATCTATTATACAGATGTAAAGGTTTGGCAATCGTTTTACAATCGGGGTATAGACCCACTTTAATTTCTTACCTCATAACACCGCCAATTCAGCCCAAGTGAAGTTGTCCATGGTCTCGAGTATTTTCGTCTGATCACAGTCACGTTCAATAAGCAAACTACATCATCAATGAGTTATCAGCCAAAAGTGAGGATGCAATCCATCGGGATATTAATCATACAAAGCATTTCTGAGCAATGCAATTGGCACGGCCGGGCGGACGTGTTGTTGATAACATAACGATATGGAAGAGATTGGTCACTTATTTCGACGAGATTTTTTTTTAAAAGAAATAAATATTTGTCCAAATTACATTTATATCGCGCCTTTTTGCCTATACGGATACAAAGCGCATAATTTTATACATGAAAAATAAAACAACAACAAGAAATGCCAAGACCAAAAAGGAAAACTATCAAGGAAAAAGATATTCATTGAGCTTGGACTTGAAAAGTTTCATACTTGTGGCATCTCTAATTGATACAAGCAATCTATTCCACATTCGTGGAGCCACTACTGCAAAGGCTCTATCCCCAGCAGAGTTTGTTGTTGTAACATGAACGACCAAATTAATGCTGCATGCCAGCAGATCGCATTCTCACAGTATGATATTGTTTTAACGTACTGGGGACAGAGCTTTTCTACAGATTTATACACATAAGCAATATCTTAAAAACAATTACTATTCAATTTTCATATCTACACCACATCACAGGAGGTAGGAGGTTTTCCAAATGTCTTTCACAAATGGTAGGATTCGAAATATGGGATTGGTTGCGAATAAATTGGACATTCTTGGCACCTCTATACCTAGCGGTAAGTTTAACCAAATACTAAAAGCATTCGAAACATAACATACGTATGTCTGGAAAAAACATACCGTAAAATGTCATGTTTTGTATTGGCAAAACAATTTCATCAGTTGAAAATGTGTTTGATAGGCAAGCATGTTAATCTATTTCAAATTTATATCATAAGTATAAGGAATATTGGTATGACCTATTTTCATTGAGATATATGTTTGCGCTCTTCAAACCACGTTTATCGGCGCCGTATAATATTATAGCCAGTCATGATTTGCATAAGAAGTTAGACTGAGAATCGTGCTGCTAGCATAGTGTACCTATTATTCCAACTACACTAAAACATTGACAATTAAGAATATTCTTAACTGTCACTGACTGAAACCAATACTCATTACCGAATCATGAGGCTTTACATTTTGAAAATAGAAAAATCCGTATTGATTGTTGGCATTTCTAAATTTGAGCTTGAATATACCAGACAGTTTCAACGTCTCAATGAATGTCTTAATAATGATACTCGATGGTGTATGACCGCTGATCCAGTCGCACCAGCAGAAAGTACGTTAACGCCATGTGATCATATTTTGGGCAATGTATTCGGAATCGGATCGAAAAGGTGACTAAGTTAGTAAGCCCCTCGTCGTTGTTCATTAGATAACATGGTATCCAGTTTTCATGTCGTCGTTGGTTTTCCAACGGATCCAAATGTCTAACCCCTCTCTCTAGTGTAGCGATGCCATAATTTTCAAACTGCATTGTTCTTTTTCCGAAACTGTAATTGACGTGACCGGGGAATCAAACCCTTTCCCCCTTTTTTTCTTCGTTTTTCAGGCAATTTTTATATCCAGTATAGCTATGCAGGATAATGTGGTATACAATAATACATACGTCTACCCAAACTGGGGATATGCATTAGGATATGGCATGGCGTTCCTGTCCATGGTTCAAATACCTTTATTTGCTGTCGTGAAATTACTCCAGCAAAAAGGATCGCTGAAGGACGTAAGTAAAAAAAGATCGGTGGGGAATGGGGATGTTAACTTTTTATCACTAGCCAGTCGGCCACGTAACTCACACAAACCTGCCCGACAGAAATTCCACCAGCCAGTGTTACTCATAGACTGTGAGTTTGAACAACTTTACCTACCGGTCGGGTACTTGATCTTCACCTACCCTACGCAAAAGTTACCCGCTATAGGGGCAGGCGGGCGGGTGCAATATCTAGACTTGGATCGAATACTAGATCCTCTGACTACCCAAATCCAGTGTCCAGCGAGGGCGGCTTGTTTTAAAATCTCAAAGTGTCTATTGGTCCAAATTGGTCACTGTGAATATTATGTTGAATTTGTATTTTAAGCCACATATAATGGCTCTGTAATCAGAGCTATAGTTCTTATGACACTGAATCATGCACATTGGACAATTGTAGAAAAATAAGACAATGAAGTGTCATTTGGGTGATATGAATGATAATAGACTGACAACCAAATAATCTAAACAACACAAAAGCACAAATCGGTATTATTATTATGTATTGATATGTTTTTCCTGTACAGAGATGGAGTGCTCTCACGACACCAAGAAATCTACCAACCTGGTATGAGACTGAACAAACGGACGAAACACCACTTGTAACGTCATCAAAATCCGAATCATTGAACCCCTAAGTTCAACGATATGATGATTGCAAGAATAAAACTGGAAATTGGCTTACACACCTATCACCTAAAACGAGTGTAAATGCAGTCGTGATATATGCAAGACTATTTATTTTATGCAAGTCCAAAAGTGTTCATTGCTTATGCAAAAGTGTTTACAGATGCAAGATGCAAATCTAAATGATGAATGAATGAATGAATGAATGCAAAGGTGATCATAAAAGTGATCATATACAGATACGAAGTGTTCATGCAGAGTGTAAATTGTTCATTCAGATACAAAGGTGTTCATGCAAATGCAGTTTAATACAGATACATATTATTGATATGCAAAATATTGCATACTTGACAAATAGTTGTCCGTCTAGATATCTAGATGCAGTGAAGGATTGTAAAACAATGTGCATATATTGTGGATGCAAAACATATCAGTAGCTTCCACTCAATCAAGGACCAAGTTCCAGTGGCGTGTGTAGGATTTCACTGGTGGGGGCCAGACTCTCCATTCCCCGAATGACTTTACAACGTTTTCCCTAAATATCTGTTCCTGAAACGTGCGCGCGTAGTGGTGCGCGAATTGTTTTACAACTATTTACATGAATCTAGCCATATTGGGTACATTTCGGTTTTAAAAGATCTTCTAAATTAATGGTATTCCTAATGACTTGCGCGCGCGATAATGTGCAAATGGATAGAAATTAAGCAGAAAACTCGAGCACTCATTGATTTTGACCCACTTTTACAGCTCATGGCCAAATTTTTCTCGAATTTTTCTCGTTTGTTTGTCCCGAAATCTCCTCCCTTAATAATGGATAATACGCCCCTGAATTTATATATTATATAAAAATTCAGAGGTATAGATACTAAATGACCGTGCCCTAAACCATCGATTTTTTCCCTTCAAATTGCTAAACATATAATGTTATAACAATAAGGAAGAAAAAAAAGTTGACTTGCCCTTTCCGACCGACCCGAATTTTCGGAAATCTAGGGTCGCTTTTTTTTTCCAAAGTAAAAAAAAAGAAGTAAAAAAGAAAAAAAATTGAGAGAAGCACATAACAATAAAGAAAGATGAAAACGTGTTTTTTAGTAGTATCTGCTTGTTAAAAAAAGGGCAAGGCCAGGACAAGGGACAGGACAAGGCACAGGACAAGGCACAATATCCTAGCCAAAAGGCCGGGAAGCGATAACTTGTAACAGCGGCCGCAATTGTTAGACCACGTCAGAATTTGTATATGAAATCAATGGTGTCATTTTCCGCCCCTGGTATATTGGGCCCATTTTTTGACCAATATTGTTTGTTTGTTTACACACACGGTCGGTCCGTACAGACACACGCTTGGGTCCTGAAGGGACCAGACTCAAGCAAATTGCTCGGGCCAGGCTTAAAAAGCCTAATATTGGTTGCCAACATGATGCCAATTGAAGAGCGCCAATGTAAAACAAATATTGGTCCAATATTGGTTGGCAACATGATGCCAATTGAAGAGCGCTAATGTTAAACCAATATTGGACCAATAATGGGCACAATATACCAGGGGCGGAAAATGACACCATTGATGTCATATACAAATTCTGACGTGGTCTAACAATTGCAAATTGCACAAAATAATTTCCCGCCATTTAAATTCTTTGGCGGGAATCTTGTTATGACCTATTGTTGGTTCAAATTATGATAACCAACGTTGAATAAACTAAAAATGAATTATATTTTTACTCTTTAACCAACGCAGTATTAAAAGTAATTTTTAACCAACGCTTAATTTTTAATTAAGCGTTGCAGCTACAGATCTTTTTCAGTAGCTGCACCAACCATCTGGAATTCCTTGCCTGCTGACATTCGTGCAATACAATCACTTGTTGCTTTCAAGAAAGCGTTAAAGACTTATTTCTTCAGATGTACTGATTAACATTTTTGTATGAACTTGCTTTGTGATTTTTGTACAGCGGGACTGTAATTTTTAATCATTTCTCATGTTTTTAATATTGTGTATAATGTGTATAATGTGTAGCTTAAGACCATTTGATTTTATCATGTTAATCATAGTTGACTGCAGTGACCAAATCTTTTGTTGTTTCGCTCTTATGTTTTTGGTTCATCTGCAATCAGCTATGATGTTTTTGTAAAGCGCCTAGAGAATTTATCTGTTGTTAGGCGCTCAAAAATGTCTTTATTAGTGTTATTATTATTATTATTAACCAATGTAGTATACTAGTACTTTTTAATCAACATTCTTTTAATACATGGTTTTTTGGGTGGCGGGCCAAAGCCCGCCAACCTATTAGCATAGAATTGCATATTGTTGCACATTTAGGTCTTTCTACATATACATGGAGGCTGCCATTTTGTTTTTAGTATATGGAAAATTGTCTAAATTATTTTGTAGTCTTTGTAAATTACATGTACCTATGCAGTTTATTTTAACAGTCCTGCAGTCTAGTCTGTGATGGAGTCAAATCTATATTTGTTTAGCCTTGATGATTCAATCAGAGAGATGTTATTAGACTCCCAACAGTGAGACATAATAGCTTATCTTGTTTGACTATAAGGAGAAATCTCCCAATTGTTGTGGGGTTGTTTAATGAGTTGTGGATGTCTTACCTAGATTGTTCTTCAGATGGTACCCCCCCCCCCCCCCTCCATGCACACAAATCATCTTTATTGGTTTCCTGTATTTTTTTTAGACTGCTGTGTTTTGATTTGTTTTTTTTTAGTTCGAATGATACATACACCATAATCCCTGGTATTTTGGTATGCAACAGATGCTTCAGAAAATGGTTACAAAACATGATTCTTTCTCTTGGATCGCCCCCATTCCATGTCAATGGAAATTTTATATAATAAACAAATAAATTCTACTTCAACCATAGTTTTACTAAAGAATATTGGCCATATTAAATTGAATATAATTCTAATCAAATTAATTGAATATATATGACATATTTAAAACTTAAATTGAATGTAAAATTTATTCATTTCTATATTTACTTATTTACTTTTTATATTATTAATTATTTACATAATTATTCATTTATTTATTTAATCATTTTTTATTTATTAATGTTTTCTCATGTTTATTTGTTTTAATTTCTTTATTTTAAAAGTAATTTTTAATATTTTAATTTTTGATATGCGTGTATTTATGTATTGATTCATTAGTTTATTGATTCATTTATTTTCGATTTAAAATTCAATTTTCGATTTTATATTATTATTGATTAACAAAATTATTCAACTATTTATTTAAATGTATTTTTTTCAAATATTTTACTCATTTATTTATTTCTACATTTATTTATGTATTGATCAAATAAATTGAATACATATGACATATATTTAAAACTTAAATTTAATGTTAAATTTATTTATTGGCTTATAAACCTATTAATTTCTATATTTATTTATTTATTTATAATATTACTTATTTGCATAATTATTCATTTATTTATTTAATCATTTTTATTTATTTATCTATTTGCTTTGTTTTATTTGATTCAGTATTTTGTTATTATTTTATCTATGCTGCCAAAACCGTGTTTATCACTCAATTATGGCTGTAATTTATATTGCTTTCTAGTAATGCCATGCAAGAATCTTGCACAATTATCATCTATGCGCTTGCTTCTTCTACCACATAATTTTAGCAACTAAAAGCCGTATTTACAAATTTTGCTATTTTTGCTCTTTCTATTTGCCTTTATCGCATATTCCTTTTGACCGCCACCTTTCCATTTTAATGGAATTTTTATAATACCTGTTCTGGGAGTGTACTTCCTTGTCACATAGGATAATTATGTGTGTATTGCTTCAATGGCTTATGTGATAGAAACAAAATTCAATTCAAATTCTAGATAGAGTTGACATAATAATGGATGTTCTCTACCTAAAGGAAAATGATAAATTCTGCATTAGCAGCTTGTTAAGGGAACAACTTTCATCCTACATTTTGGAAAATATTGAATCAGGCAGCCAAAGTATAAATTCATGGGAACACGTGAATTTGAGTGGTCACGTTAAAGGCTTTGTGGCTGCAATTCCTGGGAAATGTGAACAGAATACATCAATTGAAATAAGTCTATAGGCATTGATTTGTTGTGTGTAATTATTGCTTCTTAGTTGCTGGTGTTGAGTATAAAATATACTACGGTAAGCAGTGCCGTATCTAGGTTTTTGATATGTGGAGGTGGGGGGGGGGGGGGGGGGGGGGTGCAAGAATTGGATGTCAACCGACAATATTTTTTCGAGGAAATTAATGCGCCCGAAAATGTTTGAGTTCACATTGTTTCCTGATTGAGGTACATTTTTGCTTCAAACAAGCTTCATCCCAAACATATTACATCTTTGGGACACATGCATTTCCGTCTGTGTACTTTTGACCATCATAATTCCATGATCCCTCTTGTCAAACTAACGGACTATTAGGTGTTTCCAAAATGTTCTATTTCGATAACATGCAAACTCAAAACATGGGGGGGGGGGGGGGGGGTTTGAAATGTGATATTATGTCCACCCCACCTCAAAACATGGGGGGGGGGGGGGGGGGGGAGGACATGCATGTCCCCTCGTCCATGTTAACTCGGAAGTGTTAATCCGATAGGTGATGCTAATACCTAATGTAAAAACCACTTTTCGTAGGTAATCCACTTCTCTTTTCATTGTTTCTATTGTCTTTTTTGTTGTTCATCTGCTCAATATTTCTGGAAGAGGTCACTATAGGACAGAGGACGTTATGTGAGCTAGAGGACATTATCAAAAACCTTTGTCTAATAATGGTCTCTTGGCTATAACGGGCTGTTCATATGCCGTGACGAGAATGGTGACCTCTTCCTACAAAATAAAGGGCTGATGCAATAACAATAGAAAGACAATAGATAATAATGAAAGAAAAGGTGTTAGACATCCAGAAAGCTCAAAGAAAGACTGTTCATAGCTACAGTAGAATCAGTCCTCCTTTATGGATGTGAGGCATGGACCGGGGCATGGACAGTCACCCCAAAGCTTGGCAAACAACTGGATGGATGATACACTAGGATGCTAAGATCTGTGTTCAACATCAACTGGAGTCAGCATGTGACAAATAAGGACCTGTATGGGGACATGCCAAAAGCACCGGACAAGATCAGAGAACGCAGAGCAAGATTTGCTGGACACTGCTTCCGGGGGTCTAAGGACACAAACTCATACTTTGGACTCCAAAGCATGGAGTAAGAAAGCGTGGTAGACCAGCCCTGACCTACATTGACATACTCAAACGTGATACAGGACTGCAGATGGAATAAATCAAGACAGCTATGTTGGATAGGAAGATCTGGAGAGGCATTGTGGTTCGGAAAAATCATCCGGCCTAAGTCAAGTAAGTCAGGGGGGGGGGGGGGGGGGGGGAGCGGGCATTTAAAGGTGGAATCCGAATTTTTCTCACAAACTTGAGGGGGGAATCTGAATTTTATTTTAACCATTTGGGGGAATACTTACTAAAATGTATTGTAAAAATAGTTCCCTAAAAAGCTCTTGAGGGGGAACCTAAAATATTTTGTTAGTAATTAAAGGGGAACCCAAAATTTGTGACAGAAAATTAGGGGGGAATCTAAAAAAAAAAATGGATAAAAAAAATGGATAATTCACCCTCACCTCCTCCTGCCGTATTAAATGATCACTTCATGTCCTATACAAAACAATGGAAAGACAGCTAAATGTCATTCCTTGGATACCTACAAGGTAGGGGAGACCGGGGATGGAAGTTACACGGGTAAGTTGTTACACCTAGTGTGACAAGCTGGAACAAGAGAGGGCAGGCTAACTAACATCCATATGTTGCCTTCACATAGCAGGGGTATACTACCAATTGTGAGGTTTCTCCAATGTTTCACTAAAAAAGTAAGTCAAAAAAACTTTTTTTGTACTAGTAACTTTTTGACAACATTTGAATTTTGTTATCTGGTTATAGCTCTATAACAACTGGAGGTGCATAATGATAGCTTGTTATTGTAAATATACTACATGTATGTCACCCCCTAGCCATGACCTGTAATTCTGAAGGTTGTGCTACAGTAGGTTTTGTGTGTAAAATGCCCTATGTGGTAAGTTGTTACAACCTACCCCTTGTCAATGTAACAACCTATACCCCAATTACATTTACATATGTTAAACTAAATTTTGTTTCAAGTTTCAGGTAGGCTATAAATATTTTTATATGTCTTTTGTGTATTCTGCTTTACCTACAGATAACTGGTTTACTAACTGTTAACAATGCCAAGAACCTATAAAAGGAAGACGGAGAGGGGAAAAACACCCCTGAACAATGCTGAATGTAATGGAAGTAGAAAACTAGTATACTACATACAAAATGAATGGTAACAACCCGGGGGTAACAAGTTACCCCAAACGGTGTAATAACTTACCTCGTATGCGGGGGGAAGTTGTTACAAAATGTACCTTTATTAATTGATTAGTTGTTAATTAGTTGTTTGACGTTTGATGTTCTGTATAATGCTCCAGTTTTTAGCAAACATAATAGGCTAACGGAACCACAGACCCAAGATGGAGTGTCTGAGTTCTTTCATTAGATTTTTTTGGCTCAAAATGTAAATTTTGTAACGTCCATCCCCGGTCTCCCCTACAATATACTGTATTTTGCATAACATCTTTATAATATTTAGAATATCATGGAAATGATGTTATTTGTAAAATATATGCTTGTATAACGTTGAAAAAATGAGTCTGATCAACAAATTAACTTGGTTGGGTCTTCTTCACCAATTTGTTTGGTAACCTTGGCATTAATTTGTTCCTAATCATGCCTCAACCATGTTAGATTATTTCCTTGCACTCATAATTCATTCTGAGAGGCACAAATCATATTTTCAGGTCAAAAGCAAGCATAAATGTTGTCAGCATGATCATCAGTGTCCGATATGTTCTGGGGTTTGTCATCCGCCCTGACCGCCCATGACGATGACGTCATGATCACCGGTTATTCGGGTTGTTGTTGTTTCGGCCTGCCTTTATAAGGCAGAATCACTCTAAAATAACAACGTTTTCATCATAAACATACATATACAGAGAAACTTGCCACTTGAAAGGAACGGTATGTATTGTTCGAATCATGATTTGATGCTGTATAATGACATGAATGAACGAACTCCATTAATTAAGTTGTGTGGAGCAGAATTCTGCAGCTTGGCTTAGCCTTAGTTTAGTCTCAGTTCCGAGATATTTCGGACTGGAAGACGATGATTTCCACTCGATAGAATGACGTTATAATTGCTGGTTCCCAATTTTAAATAGTATTTATTCCGTGTGACGGAATAAATCATATTTAAAATTGGGAGCGATTTATTCCGTGTGACGGAATAAATCATATTTAAAATTGGGAGCCGTATTTAAAATTGGGAACCAGCGTCATTCTATCGAGTGGAAATCATCGTTCTCCTTTCGGACTTGCGTACATGTTGGTATGTACACACAGACCAGCCTCTCATATAATTGACTATAGAGGGCGACATTTTTTGGGAAAAAAGTTGACCAAAATATGTAGAAAACCCCATGTTTACCTCTTTTAAATCCAGCGATTTAGTACGAAGTGGGCGGGGATGTATTCACTGATGCCTGAATAACCCCACACAAGCAACTGGACATCATGAAAATAACCCCATTTTTTGACCTAAAATGGTTTAAAATATGCATGACTTGCCCAGTTTTCAGCATATTTACATGTAGGCCTATGAGGCAAACTACTTTTGGTTATAACTTTTTTTATTATTTAGCCTGGAGACAAGGTTGAATCATCGTTTTTTTTATTGTAAAGTACTTTGTTTCCATGTAATCCAATTTCAAAGATATAATTTTATTTTCAAAATTTTATGAACATGCCTACCTATGACAAGTTTTACGTCATATTCAAAAACATTCTCGGACGGATACAGCGACCTGCTGCGACTTTCCGATGCATTGATCAAAAGATCACTTGACTGGAAACGACCGGCCGTGGCTTGTTGACTCGAACGATCAGTCGCTCATGATGTTAGTCGTTATGAACACCATACTTTTTCAATGAATGCCTCGAAATTAGCATAACCGATCAGCAGCCATTTAATATCTAATCCAGCTCTGCGCGGCAAAAAAAGACCTAAAAAGGCGTGCGACTTCCGGCGATTTAGTAGCTCTATGCTACCTATGGCGACCATTGGTCGAACCAAAATACTTTGAGCTAGCGATTATTAGGTGCAGCAACCTGTTGCGACCAGCGGCCGGCTAGTATGATTCGAGCATTAGGCGTTAATTATTTGTTATTTTAAGTCTCAGTTTGTCTGAGATAGGCTATACTATTTGTCAAACTTTGAAAGTTTTATAATGACATTTTTGAATTTGGTATAATCAACCAATTCCTTAAACTGGCACTGGCAGCCAAAGATTTTCATCCATAATTAACAATGATAAAGAGTTATAAATGCATCAGTCCTATTTACTCAGTAAACTGTCCAATTAACTGTCCAATTACTATATGAATGGCCCGTCATAAACGAAGACTTGAATCATCTGTTCTCATCAAAGCTTAGCCAGGTGTCCAGAAAGTATTTAGCATGTTCCATTATTTAATGGGTAGTGACAAAATCATATATATTATATTTGATTTCATCAGAATAGAAATTTGGTAATCTAGTATTTAAACCTTTGATAACTTTTTGATAATTTAATATCATAAGAAAATCCGATAACAATTAAAATAACCATACACAGCAAATTATTTACCCCTACAAATAAAATGGTTTCTCCTCACTTCTACACCACAAAAGTCTGTTGCATTAATTGCAATTGTGCCAAGGCTGACCAGGTATAAATGATAGACCGTTACCAAGTCAATTGCATTGTGCTGTAGACTTGTGCCAAGTTGTCAAAGTTATGTGACAGGTTCAGGGTTAGGAAGCACAGAACTAAATAGGTCTCGCGACACGCTATCGATCAAATAAGTTAAGTACGACAATAGTTCCTATTTGGCGGAAAAGAGAGAAGAAATTTGAGATTTTTTTATGGTTAATGATATGTTTCACTTATATGTTGTGTTTGAAACGTTTAGTTGATGTTCTGACATTTAAACCAATTTGCTGTACATCTTTTGTATCTCTGACTGAACAAGATTTTGTTATACTTTCCAGATGTCTGCATCTTCATTGGATTCGCAACAGCCAGCAGAAAGAGTACGAGCATTGGCAGAGCATGGCTCCAGTGTGGAGGTTGATCCTAGTGTACCCATCAGACGCTATTTCAGATCAGGACAGGAGGTTATGCGTATGGTAAATGACTAATGTTTAAAACAGTTACCAACTGTTGCAGATAATCATAGATAATCTAGAATGTGAACATTTACATTGATAAAGATCATCCCTTAAAAAAATATGCTCTAACGCATCAGTAATATGATTGCAATTGATACTGCTGTCAATGCCTTAGTAATATGTTGTTGCCATACAAAAGTTCAACAATGCTTATTGCTTCGAATACTGCTACACTTGATAAACAAAGACATTTTCCTATAGTAATTTCATGGTGACGGCTATTATAATGTGTGCACATAATGCTGATACTGATATCAAATTGGATAGATTGAGCCCATATGTATTGGTCAAGCTATGAGTTTATTGGACGAGACGCAGTCGAGGCCAATATTTTAGAACTCATAGCAAGACCAATACATATTAAGTATAAATCATCCAATTTTATTAATTATGTTTGGGATCATCCAATATCATCCATTATTATGCATTGAGAATCTTCCGTCCTATTCTTTCAATGCAATGCAATGTAAAAACCTATTATTCTGCACATTATCCAGCTGGAGCGATAGTGGTCGACGGTCGACCAATATTTTTAACACTTAAAGCGTGTATTAATATGCTGATTGCATGTGTAGCAGTCATAAAATGCAGTAGAGACTAATTTTTTTGTTTTGTTTTAATTTTTGAAATATTTTGAGAACTTTTTTGAGAATTTTTTTGGTATTTGTTTAAAATATTTGTTGACATTTTTTGAGAATTTTTGGGGATTGATATGATTTGAAGTAAATAGGAGTGTCTATGTTTTGATTCCAGGGCAATGTATACTTCGAGGAGCATAACTGGGAAAGTGCCTTCATTCTTTACTCTAAGTTCATCACGTAAGTTAAGACTAATAATATTAAAACTAGATGGAAGATTTTTGTTTTGTTTACATATTCCTAAAGTAAAATAAAATCAATATCAAATTATCTTGAAAATACTTACTAGTTTATTCAAGGTGACCAGAACCAACAAATTGTACCCATTTAGTAACATTGAATAATATTCTGCAAGTGGATGCTATTTAAGAGGGTGCAATGCAATTGTTAAACTATTCGGCATAAAATGTATTGTTCGTGCATGCTTATTAATTGTTTATTTGGCTCAAAGGAACTAACTGATGTACAATAACTGTTTAATTTGTGTAAGTTAGGCGCCTTGTAATAACATTTGTTTTGCCAATTTCACAATTAGGATCCGAGTGTGTGTCACTCCAGTTCCAAAACAATGTCAATGTAGACATGTCTTACGTACCTCAGTGATAATGTAAGGTGCATGACCTGATTTTGGCCAATTTTATCACACAGCATCTACCATTCTACATGAACATCATAAATACAGTTATATTCCAACAGTGGAGTTGAATTGCTCTAGTGTTATTTATGATAGAAGCAAAAACACACACTTTCACTCTTCCTATGTACACATACTTCTGTACCGCTTTTTGATGTAAGTCACCACTTTTTTACTTAGTAATGAAACAAATATGAGCTTTCTTGTGGTACCAAATTCTTGATGGGGGAAATTAAATTTGATTGAGTCACTCGCCTTTAAAATCTTATATAATTTGAATTGTTTTCATTTTTGTATCTACAGGATCTTCGTAGAAAAGCTTCCAAAGCATCCACAGTATAAGGTTGCCAGACCAGAAGACATAAAGGCCAGCAAAAAGGTCAGTTATTCTTTAAAAAACATTGTTTTTCTTTTGATAGATGCAATATGTATGTATTTTGCAATAACTAGGAAAAAACCTTGTTTTGAAGTTTTGCACTTAACGCTGGAGTTTCTATCCCACCAGACTTGATTCTATCGGAATAGACATATTTCATGGATGAGTGCGTATTGCAATGGGCAGAGTCATAAGTAATTTTAACAAACCCTATATTTACTGTGTTTGTGTATAGACCTTTCTCAAAAATTCCTTTATTGAAAGTGTGTGGTGCTATAGTAGGCCTATATGTATAAAGACAATCTTACAGAATTTGTTGACAAAAGTGAGGAAAGGCATCAGGGTTTCCCTTACAAAAAACATTCTTAAAATTTGAAGAATATTTCTCTGTAGCGGTACTTCTGAAGAGTAACAATACGACCAAATCACTAAATTCGTAAAACGTTACGGAAAACTACAGAGCATTACTGATAACTGATACCAATTGCAATTTCACCTCCTGTGCCACAGTTACCACATTTGAAACATGCAGACAAGAGGCAAAAACAATGGTCATGTGCCAAGGCATATCTCCAAGGTCAAGGATTTACTCAAAGTGCCTTGAAGAAAAAGAAGGAAAAAAAAAATAATAAAAAAAATGAAAAATTAAAGGACCAAATGGAGAAACTAGGTTTTGACAGAACAGCAACGATATATTGTTTTAAATTTGCAGCCTCTTAGCATTTATTTCCTAGGACATTTGCACCTCCCCAACCCCAACCCCTCTGTGTCTAGTTATATGATAAATATAATGCAATTATCTCTGTTCAATCCTAAAACCTCAATTTTCTTCCTCATCTTCAATTACAGAATTTAAAGCTAGCATTTCCAAAGGCAGAAGACACCAAGAAGAAATTGCGGTTAAAGTATAATGTAGAATATGAGTTATACAAGAAACAGGAGGTATGTTGTACTTAACTAAATACAGTAATAAAGACTTAGACTTGATGTTCACTTAACAATGGTTTTTAACAATGGTTTGGCAAAATTGCATGCATAGAGTGTTAACAATGATCCTTTCATTTAGGAGGTTATCGAGGCCAAATGCCCGCTATATAAATTTGCTTCAGACTCACTAATTTTTTTATGAGGGCCTCAACTTTACTACACAGTAGTGCTTATCAGCCTCATGACAAAGAGCTTGAACATGCATACTGACCTATTCCTGATTTTATGTCACAATATGTATGTGTATATGCCAAGTAGATGCAATAAAACTTCAACATTTAGTACATGCATGTTCATAAGCATGCGTGGTCCAACGGATACATTCTCGCTCCACAATACAAATGTTGTGGGTTCGAGTCCTGTTGCCGCCAGCGTGTTGTGTCCTTGAGTAAGGCACTTTACTGCAATTACTCCTCTCTACCCAGGTGTATACATGGGTAACAGCATTAATTCATGTTGGGAAGGTAACACAGACTCGTTGTGCGGGAGGAGTGGCGAACCCCCACAGCAAAAATTATAAAAAGAGGAGTCTGGCCTAAACACCAAAGAAAGAGAGATAGGCACTCCGCTCGCACATCACTTAACCTTTACATTATGTTTATTGGAACAAAAAAGATATTTACAATTTTCCTGTCTGTTCCTTGAATTTCAGCTCCAGAGACAAGAGGAAGCAAGAAGAGCACGTGAATTGGAAGAGAGGCGAGAAGCAGAAAGGCAACTCAAACTGGAACAGCAAGAAGTGGAACTGAAACGTCTGCAGGAAGAGAGGGAGATGAGCATCATGGCGGAGCAAATCAAACAACTAGACGAACAAAGGAACGCCATACTGGAAGAACAAGAGAGAATGCGAGATCTGGAGAGAGCCCAGGTGGAGGAGAGAGGAAGGGCACAGTTGGCAGAGCAGGAGAGAGCAAGACAGGCAGAGGAAGAGCGTTACAGACAGATAGCGTCTGCGTCTGCTGGTATAGCAGCAGTGGCTGGAACGGCCATGGGAGGAGGGTTGGCAGCATTTGGAACACCTTCGGTACCACCACCATCATATGATATGGTGAATGCCATCAGAAGCCAACAGGGCGGAGTGATACCTGCACAGAGTCCTGTCTATGCGCCGACTCCATTTGGTAATGCCACAGCGAGAGATGGAGCACCTTTGTCGCCTACTGCTCCTCCAGCGAGGTATGTTTTAAACAAAAAAATGTATTATGCAGGAAGAAAAACCTATACATTTGCGGACTGAACTTTGAAGTAGGTAGTGATCGTAAATGTTGTTGAGTTGGTAAGCCCCCTTGTCTTTGTTGAGAGTGGATTGAGTGAGTGGTGGTCATCGCTATGAAAAGCCACTGATGAGAGCAGGCGTCAAATAGTATGATGAAGTGCTCAGTGTAGCATGAAACTGTCACTTGTAAGTGAGTATAATAATTTGATTTATTATACATTAACTTACTTGGATTTGTCAACATGAAAAAATAAAATTTCTAATTATTATTAAACAATCCTGATGAACCTACACCAAGTTAATATAGTCATAGTTTTGTGATAGTTTCTAAAGAATGCTCCTTGCGTCTCTTACCGGGATACGGAGTAAGGATAACAGGACATTTGATGTTCATGCAACACAAATATTTTCACAAAATGCTCATTCTTTACTAGGTGACTCACAAAATGGCCGACGACGGTAATTTTTTGTGTTTCGCGCGCTAGTTGTGAATACAAGATTCTAATGTGACTTTTGTGAACACTTTTGCTAGTTTTGTTTTTGTTTGCAATGCCATGAATAGATAGAGAACATTTAAGGACAACTTTTGGTCTCCAAAAAGGTGAGTGGGACATAAAAACAAAGGATTTTACAGATGACTAAAATGGTTCCTTTCGACATAGCGTATGTACTACTGTAGGTCAAAAATTCAATAGATTCAAGCTTTTCAAACACAAACAAATCTCAAATGAGCAAATTCTGGGTTTATCACCCCTGGAAGAAAGCCCCCGCCTCTGTTAATATGATAATACCTTTCCTATTGTGTTTTCACGCTTTTGTGTTTTAGTAAACGAGACAATCTTTTTCAGTTTCAATTTTTTTGGAATAAGTAATTTATAATTTTACATCCTACAGTGCACCACCAATGGTTGATAGATCAACAAAGATTGACCGCTCAAACAAACCAGCTCATCTACTTAGCCAAGTATCAACCAAGACAAACAAATTCGGCCTGAGAAATCTCTTTGTGCCAACAGACACGATGCCCAAGTTCCTAGACATGGCCAAGCATAATACAGCCAAGAATTTAGAAACCTGTGGTATCTTGGCTGGAAGACTAGTAAGTGACCAGTCAAATCTCTTTTTGTTTTTTGTATGGAAACAAAAGGCTACACTAGATTTTGTTTCTATTTTTTATCTTTTTTGAACATTTTTCAAAGCAAAATATAATATTCTCACAAAAGATTTTGCAAGAAGTGTTTGTAAAATCATTAAATGTATTACACTTTTCCAAAAGGAACATATTTGCAATTGTGAATAACATATCATGCCATGCCATTCATAAAGAATAGACATTTTGGGAGGGCACTGAGTATTTGTTGGGCAAGCTGGCTGAAAGTACAGGGTGTCCCAGAAGTTTTGATACCTTTTTAACCTTTCTATATCCTGTAAAATAATTAGCAGTATAAAACAAAAAAACATAATTTGGATAGAGGAAACTTGTAGAATTATTTTGATATCAAACTTGTCTCTTTTCTGAGGGCCCTAGATCAGTGGTTCTCAACCTTTTTGCCTCACGACCCCTTTTGACATTCCTGGTCAGTACCGTTACCCCCAAAACAAAAATTGAATAAAAACACCAGCCGGATATCATCATCATGAATGAAACTGTTTAGTTTGGATGCGAGCGTAGCGAGCAGGAAATTTTGCATATTTGAACGTTTCTTTTGGGTGTTTCTAAGCTTTTTTAAAGCGAAATGTAACAAGGTTCCCCAAAAACCTATATTTATGAGCCCTTCATGACCCCCTGGAAAACCCCAAACGACCCCCATGGGGGTCACGACCCCCAGGTTGAGAACCCCTGCCCTAGATAGATAATGTGCAAACATTCATTTGTAAAACTTACAGGATGCCATGTTGGCATTGCTTTAATCACATGCTGCAGGTTCCTCACATTCCATTCATGTGGATTTTTGTAAAAAGTCTTTCATATATTACATTTATGCACAGCATTAATAATTTTTATAATAAGGATTATTTCAATCTGAAATTTTTAAAAATCACCATTATTAACCTTTCTCTTTGCTATCTCTCTCCCTCTCTCGATACCTTCACTTCATAGGCTCATTATACTACAAGTTTATAAGAAAGTACAGTTTACAGTTCGGAAAACTTTCTTTTGTACTTTGGCAACACAGATAGTTGTTATTTTAAGTTTGGTATCAAAATAATTCTATAAGTTTTCTCTATCCAAATAAGTATTCAGTTTTATACTTAAAATTATTTACTGGATATATGAATCTTTAAAAAGGTATCAATACGCTTTTGGGGGACAACCTGTACGTAAAAAAGCGTGGCTTAGCCTGTTTGTTCAATATAAATTTATGAAAATCCAACAAAACATGTGACATCACAGCGGTTAGTCCAATTTTCATCCTTCAGATTCAAGTGAGCTCTTTTATTGCTTGTAATTTTGGTCTTGGCTAAAAATTGATTACCCTAACCGTGCCATATACATGTACCACAAAATACAGTGTCGGCACCGAGCCTTGAGCCTGATCCTCCTGGAGTCTCATCATGTCATCACGGAAGGGTGTAAATGGCGAGGATATCACTCGTCTGCCATGCAGCAGGAGTCCCAGGTTCAGTTAAGGCCAAGTGAAAGTCTCTTTGTTTTACACCTTTCCCTGATCCTGCCAGGGTGTTACGATTAAGTGACATCATGCTGGATCCAAACCCACTCCCTCTAAACTGCCTTTAAAAAGGTATCACTTCAGCTTTTTTTTGTCCATCAACATATTTTGATATCAGAAGAAACCCCATATTTTCCTCATTATTTCTGTAAAATGTTTGGCACAAGATATGTTCCATTCAGACGTTATAAGCCAAAATGCAGTGAATAACTGCCAAAGGTCAAATTTCATGTCACTGTCTGCTTCTAAAATAAGAACCATTGGAGTTATGCAACTCAAACTTTGGAATGCAACTATTTTAAGGGTGACCCTTCATGTAGATTAGAAAACATCAAGTTGAAAATCAGCCAGCAATTGGAACACCTACCTTTAATTCAAGTGGTATAGCAGCTGAGCAAAAGAGTCAATAATATATCATTACTTGTTTAGAGAATAATTACTGCGTAACAACTGTTTTCGTGAATTTGTTTTAAAATCAGAGGTTTTTGTTCTGGTCTGAGGGATTGTCCCGAGGGGCGCAGCCCCCGAGGGACAATTCCGAATGACCAGAACAAAACCCGAGGATTTCAAAACAAATTCACGAAAACAGTTGTTAAGCAGTCATTATTCTCTTTCATTACTGAAAAAGATGCATATTTTATCCAGATCGTTGATTTATACCGATAATCTTGCTAATATTAGTTTTCTGTTTATTTTGTCCACCCCTTCTTAGTTATTCAAACAGTCCAAGTCGGGTCATCCCCTCATTAACATTTTTATCTTTCAACCAATCAGAAATAAGCTTTAATCGTGTTTCCTCATAACTCATTGAATATTCAGTTTAGGGGCGTGAGGCGTTAATTTGATTGGTCGGTCAGTGAGCAAAACAATGGAACACTTTGGCGCAGTACTTTCGGGCAATTATTAGTAACCTGCGCTCGGCGTGCACGTTCTCATCTAACGATTAATTTGATTGGAACGCACTTGGTACGCAGCTATCGCGATTATTCATGAAGTAATGAAATCTATAATAAATCCTTATCTGTAGTAATGTATTTTTCTCTTTCTGTTTATTTTGCCAGTCTCAAGATGCCTTCACCATTACGCACATAGTAATTCCCAAACAGACGTCTACATCAGACTCTTGCACAGCTCTTAATGAGGAAGAACTCTTTGATGTCATGGACAACAATGATCTCATAACACTAGGTTGGATACACGTAAGTATATTTTGACCAAAATAAAACCAGGAAGAGATAAATATACTGGGTAAGTTAGAATTTCCAGGTACAAATGATCTGAGGGGTTCAAGTACCTGTGACTTGATGTATCAATTTACATGTAGGTTATGAATTTTGCAGGTTTATGTTGATCAGCAAAATACGTTAAAATAGGGTCAATTTATCAACCATTATTTTTTATCAAGTTTTAACCCAATGGATCGTCCTTGCTAAAGATGGTGAAAAGGGGTCTTCTGGGGCCATGTTCCTATACCAATTTCCAATGTAGAGATCAACTCGGTTATTAGAGAATGGCCAAAAATGGGCGCTATTTACCTTTACCTTTACCTAGGCTTTTTCAGCCTCTGTAGGCTGAAGCCCTCTTTCAGCATCTTCCATCTGTGTCTGTCTTGTGCTTCTCTTGTCCATGTCGTTCCTCTGTATTCGGTTAATTCGTCTCTCCATCTTTGTTTCTGCCTGCCTCTTCTCCTTTTGCCTGTACGGGGTTGCCACTCGGTTGTTCTTATTGTCCACCGATTATCTTTCTGTCTTGCGATATGTCCTGCCCATCTCCATTTCATTTGTCTTTTACTTTAGTTTTATTACGAATGGTTGTGTTCTTTTGTTTGTCTCGTATTGTTATGTTTATCCTTTCCATGGCTCGTTGCGCTACTAGAAGTTTCTGTTCAGTTTCTTTGGTTGTTGACCAAGTTTCGGCACCGTATGTCATGGTAGGTAGCACACATTGATTGAAAACCCTTGTCCTTAATGTTATTGGTATGGTTTTATCACAGAGAATGGGCGCTATACCAATTCGCAAATCTGGATTGAGACATTGCAGGTTAATTGTTGCTTATGTTCTTCTTCTATTTTCCAGACTCACCCGACACAAACCGCCTTCATGTCTAGTATCGATCTCCATACGCATTGTCCCTATCAACTCATGATGCCTGAAGCTATCGCCATAGTATGTGCCCCAAAACACAAAGAGTAAGTATCCCTGTTATGTGCTGAATAGACCAAGAAAAACCCTGTTCTACTGCTCTGACCAACCTACAGGGTGAGTCAAAATAGTCAGGTCCCGATTTCACCGATTTTTTTTAAACCAGTTAAAATGCAAAAATTATTATATTTAATGACTTGCCTAGCAAGGTGACATTACTAGCTATAACCTAAATTTTATTTCATTCAAGTTGGTTATTCGAAATGGAAGATATGTGCATTTTTCCAAATTCTGTGAAATAAAATCTGTTCCAACTTTATATCTAAGGGACCCCTATGGATGTAAAAGTTTAACGCGTGCCTTTTGAATGAGTCAATCAAAGGCGTGTTGGTATTCAGAGCACTTACAATAGAAAAAAGATTCTATTGTCTTTGCGGTTATGTTATGATATATATTTTAAAATAGTTTTCGTGCAATCAGAGATAGCCTATAACAAACATTATTGAGTGTTAACAAAATGTTGACCACGGTATTTTGAAACTTGTTATTTTAATCAACTGATATGAGAGAGGTCTGAGAGAAAAACAGATCTTATATCTGTAAACAGTTTGTGCTTTGACAACTTACCAGGCCAAGTGCATAGTCCATTTATGAATATGTCTGTGCAATACTGAGTTATATTTATATAAAATTGGATGGCTTTGAGGGTGATACAAGAAAATATTGAACGAGCTATAAAAAATATTGAAATATTTTTATAGTGAGTGCAATATTTTCTTGTATCACCCGAAAATAAGACATCCAATATAATTATTATTATTTATATCAGGCTTTTACCCATAGTTGCGCTGCGTGTTGATTTATTTGTATTTACACAATATTTGTTCAGCAAAAGTTCGTTAAAATCATCATCACTTAGAGAAGCGAATTTCCTGAGTCTGCTGCGGTTCCGACATTTTGCAAACTTGTTGATTTGTTGTTTTCGTAGTGCTTCATTAAGCCAATAACACGTATTTGCGAAACCATGCAATCAGCGAAAATTAGTCTCGACTGCATGCTTAATAAACGCTAAAGTTGCGTGAGCTCCTTTGTATATAATAGTATAGACGAATATTCGTAACGAACAAATAACGGGTATGAGACTAAAAAATATTGGACGGCAATATTTTTAGAATATTGGATGCATCCGGGTACTTTGGTTAAACAATATTGAATACACAGTTTTATTGTACTGTTAAAAAGCCTGATATAAATAATAATATGATATATTTAAATAGTTTGCATGCAATATATCGTTTTATTTATCAGAGATTCAACAAAAAATACATGTTAATTTGGTATAAATTGCAACAGTTATACAGTGTGTTGTGTTGTATGAATAACTAATATTACAGTAGTGTCAACATCCACCACCAAACTTGGAACCCTTTGGATTTCGCGTCTTTTCGTAAATATGTTGTCAATCTGGCGTGGAATATGATTGTCGTGAAAAAATCACCAAGTATGAAGAAGTATGTCTACTCTCATAAACAAAAATATTTACCAATTTTGTACAAGAAGTATTTTTCCTGATTTATTGAAAACGGGATCCGACTATTTTGACTCACCCTGTTTTTATCCCACTGGTTGTTAATTTGAGTTGATTTTTGGATTTTTTTTATATATCTTTTTGGAAAATTGTTAAAAAATGTGTGATAATTGCTTGAAAAATGAAAATGTTCAAACCTTTTGAAAACTTAATCAAACTTGCATGAACATTGAAGAAAAAACACCCCAAAACAGACTGCCCATACCTGAGAGGTACAATAAATGTATTATTATTTTATTTCACCCATTTCCAAGATATGTATGTTAGTCCTTACTTGCATGCCATTCTTATGTTTTGTGGTAAGCTTCACTTCCTCCTAACAGAGTTTTGCTTTTACCACTTTTATTTATTTGTCAATACGGCAAATGTTGATCCTGATCACAGGCTGAAAAAGTAGGCAATACGGAAAGCTCCTTGCAGGGAAATTTGAGCATTTGGAGGGAAATGTTACTCTTTCATTAGGAAATGCATTCCATTTTGGAGGGAAATATGGAATCGCTTGCCGGGAAAAAAACCCATTTTTTTCAGGCCATGATCCTGATATCAAAGGTCAAAGTGGAAAATATATTTGTTTACAGTCAATCCCATTTGACAGTGTCAATAAATTACAACACAATTAACTATTGGGTAATTAAGACCCGTAGTAAATTGAGGGATTTCCCCATACAGGCTGTATCAAAATGATTTGTACTCTGATATGTTCCATTTTCAAAAAAGCATTAAAAATATAAAATCTCTGATAAATACAATATTTTTGATTTTAATAATTCCCTATTTTTAAATAGGGAATTATGTCAACTTATTGATCTGATAATCTGAAGATAATTGGCTGTTGTTTCTGACCGCTATTGTCATTCAAATGAAGATCGACGTAATCATGGTTTTACTCGCAGCAACGCAAATTTAATAGGTTCACTGCACAAACTCTTTATAAGTAGTGAATATATGAGTGCAGTCAGGAGGAACTTTGAATTGTGCGCTTCAGATCTAACGTTTCGATGAAAATGATAAAAACACCAATATTCCTTTAAAAGCTTGTAAATTCTTAAAAAAATGTTCGATTGTCGTAAATCAAAATTCTTAGAAAAGATGAAACTTCAATAATTTTGCATATAGAAGCAAAATGGTCTAAATGGTTCGTAATATATCAAAAATAATTCTGAAAAACTGATCAGACCACGGTACAAATCTTTTTGATACAGCCTGTATATCAATAAAAGATGCTTATATAATTTTATGGAGGCTTCTCGTTTAAAGGAACATTAACTAACTTATGTATTTCCTACCACGCAATAAAAATAAATAATTGTTTTCTTGTCTTGGACAAGAAAACAATTGTCCAAATCTACTTTATCATCATCACACCACAACTTGCAAGACCAGAAACATTGTGAACTATCCCTACCTTATGATAACGTGTAGTGTTTCTTCAAATCATTGATGTTTAATATCTCCTTGTTTTTACAGAACCGGTATGTTTTCACTCACACCAGACCACGGTTTGAGGTTCATAGCCAAGTGCACAGAGAAAGGCTTCCATCCGCACCCGAAGCACCCAACTATCTATGAAGAAGGAGAACACTGTCAACTGTTAGGCAACATATACTCACAAGTCATAGATCTCAGATAATGCTATATATACTCAATGTGATATCTCATTCTTAATGGCAGACATGTTTGTGAAAGTGGTTATTTTAGTGTCTGCAACATTTTGTGCCGTGTCAATTTAAATATGACATTGTTAAATTCCCTATCCTGTGTTCTCTTATACAACACTGTAAACATAACCATAGCACTCTTGGGATGGAATAGGGGCTAAATCTATCCAGGGGGAAATAAAAAGTCCAAACGGTGGGCGAAAAACTGGCTCCACTAGCACTAAGATTTGAACAAAGGTCCCCCCCAGCATTGAAGTCTACGCCCACCATAGGCCACTACGCCAGCGAGTCACTCTAGTCTAAGAAGAACAAGTTTTCTGTGTGCATGTATCATCCGTGCAATTGAGACATATGGGGTCTTGCCATGCTAGCATTGGCTTCACTTGAGTTTTGTGGTGTTCAGGGAATCAGGGGTATATAACTTTTGGGGTTAAAAAATACATGTGCATCGTTTAAAAGATTGAGAAAATCTACTGTACGAGCACCAAAATATCCACTTTTACATCACTACTTTGTAATTTAAAGCTGTACAATCATGATAGCCTTGTTTCCCAACTCTCGCATAATATAATTTATTTTTGAATGAATAATAGTTATCTCGCTTTCCAACCCATCACCTATCCTTTCAGCCTTATTCCCTTATTCAACCATTATTATCATTATTATTTATAACTAGTATGTTATCAATCAATCAACTTCTTGATATATAAGAATTTATTTTATAGCCAAGGTGATAGAAAAAATCCTGTTCTACAGGCCCAATTGTTGGAAATGATTTTACATTGTTTTACATTTTTTTAATTTTTCTTTTTAATTTTAATTTGATTTTGAATTTTCAACAATTTTTCAAAATGTCCACCATTTAAAAAAATTGTTGAAAATTCACCAAAACTTTCATGAAAAGTTTTAAAATAACAACAATAAAGATCAAAAAAACCCAACCAACCCTTCCTGAGAGGTTCGTTGGCTCGTAAAACAGGGTGTTTTTTTGCTGTTGCCCAAAGGAAATCTTATCTTCCATTCTCTCATTAGTGTAGATTTTGATACCTTTGGAGGAAAGACTCTGTATTTTGATTAATGCAGGTTTAACTTTCAATTCCTCTGAAACATCTGTACTATTAAAACATATGAAATGAAACAAAACATAACATTTTACAAACTACCAATCTACCACTTTTTATTGGCTTCAGAGTGGCTAGAGGTGTGTTTTGTGGATCATGTCCAGTTTGTAAGAGTAAGCGTACATCCATTTTAAATGATACAAAAAATGAAAGTGATAAATAAGGCCAACAAAACAAGCATGTGTGTTTCCAGTAGCAAACCTTAAAAGTCAAATGCAAATGTTTATTCTTCTTCTTTTCATTCTTCTTCTTCTACAAATCTGTGCATTTATGTTACTGTTATGCTCGATAAATTTTCGCAGCGGATTTTGACTTCTGTGTTTGCCGTATGTTGCCAATCGCCATCTTGAAACATGTTGGACACAATTTTGACAAAAGATGGCGCCCTAACAATAATTGTTCCTGTTTTTTCTATTAAATGCGCAAGAATCAAGCGTCTCAATGAAATGCGCGCGCACTACTGGAAACAAACTTGTTTGGCCTAATTGGACATTAAGTAAAATCATGCTCCATTCTCTATGGGTTGTTGTAGATGAGGTATACAATTCTGCCTATGAATATTTATTTATTACAATAGTTGTAATTTTTGGAGTGGTGTAATTTCTGCTAAGTATGCAATTTCTACTTGTAACAATTGCAAACCTTATTGTCAGCTGCAATTTTTGTGTAACAACCGTGTACTAAGCGTAAACACAAAAGTGTGGTTCCCATTGGTGGAATAGAACAGCTGGACTTTGAGCCGACTAACGTGCACATCCGATTGGCCTGATTGTATCTAGATGTCATGAATGTTACCACCCATATGCTCTTTATTTAGTGCGTGTGCATAGGGCTAGTGCTGAACTTCTCTGCTTGTGACTATAAGACATGACACATACCAACCCAAACCTGGTACAGAATCGGTGTGTTATTGCATATCCTGTTTGCACAACACATGGTGTGTTATTGCATATCCTGTCTGCGCAACACATGGTGGGACCTACAGTCCTAAAAAAGTAACTTACCAGGTAATGAATATGCTCTTAACTCCAAAACTATTATAACTCATACTTAAATATATTAAATTATAACAGAGATGCTAGTTTTACGAATTTATTCGGATTTATTCTCTTTAATTTGAAATATTACAGTATGTGAATATCGGTTAACAATTGAGAATGCTACACCAAAAAGAATGAACCAAAGTGCTTTTTTAATTTTTTATTTGGGGTTTGAACATGCAGGATAATGTGACAGGTATGTGTATTGGGCTGCATTGATCAATTGAAGCGTCCCCAATCCTCATTTTCTATTGAACGGTGAAATGTTGCTACCAGTTAATCAGTAATCTGCCTATTGCATCACTGGCTGTTTGTAAAAGAACCAAATGCTAAAATGAAAAACCAACTTGGTTTTGGTTTTGGACACATTGCTGTGTTAATATTCAGTCAATCATTAGAGTAAAAATTATCTCTCAATATTTTTACGAAGGTGCAATAGTTTTAGAGTTAAGAGCATATTTATTACCTGGTAAGTTCCTTTTTTTCCGACGGGGTACTTCATTAGGGTCGGACCACCATGAGTAATATATACCAGCACAAGAACTATACATTTGTGCATATATCTGCAGAATAGCGGGGGAAGAAGATGAGGCCCCAATGAAGGATGAAGGGTAGCTTCCCTTCCCTCATTAACAAGTAGTGGTTGAGTTGGTGACATTGGTTCAGTTTGTGCCATGCTATTGGTAGAAACTTCTCCAGTGTCATAACTCCATAATCCACCCATTTTGGCATTGTTACACAATTGAAAGACCCATGAGTTAGAAATAATTGTTCTCTTTTTTAAAATGTGATATATCTAGGGTGAGTGAGTGTCTGCCTATCTCTTGCTTAATTTGGATGGGTGTATGGGTTGATAGGTTTGGGTGACAATTGGTCACCCCAACATGGTCACTGACAAGGTGATGTGATATGAAGTTTATTCAACCACAACAGGAATTTAACATGAAGTGGTCAAGGGAAATTTCCCAGAATGCATTTCATGTGATGCAACCGCCCCTCCCCCAGTCAGACCTTCCTACCCCACACTCTACCATGCCCCACCCCAAAAATGACCCTAGCTGTGCCACTGAAACCATAAAAATGTCATATTGTTGACAGTTTTGGCCATCATCCCTACCTTTTGGCAGCAAACAAACAAATATACCAACAGGAAAACAATTGACCCAAACCATTTTGCAGTTATTGATAAGTTGCCGAATACCAAGAGCATATTAAAATGTTTCATTGAATTGGCTTATCAATTACCCAATCGCCCAGTGAAGATGCTTGGGTTTGATTACAAACTATTATCCTGTATTTCTAATTACAGGGTAGCTCTTATTCAGAATATGAGAACGTATAGAAAAATGGTTATGAAGTTCAACCATGGGTCTACTTAATATGTTTGTACTTCGAACATGTATTTGTATATATTATAGTATACAAGATAATGTAGAAATTACAAGATATGTTAACATTATATAGACTGCAATATAAAAATGTATGTATTAATTTTATATATGATTATGCATGCATAGTCCAGAAAAATAAACATATCTGTGTACATACTGAATGATAAATGTTGATTGAGTGATTGATACTTACTGTGTATACTCTCCAGGGGCTCTGCTGGTTGGGATGTAGATCTAGACTGTTACAATGACATTCGTTGGGGAAGGCAGCATTTGAAAGTAGGAGCCAAATTTGCATTTTGTCCACTAATGCTGTGATGAAAAAATGTGCTATCAGCGCTTGAAATATGCTTACCATTTCCCCATTAAGTGATGATATTCAAAAATTCTGCTATAGTTCCTATTTTGATGGTAGGAAATTGTATAAAACACATGATTATATATAATTTTGAACTTTTAATGTGGTTAGGTTTTTTAAATATAATTGAAAATTCTTTTTAAACTCATTTTCACTCTATTCTTGGTACCCCAATTTGCTAACAGATCCTGATTTACTGACAGACTGCGCCACTACTGACGATGTACACAAATTAAAGGATTTGACGAAAAAGTTGTAGGGCAATTGTTCATCTCGTTCATAGCACAAACAGGCTGTCCCAAAATGATTAGTACCAATCGATGCCCCAAGTTCATTAATTTTTTTCATCACCAAAATCAATTGAGATTTAGGTCCGTTTTTTCCATTATCCTTGACATAGTGTACCCTTTCATTAGAATTTTAGACCATAAATATAGGAATTATTGAACTGAGGTTACACTCTCCATTGTGTAAGACATGGTGATTTCACCTTTTTGGCAAAGTGCAAAAATTATGTGTGTTAAACTTGTTTGAAAGAAACAAAAATATTCTCAATATCTTATCTGCTATTGTTCCTTTCTTTTTAAAGTGTTGTTTGTTATGATTGTTCAAATCGTTAATAATTCTTTATTTTGATTCAATTGGAAGAGTAAAAATGGATCGTCATGCATGAGTGATCCCTAGCTTTGTTTCTATATGAGCTTGTTTTGAGGCCAAACTTAAGGGACATTGAAATAGGTTAAGAAGTGGTCACAGGTAATTAGCAGTGGCTTAGACTTCTTTTTCATAAAGGGTGGAGTTTCTTACAAAAATTGGTAAAAATTAAATAGTTTCTTACTTTTTAACCTCACCAACTACATCCTCCAATGTAAAAATGGAATCAAGAAATTGCTAATTCACCCAGGGCCAATACCACTTCATTAGCTATTTCAAAACCCGGGTGTAATACTATAGTCCATAAACACTTGTCAAATAAAATAAAGCATGGGGTCACTCAAGTGTAACGAACTTCTTTTAACCGTCAAAGTGAATTAAAATGAAGAACTATTAATGATTTGAATAACCATTTACTATAGTGAATTCATCCAAGAGCGATCTTTGGTGCGTGGATGGGCAGGAAGTGATGAGTAAAAATAAGATGTACTGTTTTCTGGCGTATATTTGTTAGTTGTCGAAGGATCACATTTTATTCCAACCTCTGGTTGAACCTCATCTATAATGTGAGTGAAACAAAAGCTGCATTATGCATATACACAACTGTACTGTTCTACATGTTCTAATGCATATAATATTGTCATTACACACACCCACATAGCAGCTATGTCTTGTGTAACATTCAGAGAGAGAGAGACAGATATCGAACCATTTGCGCATTATTTGAAATCAAAAGGCTTTGAAATCGTCACCTGTGATTTCGGCATATGAATAAAAACACAAAGCTGAAAACGATAGAAAGTGATATACTTAGAAGATTTACCACAACGCTGGAGGCCACAATGATCAGCCATCTTGCAATATTTAGTAACAGTAACAAGTAAAATTCTTTCCAAACATTCCTGAAACTCAGTGATCATGGACATTACAATGTAGAGTTGAAAGCAAAGTACCAACAATAATATACAACATCAATAGTTCAATTAAAGGCTGAAATGCAGGAATGGCTGACAAAACCGTAGCATTTCTTACTCACTGAAAACACTCAACTTTATGATAATTAAGAAGTTCAAACCACGGAACTTCAGAACTGACGACTTGCAAAGATAAAGATAAATAATGGCGGGGTTGGGGGGGGGGGGGGGGGGGGTCACTGACATTGGAAAAGGGTCAAAGTATGTGCCACGCGCGCTGAAGACCCCCTTTTCACCCTCTGCTGCTAGCTCTTATGACCACCTTTTGAGCCTGGATCAGTTCTTAAGACCCCAATTTTATTGAAAATTTAAAAATCGCGAAATTCTGCGTTCCAAAGCCCCAATTCTTTGAAAATTTTGCATTAAAAACCAAAAAAAAATCGAAAATTTGCGTTCTTGATAATCAAAATTGAACTATAGGCCAGTTCTCAAGACCTCTATCTAGCCTATTTCACTCCACTGCAGAAGGAAGGCCTCTTCATCAATTTTCCATTTCACTCTGTCCTGAGCTGTCCTCTTCCAAGTAATGTTGCCATACTCTATGATGTCGTCTATCCACCGTCTGTTTGGCCTGCCTCTTCCTCTGGTGAATGCTCTGGGGATCCAGTCTGTTAATTTATGAGTCCATCTGTTGTCTTTCCTCCTGGCTAGATGGCCAGCCCATCTCCATTTTTTTGATTTTATTTCCAGTATGATGTCCCTCACTTTTGTTTTCTTCCTTAAATCTGTGTTGGTCACCCTGTCCCTTCTTGTAATGCCAATCAATATCCTTTCCATTGCCCTCTCAGTGACTTTTAGCTTCTTCTCCAATCTCTTAGTTGTTGTCCATGTTTCTGAGCCATACGATAGCACTGGGATGATACACTGGTTGAAAATTGGTCGCTTTAGTGACAAAGGTAGCTCTTCATCACGAAAGATAAAGCTGAGCTTACCAAACTTCACCCATGCTAGCTGTATCCTTCTGTTCACTTCCCCTGCTGTTTCATTTTCCAGAGAAATCTTCTTGCCCAGGTATATATAACTGTCCACTCTTTCTATGGTTTTTCCTTGAACTGTTATAGCATAATCTTTCAGCTTGTTGCACATCATCACTTTTGTCTTCTTGATGTTCATGTTAAGTCCAGCCTTGTTGCTCTCTCCACTCAGTTCTCGGATCATCTTCTGCAATTTCTGGGGCTCATGGCTGAGAAGTAGGATGTCATCTGCAAATCTGAGATGGGTAAGGTGTTCACCATCGACTATAACTCCCATACCTTGCCAATCCAGGTTTCTGAAAACATCCTCCATGGCTGCAGTGAATAGCTTTGGGGAGATTGGATCACCTTGTCTCACACCTTTCAGAATTTTGAAGGCTTCGGTTGTGGTGCTCTCCAGGTGGATTCTAGCACTTGGATCCTTATAGATTGCCTTGATTAGGCGGATGTACTTTTCATCACTGACCTGCTTTTCCAGCGCATTTAATAGAGACTGGTGGTCTAGACTGTCAAATGCCTTCTCATAGTCTACAAAACCGAGACATAAATTGAAGCGATATTCTTTCGACTTCTCTATAACCTGGCTCAATGTTTGAAGATGGTCTGATGTCCTGAATCCTGCTCTAAAACCTGCTTGTTCTCTGGGCTGGTTTTCATCAAGCTGTTTCTCAACTCTGGCAAGAATAATTCTTGTAAAGACTTTGTACATGTGAGGCAGCAGGTGATAGGTCTATAGTTTTTTATGTCCTTCATATCCCCTTTCTTGAACAATATAACAACCTTTGATTCGTTCCACTGGGTAGGCACTTTCTCAAGTTGCATGATCTTGTTGAACAGTTTGGTTAGGATTGTTACAGTTTCTTCTCCTCCTAACTTGAGAATGTCTGATGTTATTGATCCTCACCAGGAGCCTTTCCTTTCTTCATCTTGTTTACTGCACTCTCCACTTCTTCCTTGAGAATAGGTGGAACATTCTCTGCTTTTCTACTCCAGTGTTCGTTCTGTCTCCAGTCTGGTTTGTCTGTGTTGTATAGTTCTCTGTAGAATTCTTCAATGGTCTTTGTTATCAAGACCTACTTTTTTTAAATTCACGGTTGAAAAAACCCGCATTTCCTTGCATGTTTTTGAACACTTATTGCAGATTAATTCTTAGTTCAACGTTGCAATTTCTCACCAGTTAGTCATGTGTTAACACCTTGAAAGTGAAACGAACATTTTCGATGATTGAGGTACATTTCTGCTTTAAACAAGCTTCTTCTACTCCAAAATATACCATTTTCCACTTTGGGGGACATTTGCGCGCGTAGCGCTGGAAAAGTTTCCGTTTGTTTACTTTTGACCATCATAATTCCATGACTCCTCTGGTCAAAAGAACCGACAATGCCAATCTCAACCGACATACAGTCAATATGGTTACGCCACTGCCTTTTCCCTGTCTCCGCTGTCCCCATCATATCCCTCTCTTTTTCCTTCTCATTTCCCTTCTTTTTCCTCTCCTTTCACTTCTCTTTTTCCTCTTCTTTCCCCTTTTTTTAAATTTTTTAGGACAGACAAAAACACCGCCCCCCCGCCCCCCCCCCCCCCCCCCCCCCCCCTGCGTACGCGCCTGGTGTACGGTAGGCCTATGTCAAAGATGATGAAAAAAACAAACAATGGACCTAATCCCATTGATTTTGATGAACACAATTAATGACCTTTGAGCATCGATGGCGGTAGGCCTACTAATCATTTTGGGACTCAGTCTCCGGAGACTGTATTTCACTTTTTGAAGGTAAATAAGTTGCTTAAATGTTCATTATGGGCGTGAAGAAGTTAAAAATCACGGCTTGGTTCCCGAGCCGTCACTTTTTCTACGGGCCTCCATGATCCGATTCGCAATGTTGCACAAACGGGAATATCCCTATGAATATAGCGTATATCGCCCGTCCCTATTTGTCAAATTTAATGATGAAATTGAATCATTACGCTTTGGTTCCTGTTTCATAGTTTGTTCAAACTTTCCAAGGATAATTTTCCACCTTATAGATACGCCTATGAAAACATCCTTAGCACGATTCTGACTTTTACGTCAAATTTGGCCTTTTTGCATTGGTGCATAAATGGCCGAAATGAACAAAATTTCACAGGTTCAGGTCCGGGGTTCAGGCCAGGGGCCAGGGGGTTCAGGTCACAAAGTATTTACTATAAAAAGAATCAGTACACTGCAAAAACTCCGGTGTTAATTTAACACCATGGGTGTCACTATAGGACCGGACCACTTTACACCCATGGTGTTAAATTGACACCCATGGTGTTAATTTTTTTTAACTTAGGCCCATGAAAATATCTATTTATAGCAAGATTCTGATTTTGTATCCCATGGATGATTGTCCACCTTAGATACATACGCCTATGAAAACGTCCATAGCACGATTCTGACTTGTTACCTCAAATTGGACCCTTTTGGTGCAAAAATGGCCTAAATTACCATAATTTCACAAGTTAGGCCAATAAGAATATGTTTTATGGAATCAGGACCACTTCACCATACAAGTGTGAAAATGTTTATAGCAAGATTCTGTATTTATGGTAAAAATTGACCTCTTTTGGTAAAAAATGGCCGAAATGACCTATCCAATGAGTATTTTTAAGGAAACAGGACCCTTTTAAACTCAGATAGGCCCATGAAAACAGACCCTTATAAACGCAGATAGGCCCATGAAAACATTTATAGCAAAATTCTGATTTGTTTTTCCAAAATTGTTCAAAATTGTCATTTTAAATTAAAAAAGTGACATTTTTGGGAATCGGCGCATTTACCTTCCTGTTCATAAATACCTGGAAAGGGGGGGGGGGGGGGGGGGGGGGAAGGGGGGGGGGGGGAAGGGGGGGGGGGGGGGTGGTCAGAAAAACAATGTCCCCCAAAAGGGGATCACAACAAAATTGGTATTTAATAGGGGAATCTGAAAAAAAAACAAAAAAAGTCAAATTGTCCCACATTGTTTCCGCTCTTTGCGTGCCCGGTCGAATCTAATAATGCTCAATAACTTAGATAGGCCTACAGGGGGATCAAGAAAAAAAAATCACCATAAAAGGGGGATCAAGACAAAAAATTAACGGTGTTTGGGGGTTATGAAGAAAATAAATATGTCCGAGGCTCAAAAATGTTCAACCCCACCATGAACTCCCTTATATAGTCGAAAGAGAGAACTACAAGTCCGGGCTACAAGTATTACTAGTATTTGGCTCCTCTGGACAGTGACTTCACTTACCAGGTGCAGCTTGTACGCACGCGTATGTATCTTCCGCCTTTCAACGCTCGTGTGTAGTCGCGCGCGTTAAGTAGTGCAATTGGTAGAATACGCGGTTACGTCACTGTCTCGTGATGGCCAAATTATATAAATAGACTATAGTGTGCGAAAACTGGTGGTATGGTATCGCCAATTAATAAAACAAATTACCGCCCAACCCTAATTTGTCATAGCAAAATAAAAATATATTTCTTGGAAGCAGAACATCCATCCCCCAATCCCTTATCTAAACTGCAACGAATTTCCTTACAATCCGTTTGAATATTAAGGGGAAGATTCTAGTTACATTTTAGAATATGGCAAACGCAACTAGAAGAATAAAAAAGGTAAGTGAACCGATTTTTTTAACATCGTTATAGGCTAAAATAGGCCTAAGCTTATTTATATTTATCATGATGATATCAGATGAAACGTCATTGGGGATGAAACAGTCACAGTAGTGGTACTGAACTCGGTTTAGTTTCATGTTGTACTTGTACCTTGATCGATAGGCATTTGTGTTGTGGTATCATTATGTACATATCAATTGCAACCCCGACCCGGGACATGGCGGGGACCCACAGCTAACTACATCTGGTTGGATCTGTGATTCAACCAGATGAATTGATGCTGCTGATACAAAGCTGCGGTGCTTATTTTTACAGAAAAGAAGAAAAAAACTTCACGCCATATACAGTGAACAGCTCATGACGTGTTTACAAATATGTTTCATAGTAGTACAATATATAACAGTTCTCAATAAAGTTACCTTATTTCACAAAATATGAAGTGAATTCGGTGAAATTGCCCTCGTTTTGTCTGTCAATTGTGTGACCATGTAGAAATAGCGTGTCTAAATGACGCTGCTTGACGTTTAATCTGTTTACGTACGTCACATTTGCAATCACGTGCAATGATCTGGCAACCCTCGAGTCGAGATGAGGGCACGCACTAAAATCATTAACGTCGGAATATCTGTCGGGCTCTTTTAGGTCATAAGGCCTCGCCAACTTGATCTTTAGTTTCCCGTAAGGCCCCTTGCAATTAAATGTGAGTTTACTGTTGCCCGCGCGCGTCCAAAAGTCACCCGCGTGATATATGTAATATTTTAAAAATATTTAATTATTTCATTGTTTACAGCTTTATCATAAGCTTTTTAACACTTTTCTTACGATAAAATTAGCCGATGCGCCGCATTGCAATACTTCCGGGTTGGGAAAACATTTCTGGGAAGTAAAAACTCTACACGAAACTTGCAACTGTCGCTTTGTATTGAAATGTGTGCATTTGAAGCATATTCGTAGGCACTGTAATTGAGTACTGCGCAATCGCTTCAGCGTATGACGTCACATCAAAACCGCCGAACTTCTTTGGAGTTTCCTAGTGCATTCTGGGTAATATTTCAGGTTTGTTTACGATCGCCATCTCAGTCAATAGTTAGGTCACCCAAGCCCTATATGAAAGCTATGAAGATTGTTAAACGGGGTCAGTCGTCACAAACATACACAAACACAATAGTCAAACGACCTTGCTATTGTCATGCTATTGTCAACACTCCCTACACAGAGGTCTGCAGTGCAAATCTGTACGATTTTCGCCATGTAATGTCAATGACAGATTTCATTCCGTGGTATAAAGCTATGAGGTTTCCGTGGTCTTCGCTATCTCCAAGCAGATAGAGCAATACGTACACGGACTTTTTTGTAGACGAGGGTTCATTTCATGATTTGGTGAGGTTTAGAATGAGTTAGGATTCCTGTAATTTTGAAGACCACGGATTTTCAAAACGTGAATTTTCCGGCATTGTACGACATAAATTGGGTCACCAAACGTGTTTAAAACTATACATTTTACTGTTCTGCAGATGTTATTGACCCTCCTCTAAAATTCTACATGATTTTTAATACGTTTCTTAGTTTTTGAGATGCCCAATAGACCATTTCTCGAAGCTATTTCTAGCAAATATTGCAGTCACTATGACTCCATTGTTTTCTTGCGTATAACAAAATATGACATGCAGCGTGACCTCCCTACTGGCTGATCTTTAAAATTCTCTGAGCTAGCGTAACGAAAAAAAAATTACAAACATCTATCAAATATTTCATTAATATTCAAAATATGGATGCAAATATGAGTAAACTCATAAAAGAAACAAAATGCAAAGCCAAGGCAGTAGGTGGTGGTAGGACATAATTAACAGCATTTGAATTGTATTCGTACCTTGGATAATAGTTAACAACGCCGACAATATTAAATCAGGTGACTTTACCCCAAAATATTACAATATTAATATTAAATAGTCACCTCGTCCTGCTTTTCAAAAACGCAACAGTAAACTCACATTTAATTGCAAGGGGCCTAACATTTTTTTTAAAACAGGGGAGGCAACCATTTCATTATTCATTATTCATTATTTTTACGACTTTCATTATTATACAAAATGTGGATGTCAGACGTATTGTTATACACCACTGCACACCATCATATTCATAGAATGAAATGGGTCAATTTAGATGTAAGTTACAGAAAGGCTATTCTGGTCAAAATGAATAAACATTTCACAAACTTGAAATTAATTACTTTTGTAATTTTACTTGATAAACAATAATTTCTTTATGGGTGTACCACGTAAATTAAGGTAATAATTACATGTAATTAATAATAATATGCAAATTACAACTTTTTTTACCAAATTTCACTGCTCAATTTGTGTATTATTAGCCTAGTATGTTTACAATATATTCTGAATGTATCAGTTTGATAACCAACTACTTCAATTGTGTGGTTCTTTTAGTACAGCAGGTCCAATTTGAGAAAAACGCATTTGAAAATTCTTGTTAACATTGCCAACAATGAACTAATTAACTCTTAATTGGCCAATTTTGCTTTAACGAAAGGTTTTTTAACAAAAAAATGCTAGTGGTATGAATTATTAGAGGGTGACAATACCTAAAAGTAAAACCTAACAAAATACCTTTTTTGTCAATTTTGATCATGTACATGTAACACAAATTACACTCCTTGTGACATGGGACCAGCGGGGTCGTACAAAAAAACCCCGTTGCACGGCTATGCGATTCAGGGGCGTGTACTACTTAGAGAATAAAGGTATCGTTTTTAGGCCGTACCCGTGTTATATTGTCTGACATAAATGCGGACAATAGTATTATTTTAACTAGAACAACGACGCTGCAGGCGGAGTTGTTCTACGCAAAAAATACTACTACCAAATGCATTTATGTCAGACAAAATAACACGGGTCAGTCAATCAAATTTCAGTCTAAAAACAATACCTATTCTCATTCTTAAACAATTATACTTTAGAGTTAGACATTTATCAAAGAAATAAGTACATTTTATTGTCCACATTTGACAACTTTTACCCCTGCTAGGATTTCATAACCCACAAACATTCCATCCAATCCCATGCGATGAGTGCACCATGCGTAAGCGTCGCGGCGCCGGCATAAACACAGGAAAGGCACCAAAGAGGCACTGCAGAAGTACTCGTTGTGGAGGTGGTTAAGGTGGTTAACAACCAGCCAGTTTGTGTACTACTTGTATTTAATGGGCAAAATTATTGTGACGTTGTGGATCTAAAATTAGAGCCATTGGAGTTATGCATCTCAAACTTTAAAATGTGATAAATTTAAGGATGACCATTCATGTAAAATAGAAAACATCAAGTTGAAAGTCGGGCCAGAAATCAGAACATCTACCTTTAAATCATTATGAAGATATAAAGAAGCATTTATACTAATTGATAATAAAACTTTGAATTTCTCTTCTTTTTTTTTCTTCTTTTTTTTCTTTAAAAAATAAATATTGTTTACATTTTTATTTTATTTTTGTATTGTTCTATTATACAGGAACTTCAGGACTTAAATAGAGACCCACCAGCACAATGTTCAGCTGGACCAATCAATGACGATGATGGTAAGCAATAAATGCCTTGTGTCAATTTATTTAGGGAAACTAGAAAGCACAATGAAATGATTTGTGTACAGTATATTCATTTAAAAACCATTGGTTATTGGTTGATGAGTAGCAGAAATGATTTCACACACTGGTGCACAATTTAAATGACAATCATCTTTATGCTCTATCCTAACATTTATTGTACGTATGGTTTGAGGTAGAACTAGGGGAAAATTGAAAAAGGTTTAAGGAATGAATGAAGAAGATGCATAGAAATGTAGCCTGAAGTCTGAAGAATTTGTTTCAAAAAAGTATTACTAAGACAATTTTGAAATTGTTTAACACTTTTGAATATACTCTCGATTAGTTTTGTATGCGCTGGTTTGGGGACCCCCTCCCCGCTTTACAGTCTCCCTTCAGCCCACTCTCAACAACAACAAAATTGGCACTCCTGCTCTCAAATTTATTTATTTTTGAAACCTCCCCCCCCCCCCCCCCCTCAAATTCTGACTCTGCGGCACATTTCCCGAAAAAACCCGCCCAACCGACCGACTCTACCTTAAAATGAAATTACACAATATTGCACTATTTGATATCTCCCCATATTTTTCCCTTTTACAGTTTTCAACTGGCAAGCAACAATAATGGGTCCAGTAAGTAAACAAATAAATTTCTTACTCTGTTTTTGGAAAATTAAAAAAACAGTGTACCTGAGGTTCCATGTGTGTTTCAAATCTTTGACAGAATAAAACTCATCAAACAATTTGGGTAATTTCTGTATACTGTGTAATTGATGCATACTGGGACCTGAAGTACACTGTACATCTAAAAATGTACTGGTTTTGAAAAACCATTTACCATCTGTAATAAGACTTGAATTTAAAAACCTCTCAAGGTGGATGTTCCGATCACTATAGCTTTCTTTTGTCCATCAACATATTTGACATCAGAAGAAAACCCATATTTTTCTCATTATTTCAATAAAATGTTTGGGGCAAGATATGTTCCATTTAAACGTTATAAGCCAAAAAGCAGTGAATTACTGACTGCCAAAGGCGGTTAACCACCCGGCAAGCTTAAGTAATACTCAATGGGAAAATTTCATGTCACCCTGTGCTTCTAAAATAAGAACCAATTGGAGTTATGCAATTCAAACCGTGGAATATAATTATTTTAAGGATGACCCTTCAATACATGTAGAAAAGAAAACATCAAGTTGAAAATCTAGCCAGCAATAGGAACATCTACCTTTAAAAACTCTTTAATTTAAGAATTTGTTGTACTTGTAAGTGTATACGGGATATGGCCAAAGGTGTGCAATATCTTAATATCTTATTTGAGATAAAGCTCTCCCTTCCTTTAATTTTGCGCTCAGAACCAAGATACTTAATAGTTAGTGATAATTTGAGGAGCCAGGGAGGGTATGTACAAACAAGCTTGGTGACAATAATCTTGTGGGTAACATGGGGTGTACTCAGATTGACCTCTAATGACCCCTACATGACCTTTGACCCCTTTCTGTCAACACTTTAAACTATTTATTGCTGTTTTGGGAATAACGCAATCTGAGGCAATCTGAGGATCAATCAATCTCGGTCAATCTGAGGAGCTCTACAATGGCGGTCTGTGGACAGGTAATAAATAGTGGGAGAGATGTGTGACTTTGCACAGTGACTTTTTAAAGATGTCTGAAGGGTCACATAACAAAACAAAAGTGTCTGACTCCTTCACTTCTGGGTGATTTCAAGAACTTTTTGATACCCCCTCGTATATCCAAGCTGGAGATAGGAAATATATGACCAGTCATATCAAAAGGGACATTTGGTCAGCAAACACAGTTTTGAGAGAGGCCAATAACGTTGGTGTAATATATAAAGAGAATGATAGGAAATCATATCTTGTGTTTACAAAGTCCTGTGAAAGCCTAGGATGCTTATAACTCGGATTGGAGTCATCCCATGTCCATTTTGATGTTGCAATATGTAGAGCTTGTAAGACAACATTTCGATTTACTGTCAACATAGATTAAAGGAGTAAATTGATGCAGTATAATGATTATTTTGATAGCATTATTGTTTTTATTTTAATTTCTTGCAGACAGAAAGTCCGTACCAGGGCGGTATATTTTTTCTCAATATCCATTTCCCAACAGACTATCCATTCAAACCACCCAAAGTAAGTACAGATGGTCTCAAACACAATCGAGTGCAGTTTACTAAACACGTTATGCATATCATACTGAAACTTTGAATTGATACTTAGTGTGTAGTTTAAATGTGTATTTTAATACAAAAATGTTTGATATTACTATTTATTAAGGGTCATTGCGCATATGGATTTGCTGAACTAGGCCCATGTTATTTGCGGGTATGTGAGCTAATAAATACAAGATGGGGTATTGGAGTAACTCTATTGAATAACCAGCAAACTGGATCTAGGGCAATGCCCTAGAAAGATGTGCACTACAGGGTTGCTTTTATGGCAAGAAATCATTAGAAATGTGCTCCAATTTGTTAAAAGCAGATAATTAGAACCCAAACAAAGTGAGTCGGTTATTTTTTAAGTAGGTAAACTCATAGAAATAGGTCCCATTCAAGGTAACACTTAAATCAGGTGGTTTTTTTTGAAGTTGGGTTAACTCTTAGATTGGGTGTGGGTCTGAGTTTTAGAACTCCTGATGCACATCCCCTATCCAAAGTGCATCCCCTAAGGCCAAAAAAAAAAAATGGTTATATTGGCGTAACCCGCCCGACCCTAAAAATACGCCCGACCCTACACTTTTTTTTTTTTTTCAGTGAAAAAAAAAAAAAAAAACCAACCGACCGACCCTAAAAAATAAAAAAATGAAAAAAAATAAATGTTTTTTCTCGAACGAAGTACGACGGTACTTCTAACAAACAATAGGGAATGTTTAAACTCGGTTAACATTGTTCAAAAACAGCTGCTAAAAAAAAACAAAAAAAACAAAACCTACCTACCCTATTTTTGTTCAGCCCGTTACGCCAATATAACAAATTTTTTTTGTTGGCCTAATGTACATTATTACTATTTCGTGGTTACTAAGCTATTGGCATACAAGAGTTTACTATAACCCTAACCCCGGTTTAGGATTTTTGACCGGGATCACAATTTTCGAGGAAAAAACACCAACTAAATCTCCGGGAACCTGCCGGGATTCGATCCGGGGACCCTCCGTTCTCGAGCCCCACCTTCCTAACACTAAGCCACGGCCCTCAGCTACACATTCGTGCAGTATACTGCACTCATTATATAGGCTCGGTTGACTACGTCATCGAAAACCGACGGCGCATGCGTTTGGAGAGGGACTTTGGATTAGCATTTTTTAGCACTCAGGGGGGTTAGGGTTAATAGAACACGAAAAAAAAACTTTTTTTTTTTTACCATAACCCTAACCCCGGTTTAGGATTTTTGACCGGGATCACAATTTTCGAGGAAAAAACACCAACTAAATCTCCGGGAACCTGCCGGGATTCGATCCGGGGACCCTCCGTTCTCGAGCCCCACCTTCCTAACACTAAGCCACGGCCCTCAGCTACACATTCGTGCAGTATACTGCACTCATTATATAGGCTCGGTTGACTACGTCATCGAAAACCGACGGCGCATGCGTTTGGAGAGGGACTTTGGATTAGCATTTTTTAGCACTCAGGGGGGTTAGGGTTAATATGTGAGTGGCTTGTAAATAAGACGTAGATATTCAGTTGTAAAACATAAGTTAGGGAATTATCATGTTTTAGGGTATGTGTATCATCAATCTACAACTTGCGTTCTGATTCAATCACTTTCAGCAACGACCAAGGATTTGATTGGTATTTATAAATAGACAATGCAAATAAGAACATTAAAATTGTACCTCCTTTTTATCCCCCTGGTTTGTAAAACTAGAAGGGGATTTTGTCATCATGTAATGTGTGTCTGTGCGGGGGTTTGTATGTAGGGGTGTGCCTTTTGGTTAGCCTTTTTTCTGAATGCTGTATCTTTTGAACGGATGGACGGATTGACTTCAAACCTTCACCGATAGGTAGGCCATGGTCCAAAGATGTGGCTGCTTGTTTTGGGGTCTAATTTGCATAGGTCATCTGAGGTCAAAGGTCATCTAGAGGTCAAATCGTAAAAGTTGCCCGATTGACGTCAAACTTAGAGAAAAGAAACATGAACGCCGGGTGATTATTTTTTTTTGGGGTCTAATTTGCATAGGCCATCTGAGGTCAAAGGTCATCCAGGGGTCAAATCGTAAAAGTTGCACGATTGACTTCGAACTTGGAGAAAAGAAACATGAACACCGGGTGAACATGTCTAAAATAAATTAGAGGTCATCCAAGGTCATCTGAGGTCAAAGGTCATCTAGAGGTCAAATCGTAAAAGTTGCCCGATTGACGTCAAACTTGGAGACAAGAAACATGAACACTGGGGGAACATGTCTAAAATAAATTAGAGGTCATCCGAGGTCAACGGTCATTAGAGGTCAACCAAGGTCAAAGGTCAACAAGGGGTTAAATTGTGCAATGAACACCGTGGGAACATGTAAAAAAATAATTAGAGGTCATCTGAGGTCAAAGGTCATCCAGAGGTCAAATCGTTAAAGTTGCCCGATTGACCTCAAACTTGGAGAAAAGAAACATGAACACCGGGGGAACATGACCCATATATGACCTTAGACCTCATTTAGTTGATCTCCCAGCCAGGGGGATTCGCAAGTCGTGACTTGCAGTATTTTTAACAATTTCATTCAAAATATTTTCGAAAACCTTAAAACACTAATGACCAAATTACAAATTAAATCAAATTCCTTTTAGTTAGTTTCAAAGGATGATGTAAACAGCTATCATTCCAAAACAACACACACTGCGGCGGCGATCTCATAGCGCGTAAACACACATTATCCGCATGGTGCGGTTCGATTGGCGTGCTGGTTTCCCATAGCAGCGTGGTTTATCTCAAATTAACAACGCTTTGCTACTGTACTTAAGGTATGGGGAAGTTGTTGAATTATAACTAACCTTGTGACATAATCATCCTATCAATCATCCTTTTTCTTCTTTTCCTTATCTAGGTGAGTTTTACCACCAGAATTTACCATCCAAATATCAATAGTAATGGTAGTATTTGTCTAGATATCTTGCGTTCACAGTGGTCACCAGCTCTCACCATAACTAAAGGTAACTATTATCTTTCTCTTAGACCAAGAGGGAAAACAACTATTCTATGGACCTGATTGGACCATCTTTACACATTTCTTTGTGACTTGAGATTTTGTTTTTCCATGTTCAATTTTATTTTTTGTAAAATTTTGCAGGGAATTGAAACAATTTCTTTTGTGTTTGAAAATTTTTGTAAATTTTTGAAAATTTCAAAAAATGTGTTTTTCAAAAGATTACACATTTTTCAAGATAAAAGATGTCCGCCTGTAGCAATAGTTTTTTTCTTTCTATCTCTTAGACATTATTACATGTTTTCTCACTTGTGTTTACCCCAAAGTTAACAGAAAACTGCAATTCATCACATGAAAACTGAAACAGGACCGATCTTTATCATCCTATAGAATATGTTGCTCATATAGTTAGCATCATAATGTTATGGACATCATTCCATCAATGCGTGCGTACCGGACGCTTTCAAAAATGACTGCGCGTCCTGATTAGTAGATCGTGAAATCTTCAAATGCATGTATAGTTTTCGCGCATTTCATGCATCAGACGGCAGCTTCGCGAACAACAACATGACATGTTCGCATGAAATAGCTTGAAGTTCGTCCATAGCATTATGACAGTGACTATATAGCACCATATTATTTTTGTAATGTAATGATGTAATGCACTTTTAAAATGTGCTAATTCTGTGAAGTGATTTGTGACAGTTGTTAACTCACTTTTCAGCGAAATTGAGTTTTTTGCATAAATCATGACTTCATTACATTATGGCACATGCTGTTATAATACCTAAATCATTGACCAATCAAAAGTGTTGATAAATGCACAAAATTTTGCTATTCTGCCTAAGTCAGCATTGTGAGTTAGGCAGATTGTACTAATGATGAAAATTGTTTAAAGTTTAGTTTAGTTTTTATTTGGCATCACAACATATACAAATAACAAATCAATAATTGATCAATGATCAATAATTTGGAGAAATCATGTGAAGAAGCTTTGAATAAAGACCACAATTTTGAATCGGTAATGAAAGAACTTGATAATGCTAAACATGAGCTTGAAGACTTACGTGCTAAACGAATTAAAGGATGTTTTGTTCGGTCAAAAGCTAAATGGATAGAAGAAGGGGAGAAACCATCAAAATATTTTCTGAATCTTGAAAAAAGAAACTTTGTAAATAAACAAATATGTAAAATTGTTAGAAAAGATAACACAGAGGCAATCTCTCAGGAGGATATTGAAAAAGAAATAATATTATTTTATGAAAACTTGTATAAATATGAAGAGAGTAATATTAACATTAATGATCATGTTGTACATATTAACAAATTAACACAATTGGAGTCAGCCAGTTTAGAGGGAGAAATTGATTTGGCTGAGCTTTCTTTTGCTTTGAAAAACATGAAAAATAATAAGACTCCAGGCCCGGATGGCTTTACAGCAGAATTTTATAAAATGTTTTGGGACGACATTTCCATTTTTCTTCTTCGTTCATTAAATGAAGGGTTCAGGAAAGGCTCTCTCACAAAAGAACAAAAAGCTGGCCATGTTACTCTCCTACCAAAGGGTGACAAACCTCGCCATTTTTTGAAGAATTGGAGACCAATATCACTTTTAAATGTTTCATATAAATTAGCATCTGCTTGTATTGCTAACAGAATAAAATCAGTTTTACCAGATCTAATTTCAGAGGACCAAACTGGCTTTGTTCCAAACAGATTTATTGGAGAAAATATTCGCCTTCTTTATGACTTGTTAAATTATACGGAAATCAAAAAAATACCTGGTATGCTATTACTTATAGACTTTGAAAAAGCTTTCGATACCGTATCACATGATTTTATATATAAAACTTTGAAAACCTTCAATTTTGGTACGGATATATGTAAATGGTTTCAAACTCTATATAAAAATGCTTTTTCGTCAGTGTTAATAAATGGGAATATTTCAAAACCGTTTCAAATTCAACGTAGTTGTAGGCAGGGCGACCCTCTTTCGCCTTATGTCTTTGTTTTATGTGCGGAAATTCTGGCCTCAATGATTAGAGGAAATCAAAACATAAAAGGGATCAAGATAAATGACATGAATTTTAAGATAACACAATACGCAGATGATACAACTTTAATATTAGATGGTACAGAAAGGTCACTAAAAAGCACGTTTGATACTTTGAAAATTTTCCGTGAGATGTCGGGTTTAAAAATCAATATAGATAAAACAGTAGCAGTATGGATTGGGTCATATAAAAACAGAATTGTGAAAATGTGTGAAAATGTCAAGATATCCTGGAATTTTGATGGACATTTTGATTTTTTAGGAATTTATTTTAATACTGATTTGACACAAATGGTTGAACAGAACTATGATAAGTCACTTAAATTGATGAAAAAAATGATTTTAAGTTGGAAAAAAAGGAATCTAACTGTTTTGGGTCGAGTTGTAGTGGTAAAATCTTTGGTCCTACCGAAGTTAAGTTATATTGCTCAAATGCTTCCAAACCCGAACAAAGATTTCATAAAAACGGTTAATGATATGATTTTTAAATATGTATGGGGTGGCAAGCCAGACAGAATAAAAAGATCTCAGTTTGTGCAAAATTATGAGAACGGAGGTGTAAAAATGCCAGATGTGGAATCTCATATAAATGCTTTGAAAATAAATTGGATTCGAAGGGTTTTGCAAGGTAATAAAAGTTGGATAAAATTGTATAGATTATGTTTAAATGCCAAAAAAGACGATATTTGTTGTACAGGTTTTTTCCATTTTAATGCAACAAAAAATAAGATAGACAACAAGTTCTGGTATGATACTCTATTCTCTTGGTCATCTTTGATATGCATTGTTAACAACGGTGTTTTAGACTTCAATCGCATTGCAAAACAATATTTGTGGTGGAATGATAAAATAAAAATTGGAGGTAAATCGATAAACTATCCTCATTGGAAGGAAAATGGTGTCATTTTTATCAATGATTTACTGAAAGATAATGGGACATTTATGTCAAAAGACGAGTTCGAAGAAATTTATCAAGTGAAAACCAATTTCCTAGAGTATAATGGTATTATAAGAGCAATTAAGTCAAACTTCAATATCAGTCAATTAAATGGGTCGAAACTAGTATCACCTTTTAGACCTAGTAACGTGGAACTACTGTTCAAACAGCCAAAAGGTTGTACTTTATTCTACAAAGTCTTTATAAAATCAAAGAAAATGAAACAATCCATTAATAAGTGGCAATTAGACTTTGGTATAGAAAATAGGGAGTGGAAAAAAATATGTCTTTTAAATTTTAAGTTTTCCGATGACACAAAGTATAGATGGTTCCAATATAGAATCAATCAAAGTATTTTAGGAACGAATAGTCTGTTGCTAAAATGTAATATTAGAGGAGATGACTTATGCACTTTTTGTAAAAAAACCTCTGAAACAATTACGCATCTTTTCATAACTTGTCAAATCTCAAAATCATTCTGGAATAGCTTTAAAAGGTGGGTTAAAGGTCAAACAAATGTGGACTTGAATATGAATCCAGTAACAATACTTTTTGGATCAATTTTGGATTTCACCCTAACATTGATAATGACAATGGCGAAATTCCATATTTATAGAGCAAAGATGACAGAAAAACAGCCAGATTTAGACACTTTCAAACACGAAATTAAGTATTATTACAATATTCTAAAATACCAAGCCACATGTAATTCAGACTTGAATACTTTTCTGGAAAAATGGCATAAATGGAAAAGTCTCTGCACTGATTAACGGATAAGTTTCATTTAAATATATTTGTCAATATGTTACCCATGTAAAAAGATGTATGTAGCTTAAGGTCACTGAGTAAGTGACAGTACTATGTTTATGTCAGCTGTCAAGAAGGAATTAAAAAAAAAAAAAAAAAAAAAAAAAAAATACAAATACAAATACAAATAACAAATCACACGAGTATAAAATTATATTAACATTCAATAAATAACGCATATCACAATGCCATCCCAAACTGGAATGGCAAATACACCACAACGCCAAAAGTTGCAAGGGTCGTATTAACTCGTATATTAGGCATATAACAAGCCACATTTCACTTCAAGGTATATCCCCAACCTAATTCTATCCAACAGTTACTGCTCCTGTTGGAATTCACCTACACTATTCATGTTGCTATTCAACATATTGTCAGCCTGCTTCGATAATTGCCCAACTCACTTTTTTGTCTCGCCTGATGTAATCAGAAAGAGACTATGTTATCACTATTTCTGTCCGGCGTCCGCCGTATGCCGTATGCCGTCCGCCGTATGCCGTCCGCCGTGTGCTAAGAAATACCTTTGTGACGCGATATCTGGAGATCCGTAAGGCCGATCGTGATGGGACTTGGTGGAGGGAAGGGGGGTGGTGCGTTCTGTTGCTGATTGATTTTTCAAGGTCATCGGGGGTCATACAAGGTCATCGGGGTCAAATATGCTTAAAACTTTTGAGACGCGTTGTGACGCGATATCTAGAGATCCGTAAGGCCTATCTTGATGGGACTTGATGTCAGGGAAGGGGGTGGGGTGTTCTTTTGCTGATTAGATTTTCAAGGTCATTGGAGGTCATTCAAGGTCATCGGGGTCAAATATGCGGTCAAATAAGATCCGTAAGGCCGATCTTGATGGGATTTGGTGGAGGGAAGGGGGTGGTGTGTTCTTTTTGCTGATCAAATTTTCAAGGTCATCGGAGGTCATTCAAGGTCATCGGGGGTCAAATATGGGGTCAAATAGATCAGTAAGGCCTATCTTGATGGGATTTGGTGGAGGGAAGAGGGATGGTGTGTTCTTTTTGTTGATTAAATTTTCAAGGTCACCAGAGGTCATCGGGGTCAAATATGGGGTCAAATAGATCAGTAAGGCCTATATTGATGAGATTTGGTGGAGGGAAGGGGAGTGGTGTGTTCTTTTTGCTGAATAAATTTTCAAGGTCATCAGAGGTCATTCAAGGTCATCGGGGGTCAAATAAGATCCATAAGGCCTATCTTGATTGGATTTGGTGGAGGGAAGGGGGATGGTGTGTTCTTTTTGTTCTTAATTTTTCAGGGTCATCGGGGGTCAAATATGGGGTCAAATAGATCAGTAAGGCCTATCTTGATGGGATTTGGTGGACGGAAGAGGGATGGTGTGTTCTTTTTGTTGATTAATTTTTCGGGGTCATGGGGGTCAAATATGGGGTCAAATAGATCAGTAAGGCCTATCTTGATGGAATTTGGTGGAGAAAAGGGGGGGTGGTGTGTTCTTTTTGTTGATTAATTTTTCGGGGTCATTGGGGGTCAAATATGGGGTCAAATAGATCAGTAAGGCCTATCTTGATGGGATTTGGTGGAGGGAAGGGGGGTGGTGTGTTCTTTTTGTTGATAAATTTTTCGGGGTCATCGGGGGTCAAATATGGGGTCAAATAGATCAGTAAGGCCTATCTCGATGGGATTTGGTCGACGGAAGAGGGATGGTGTGTTCTCTTTGTTGATTAATTTTTCGGGGTCATCGGGGTCAAATATGGGGTCAAATAGATCAGTAAGGCCTATCTTGATGGGATTTGGTGGACGGAAGAGAGATGGGGTGTTCTTTTTGTTGATTATTTTTTCGGGGTCATCGGGGGTCAAATATGGGGTCAAATAGATCAGTAAGGCCTATCTTGATGGGATTTGGTGGACGGAAGAGGGATGGGGTGTTCTTTTTGTTGATTATTTTTTCGGGGTCATCGGGGGTCAAATATGGGGTCAAAAAGATCAGTAAGGCCTATCTTGATGGGATTTGGTGGACGGAAGAGGGATGGTGTGTTCTTTTTGTTGATTAATTTTTCGGGGTCATCGGGGGTCAAATATGGGGTCAAATAGATCAGTAAGGCCTATCTTGATGGGATTTGGTGAACGGAAGAGGGATGGTGTGTTCTTTTTGTTGATTAATTTTTCGGGGTCATGGGGGTCAAATATGGGGTCAAATAGATCAGTAAGGCCTATCTTGATGGGATTTGGTGGACGGAAGAGGGATGGGGTGTTCTTTTTGTTGATTATTTTTTCGGGGTCATCGGGGGTCAAATATGGGGTCAAATAGATCAGTAAGGCCTATCTTGATGAGATTTGGTGGACGGAAGAGGGGTGGTGTGTTATTTTTGTTGATTAATTTTTCGGGGTCATTGGGGGTCAAATATGGGGTCAAATAGATCAGTAAGGCCTATCTTGATGGGATTTGGTGGAGGGAAGGGGGGTGGTGTGTTCTTTTTGTTGATTAATTTTTCGGGGTCATCGGGGGTCAAATATGGGGTCAAATAGATCAGTAAGGCCTATCTTGATGGGATTTGGTGGACGGAAGAGGGATGGTGTGTTCTTTTTGTTGATTAATTTTTCGGGGTCATCGGGGGTCAAATATGGGGTCAAATAGATCAGTAAGGCCTATCTTGATGGGATTTGGTGGAGGGAAGGGGGGTGGTGTGTTCTTTTTGTTGATTAATTTTTCGGGGTCATCGGGGGTCAAATAGATCAGTAAGGCCTATCTTGATGGGATTTGGAGGACGGAAGAGGGATGGTGTGTTCTTTTTGTTGATTAATTTTTCGGGGTCATCGGGGTCAAATATGGGGTCAAATAGATCAGTAAGGCCTATCTTGATGGGATTTGGTGGAGGGAAGGGGGGTGGTGTGTTCTTTTTGTTGATTAATTTTTCGGGGTCATCGGGGGTCAAATATGGGGTCAAATAGATCAGTAAGGCCTATCTTGATTGGATTTGGTGGACGGAAGAGGGATGGTGTGTTCTTTTTGCTGATTCAATTTTCAAGGTCATCGGAGGTCATTCAAGGTCATCTGGGGTCAAATAAGATCCGTAAGGCCTATCTTGATGGGATTTGGTGGACGGAAGAGGGATGGTGTGTTCTTTTTGTTGATTAATTTGTCGAGGTCATCAGAGGTCATCTGGGGTCAAATAAGATCCGTAAGGCCTATCTTGATGTGATTTGGTGGAGGGAAGGGGGTTGGTGTGTTCTTTTTGCTGATTAAATTTTCAAGGTCATCAGAGGTCATCTGGGGTCAAATAAGATCTGTAAGGCCTATCTTGATGTGATTTGGTGTAGGGAAGGGGGTTGGTGTGTTCTTTTTGTTGATTAAATTTTTCAAGGCATTACATCCCTTGCATTAACTACAATGCATACCTCTGTGACAGTGCTACATTGTATCATATGTTTCATCATCATTTCTTTCAAGTCACTTTTGATGAACAGGCGAGACGCGCCGTTCGAGAACCGCCTTGTATACTTTTGTTGTTTTCTAAGAACCAGAAAAAATGAGTTAGGCAATTATCAAAGCAGGCTGACGATATTGAAATTGTATAATAATCCTAAAATCAGTATTAATGCGATCAAAATGTGATTACATTTGACACAAAACCTCTATTTTACATGTTTTTATTGGATTTCATTTTGGACAAATAAATAATATGTCAAATTAATATCTGTGTTCTTTTATGTTTCAGTTTTACTTTCCATATGTTCCCTACTGGATGATCCCAATCCCGATGACCCGCTCGTTCCAGAAATTGCCAGGATCTACAAGTCCTCGAAAACCCGCTACAACACTCTTGCAAAGGAGTGGACAAGTAAATACGCAACCAAGATGTGAAACCCATCTGTCTGTTTGTCCGTCCGTAGAGTAGATTGCGTTATATGGAATACAGGGGTTTTGTAACCACAAACCCACTGAAAACCTAGAGTTTATCCTTGGTGTAAGAATGCATTGACATTAGCCTTAGCACAAACTCTTTTGTAAAAGGTTTAAAGGATCATACAGATTTATTCATTTATAGGGTCTGAACAGTTAACACTTGTCTAATTCATGAATATCTTACACCAAGGATACACCAAATCTGGCCCGTCAACTAGGGGCACACAGGACATAATTATTATGTAGCGGCAAACTTCTACATAGCGCGGGCCAAATACCCTGTACATGTACTGCGTTCACCTAACTCTTTCCAGTGCATCAAGTATATACTAGTAAACAATGCAGCAGTTATGTGCGAGTGCTGGGATTCAATCACGCTTTACAATCAAGTTGGTGACAATCATGGGAATACGCTTGGATGTCACCACTGCAGAGTTAAATGAATGAAGTATATACTGGGTGTTCCCTCCCCCAACAAAAAATAGGACTCTCTTTCATTATGGTTTAAATCCTTGTTAAATCACTGAAAATCCATGACCAATTTGATTTCATTGTAAAATACAACCAATATAGATCAAATGCTGAACAGATTATGTAGTATGCACAATGGCCACTCACAAACTAAGTAGACAAATATGAAAGTGCACAATTTATGGAATTTCCTTTATCTGGCACATTTATGTCACAGCTGTTTTGTCTATAAAAGAAAGACTTCTCTACTTCTTTAATAGATTGTCAAAACATGAATTTTGTATGCAAGATCAGTGATTTTAACAAGTATTCAAGCGTCATGAAATAGTCTAATAGATTCCTATTTTTGTGTACAGGGTGTACATAGTTTGTAGCAATTTGCATACAAATATTAATATGACAACATTTTGAAAATGAATCATGTTATATGATTTGATGACATGTGGTCATGTGAGCATATCTTAATATCAAAGACATGTATTTTAAGATTGGGTATTATTGTTGCCTGCTTGGATTTACCATTTGTTATCATGGTTTATCTAGATTGCTTTCATAGTGAGTTTTGCATTATAAACTGTATGCATACTTGATTTTATTGTATGATTAATGCATGTATGGTATATGATCTTAAGTACACTTAATCCGAATAGTTTATTTATTTTTGAAAAATATCAACTCAACTTTCCTGGGTTTATTTGATAGTCACCATCATAGTCCTTACATACCTCCGTGGGCTTCATCGACCCTTAATATGTTGATTTAATTCTGAAAGAGAAGAGGTTGAATATAATCCTGATTGTTAATCCACAATTTAGTTAATGTACAAACTTGCCTACATTCCATAGTCTTATCGATCACCTCAAAACCTCATGGCTGTCTTTTCTTGAGGCAATCATATCGTCGCTGTTCTGACATAACGACACATCACTTTACTCAATTCTGTTGTGATGTGTCGTTATGTCAGAACAGCGACAATATCTTACATGACCATTACTGGCTTTTGGTAAGTCTATTGACCCACGCGAGGTACATCAATGGTATTCATTGTAAAAATAGTAACTATCTATGTTACCATGGGGCCATAGTTTTAACAATTTAAGTTCATACATGTCTGTTTTTATATCATTCATCAATTAATATTTAGTTCCTGTATATTCCATCAGTTCTCCAAAACGACTGTGAAAATGTTGGCCATCAACATAATGGTGAGATGCCTTTATAGTAAGGCTGGTATTTTGTTGCTTTATAAACTTTTTGTTCTGTTATTATTTTTTTATAATCCAAATGGAAATATATTGTTTTTCATGAATAAATATTGTCTTAATAGTTATGGTGCTGTAAAGTTAACCAAGAAAGGGTTGTGAATTGCACATCACTATCATCTGAGGTCTTTATAGCCTGCACTAGTGCTATCGCAATGCTCTTGGAGCTAGTACAAAGGGAATTGTTTATATCATGAAACACATTCCAGGATGATCATTTTAAAGATGTAGGCCAGAAAACAATATTGCCTGCTATTTTATTTGTTAATAGTCTACTCCTACACCTTTTTTCTATCTTTTCTCGCTGCTTAAAACATACACACTATTGAGGGCACCCTCAATATACTTCCAGATACTGCTATCAACACAGTGATCAATACTACCCTGTGACCGCTTGATTGGGGTTTCTGTTCTCAGATGGGAGAGGTTTTAGGCACGGCGCAATGAGATAAAGTGAGCCCTCTTTAGGTTAGAGGGTGTTGTTCGATAGAGTGGCAAGGATGTGAAACAGGGTGTACGAAGTAGATTAATCTGTTTTGCTATTTTAATGTTATTATTAATAGTGTAAGCTTTAAAGCTAAAAAAGATTATGTCTCAGCGCTCTTGTAAGGGTGTATTCGTTGACGTAATGCGCATTAGTAACTCATGGTTACTGGTTCAAGCCTGGGCCCATACATCTGCTCCAAATTATGATACTGCTATAGGCTTTGTGTTATGATGAAAGTAATCAGTGGTTTGTAAAAAAGTTAGCGTGAGCCAGTTGACCTAGCAACGGTTATATTCTAATGTGCACTACGCCAGCAAATTGAGAAGCATATTTTTACATTAGGATTATAAGATGCCTTTTTTATTTATCATTTTATCTGAAAAATTATATAAAAATGTATTTTCAATCACATATTGCTGCTGAAGGAACAAACAAAAAGCTGTTTGCATGCTGCCTTTTGATTTTGAAACATAAAATATGTTAGCTTCATGTATGATTACAGCCTAACCATCAATGCTTTCATGCTTTGTTTGATGCCTGAGGTTGAAAGACTTACTTGTATAGCAAGAAATCAAGCATTCCAGCATGGGTAACTTAACACCACCTTGCTTTGCAAGCATATCAAATACACATTGGTATCATTGCATTGGGGTATTTAATAAATAAACCAAATACAAGTGGTACATAATTCATTCATAAAAACACTTTCAAAATATTAAAAGGAGTCTTTATTTTTCTTATTTGTTCAGATTTGTGTGTGCTTAATAGTAATTTAATTACTAAGTATACATGTATTCAAAGACTTGTAAGGTAAAGGTTTGTCCTAGCTGTTTTTGCATAAAGGTAAATAGGGGTTGTGGGATCAAGTCTTCTGTTGCATCTTTTTGAAGGTGATTTCCTTTAATGGCTTCTAATGATGATTTCAATTTGAAACATCACCCCACAGAAACAAATGAAAATGTAAGTTTGAGAGGCTGCGTCAAACAGGCAAGCCAGCTTTTACTAATAATTAAACACAATTAATTGTGTTAAAAAGTGTACATAAGTGCTCTCAACAGTCAACACGATATTTTAACATGTTTTTTGTTTGTTATGTACATTACATTTTATGGCGAAGATGTTCATATGAGGAAATATGAATTATCATTTGTAAATAGTCATGTTGAAATAGATGTTTATTATAATGTTTTAAGTTTATAAAGTTGTTTAAAAGGTTGTTTTGGGTGTTGTGTTATGTACAATGAAACAAAACCCTAAGCATTTTCAGACCTACTCTCACAAAATAAAAAACAAGTTCATTTTCATGCAAAATAGATTTAAATAGAATATAGTAAAAAGGTGACACTTCCTGCACTTTTAAAATCTGGACTGTTGACTCAATTTAATAGGAGCAAAGGGCTATCTTAATGTCATAACAATATAAAATGTGACATTTATTATTTTCTTACGGACCCAACAATAGATCTTTGGATGGTTAATGCAATGACCATTGATATCAATAGGCACACTGTGCATCATATGGGGGATGCGCATGCATGCATTGCTAAAATTGTGCATGCATGCTTGGTTTACTTTAGCGTGCAGAAATATGAACCTATATTTCTCAAATATAAAACTATATTTCTAATATAAAACTATATTCCTCAAATATACAACAATACTTCTCAAATTTAGAACTATATTTTTCAAATATAAAACTATATTTCTCAAATATAAAACTATATTTTTCAAATATAAAACTATATTTCTCAAATATAAAACTATATTTCTCAAATATAAAACTATATTTCTCAAATATAAAACTATATTTCTCAAATATAAAACTATATTTCTCAAATATAAAACTATATCTTGCCAACTTGGAACTTACACAACGAGCCCGTAATCTAATGATTCTAAACAAACATCTATTGCTCTTATAATTTTTAGAGCCAACTGGAATATTTTCAGATGGCAAAATATTTTAGTCAAGGGAAAAGCTCTAGTCTTTAGTAATGCTGCAGTAAATTGAGAGTATTGTAAGTCATTTGGTATATGATATAAAGATTTATCTAGAATATATAAATAATTGACATGAATAACATTTATACTCAGTTACTAGAATATTAAAAACATTTCCAAAACTACATATGATTGAGAGTTGTTGTGTTTCTTTAATATGGTACTCCCAGCGATTAACGTTCAAACACTGATAGGTTTTTGTTCATGTTTTGTATGCAATATAAATTGTAATATTGTAACCGTATTTTGACCACATAAATTGGAAAGGAAGTGTGCCATTGAATCAAATTTGTGTTGAATTTTCAATTGCTTTTTCTGTCATACCAACTACTTCTAAAATGATAGTTGCCTTCAAATGGGAAATGCTCATGTCTATTTATGCAAAGTGGGCAATAATTATCGCAAATCCCACAATTTGTACTTGGATACAGCTGTCATGCAGTGTGGTTGATGCCCTAACACACATCAGACGCTCAACACACCTCTCAAACCTGGCCAAATCATTTGAAGGTTTGAGATATGCGTTGAGCATCTGATGTGTGGTTGATGCCCTAACACACATCAGACGCTCAACACACCTCTCAAACCTGGCCAAATCATTTGAAGGTATGAGATGTGTGTTGAGCATCTGATGTGTGGTTGACGTACTAACACACATTAGACGCTCAACACACCTCTCAAACCTTGCCAAATCATTTGAAGGTATGAGATGTGCGTTGAGCATCTGATGTGTGGTTGACGCACTAACACATATCAGACGCTCAACACACCTCTTAAACCTTGCCAAATCATTTGAAGGTATGAGATGTGCGTTGAGCATCTGATGTGTGGTTGACGCACATACACATATCAGACGCTCAACACACCTCTCAAACCTTGCCAAATCATTTGAAGGTATGAGATGTGCGTTGAGCATCTGATGCGTGGTTGACGCACTAACATATCAGACGCTCAACACACCTCTCAAACCTGGCCAAATCATTTGAAGGTTTGAGATGTGCGTTGAGCATCTGATGTGTGGTTGACGCACTAGCACACATCAGACGCTCAACACACCTCTCAAACCTGGCCAAATCATTTGAAGGTTTGAGATGTGCGTTGAGCATCTGATTTGTGGTTGACGCACTAACACATATCAGACTCTCAACGCACTTCTCAAACCGGCCAACACATTTGAAGGCAACTAAAGACAGCAAAAAAAGTAACTCGGCTGTTGTAAAAGCACCTATAATTTAAAAATTGATACTCATATTCTAAAAATGAAAATACCAGGAGACGAAAATTTAATTACGGTGATTTTGACACCTTGTTTGTTAAAATCGATAAAGTATTGTTGTCGCGGTATGTGCTTACAGATGAAAAGTGCCCATTTCCATTGTTGCAGTAACTCCTATTGATCTCTCTGATTCAGCGTGTAGATAATAGCGGGAATTTTGATTAGCTGTTCTTGTTGTACTGTAAACTTGATTAGCATAATCCGGGACAAATTTAATGGGGATGACAGGCGTACTTCTTTACAATTAAAAAGGATGAATTTAAAACTCCAAATGCTCAGAAGGTCCGAGAAGACGGACAAACAGGACAGGTCATCACCATGGGCAAACTATCAAAATTCCCGCTATTATCTTCACTCTAAAACCATGATTTTGAGGTGACAGTTTTAGAGTTAAAAATTCAATGAGCTGAGTAAATTCAAGTGCAGTCAAGTGTAGATCTCCTAATGGTATTACAAGATCAAAGCCTTAAAGTTTTACCATGAAGTTGGTACGTGAACTGAGACCCATCTAAGTACCAGCATAATGCTCATTTAAGCAGGATGGGTTTTCATCCTTCAATAAACAGTGAATTAATCATTAAAAGTGATTAGATAGATACCACACCTCTGGATTACACAAATTTGATAGGTGTGGATTCATTTCTTGCCATAAAACCCTCATCTGATGCCATCTACTCATTTTTTTTGCTGCATGTCACATCAGAAGGTGTATATGAACTAGAGAAAGATACCAAATTCCAGTATGGCCACACATATTTGGCTGACACAAAAGTACTTAAAGGACACTTTCTTAATTTCCAGAAGACTGCCAGAGAAGGACACTTGTACAAAGAGGACACTAAGACAGGCAATTGTTCCTCAAGAGTGTGTTGTATACTATGGAATTGACATTCAACCAAGTACCAAAAAACGGATTTGCATGTTCTTCAGAATGTAGACCATGAGGACATTCTTTTAAACATTGCGTTATAATTAACTTCATCCAAGCATCCAAGTATTTTGTCTGCTTTGAAGATGAATGAAAAACTGTTATTGACAGTAGGTTGCTTTTCTGCAAACTAAGTTACAATAAGGTTGTAAATATTGTTTACATTCATGATCATGTCAAAATTGCTTATAAACTTAAGAACTCCCAAAAGTGTTATCGGTCTGCTGGTAATTCAGCGAAAGTGATATATCACTGGAAAGGTCTAACTTCGGAGAATTGAAATATGCAGTTGTTTTTGCAATAGGGTGTACAGTTCTTTCTTTACTGACATTTTAAAAATGTAACTTTTTTTCAAAAAAATCTCCATATTTTGATCTCAAACTTTTTATCTCTTCACCCTATGTCTTTTCTGATTGCATTTTTGGATTCCTTGGACAATTTCCTATTAAAATATGTATACGTTTTTGGGTGTAGGATGTCAAATATTAGAAATATATTTAATTAACCAAAATTGGCGCGATATCTGGAAAATCGCTCGATGAAACGCAAATGGGCCCACTTCAAAACGCATTGCCAAAGGTCATCCGAGGTCAACGGTCATTAGAGGTCATCCAAGGTCAAAGGTCAACAAAGGGTTAAATCGTGCAATGAACACCGGGGGGGGGGGGGGGGGGGATTTGTCAAAAAATAATTAGGAGGTCATCCAAGGTCATCTGAGGTCAAAGGTCATCCGGATTGATGTGAAACTTAAAAAACAATGAACACCGGGTGAACATGTTTAAAATTAATTAGAGGTCATCCGAGGTCAACTGTCATTAGAGGACGTCGAAGGTCAACAAGGGGTTAAATTGCGCAATGAACACCGGGGGAACATGTCAAATATAATCAGAGGTCATCTGAGGTCAAAGATCATCCAGATCATCCAGAGGTCAAATCGTAAAAGTTGCCCGATTGATGTCAAACTTGGAGAAAAGAATTATGAACAATGGGGGAACATGACCCCTATGTGACCTTTGACCTCATTTCGTTGATCTCCCAGCCAGGGGGGTTCGCAAGTCATGACTTGCAGTATTTTTATATGTTGCATTTTGTATGTAAATACAATAGTGACAATTATAGATGGCCTCTATAGAACAAACACTTGATAGCTGTATACAATCAAATCTCTGAAGAAACACCAGACACATGTATTAACCTTTTGCATATAATATGAGCTATATATTTGTACATCCATTTACATCTAATATTTATAATATAAATACTGTACATAACAAAACCAAATATCTATAAGGTGTAAATACAATTATTAGGTAATTATTCAATTCTGATGGTCTGCAAAAATGGTGCTCCCATTGTGCTTGAGTCATTAATGTAAAAACAAAAATATATCTTACATCTATAAATTTGTTCCCAAAACTTCTCAGTATGGGCTGGTATGAGCCACAACATAGACCAGAATCGCAATTGCCTTTTCGACACTTGCTAACTATAATTTGTCAAATTATGTTCGCACAATAAGGTTTACCCCAATGAATGAATCAACCTTCAAACACCATTTGGCATTTTGCTAACCATCAACACAAATTATCATAAGGGTTACTATGGGCACAAGACTTGTCACAAACAAGACTAGTTATCAAATTAAGTTCTGCTAATCAACCTTTTTGAAACTGCAGTTACGCTTAAACATCAAGATCTAAACATAGCCAAGTCACAAAGGGGAAACTATTAATTTCATTAAATATTTAGTGTAAAAATATATAGATTTGTTTCTCATAATGATTAGAATACTAACCGACACTCCCAGTGTTGTCAAATGGGCAGTTAGTGTGTGTGCATGAAGCTACTATTCTCCACCATATGTGTTTGGCAATATTGAAGTGAGGGTATACCGAGGAGTAACTTGCTCATGCAGAATTGAAATCCATTGCTCTCAGAATGGTTGAATGGTAATATTCTGATTGAGATGGCCCCCAAAAGGAAGCAAATTATCCAAAGCCAATAATAAATTACCTATAGGAAGAAACATTATACACCCAATTATAATTAATCAATAACAACTAATTTTTCCTTCTTGCAGTATGCTTTGGTACATGAATAATTTTAATACAGGCAGATTTTGAGGAAGCCCTCTATATTTAATACAGTTGGTGTACAGTTATGTTTCAAATACAGCTGGGATGAACCAAAATCAAGGATCAAATCCTAGAAAATCATAGAGCAAAATACTGTCGCACAGAATTGTAATCAGGGACCTCTAGCGTAAAATTACAAAGGTCGTAACTGCTCTGCCACGACAGCTCTGTGGAAAGGAAGAGTCATAACCCAGTGTATTTAGGTATGATATCCTGCTTCAATGAATATCCAATAATAACAATAAATATAAATTACGAATATTGGGTATCCATAATATTGGGACATCCAGTTTTTTATTAGTATAGATGGGGTGGCAGCAATGTTTATCAACAAACACAATGGTCGAAGGGACTGGACTGTCGATACATGCTTGAGGGAACAGCATATGACCACAACAATGTCCACTATAATGCCTTAATGCCCTTTATAACGCTTTGGCACGAGTTTTAAAAGCATGGGTTCTAAACAAATCAGGATGCGCGCGCAAACCGCCAGGCAAAAAACAATGGCAACTGCGGACTAATGCCCGGTGTGACGTCACCTGTCACTCCATCTATAGGATATCAAGATACACACTTGGCAGATAATATGCCTTTGAAAGTCTCCTCTTGCTATGATTAAGTTAGTTCTATCCTTTTCACGTACAATTTGTCAATTATACCACTCTCTAAACAGCTGAAAAACAGCAATCATCGTCTAATTAAAATAATAATGATGTTGGTTCTATAATCATAACTAAGATAAGAGAACAAAGATCCATGACACATGGAAATTCTACAACAGTGAATCCTTTACAGCACACACATTTATAAAAGTAGAATAATAAATAAAAGCATATAGACTGAGCTGTAAAAGAAACATATCACTTCTTTGCAAGGACTCATTTTAAAGCAAACCTTATGTTTTCTTATGATTAAGGCAATCTCCTTGATTTTTGACAAGTGTTTTGTATAAGGAGCTTAATAGTAAAAGGTATACCTGTGTACAAATATTGTTTGATTTACTGTAAAAGTGGTAATTTTAGCGCAATTAATTTTGTGCGCTTTGCAGATTTTCAACTGTTTTGCATTTTTTGAATTCGTGATTTGTAGTTTCATCATGTAGACTTATGTAACCAGTCGCGTCAAAAAGGACATGTTGTCGGCAAACACAGTTTTGAGATAGAGGCCAATGTATTTTGTGAAATATAAAGAAAATAATAGAAAAGATATGCTTTTTCAAATCATATCTTGTGATTACAAAGTATGATTACCTTCAACATGGTATCATTTCAAAGCTTAAAATGTGCTCTTTCAAGTCATACCAATAACTCATATTTGAAACTTGTCCATTTTGATGTGACGGGTCACATATATGCAAAAGATAGGTTTTTGCATGTTATTATTTTCGCGGCAGCTGGTTCAAACAATAAATGTAGCGTGAACATTTCCACTTTCACAGTAAATAGTGTGTTTGCAAAGAAGTGATTGGTTTCTTATGGAGCTCAGTATACCCCAATTAGGTATATATTTCAAATAAATTTGTGCCTATTCTCCTGAGAAATAAATACACATACAGCTCATAACAATTAACAATATCAGCTTTACGTTGATGAATAATCTGTTACAATCATTATATCTGTGAGCTTAATTTACAGCACATGATACATTTTAAGATCTACTGATAATGACATATCATACTTAACGTATATATCCTATCAATTATACAACATCTATTTTTTCTCATCCAAGCTCTAGTACGAATGTGACGTCACCGCGCATTCCAGTAAAAGCATAATTTATCTGATAATGCCTGGGTCATTTATTGATTTCGCAAATGCATTAGACCAACAAAATTTAATACTTTGTCTCAGCGGCCCGCTCTGGCATTACGTTTGCTCTTCAGATGGGATGATATATGTATATCTATCTAAATATAAACCTCAATCCTTACGTCCATCAAACTCAACGGTGGAATGTTTATATATATGTTGGTACCCTGCATCCTGGTCCTCATGCTGCTTGGCGGTTGCATTTTTTTTGCACAGCAACAATTCCAAAATAAGTACCATAGTGGATTACCTGGCCCCCTTGATTCTGCACATAACAAGCCTTTCTAACCTCTTAAAATGCCTAAGTCGGGTCACTTACAATTTATCACTAATTACATAAAAATTATTTAACACCTCAAAATTTGTGTCAGGTTTTCTATGATCAAATCACACATTGCTATATTAAAATTCTATACATAAAAAAATGTTAACACCTTTTGTAAAACTCATGTTGCACAAGTCCCCACACTGGCAAGACTAACTAATATCTAGTGTCAAAACAATATCCTCCTACAGAATGAATAAAACATTTAAATTCTGTAATCTCAAAACTATTACTCTGTGGCAAAAAGCTTGTCATAGGATAAGCATAGTTACAACTGAATTAATGCTTTAGCATTCCATAAACTTTGCTTGTGTTGCAAAAGACATAGGGTGGAATAGCTGGAAAACATTAACAAACTAACTAAAATACAAGGAAATCAAATAGATTATCATGTATGGAATAACCTTGATTTTATTTTAAAAACTTGAAGTTACAAAAAGGCCCTAAACATAGTTTCTTAAATAAAGCTTAATGTAATGCAATAATTATGTCTCATAACTCCCCACATAATGATCAACAATAGTAAAAATATAAGATTTTGTAAGGTCCTTAAACTGCTGAAAGCTAATATCTTGCTTTGAGTTTTTGAGCATCATCTAAAGTCTAAAGACAATTAGATGCTTTGACTTGTTATTGTTTTGGCAACAGCCAATCAAAATATGGTACATGTTTCATAAATACCAAGTTAACTAAACAGATAATCCACCATATTTTTGTTCAACCCTACGCAAGTCAAGGCATCATCATCATACCCCACCAAATATCACAAGAAATACAACCAATCCTGCCCAGTTGAGGGTACATGTACTTACAAAAAATGCTAAAACCAACAAAAACCCTGTATCACTTCTTTGTAAGCACACAAATTAAAGTTCTTTGCATAAAAATGAACACAATTTGTGATTTAAGGTAATCTCTTGATTAACTGACATGTGAATAGTAAAAGGGATTGAATTATGCGTGTAAACAAATTTAGTTCACTTTTGTGCAGAGATTTTCAATTTTAAGTAGCGTCCTTGCAGCTGATTAACTGACATGTGAATAGTAAAAGGGATTGAAGTATATGTGTAAATAAATTTGGTTCACTTTTGTGCAGAGATTTTCTATTTTTATTAGTGTCCTTGCAGCTCAGTTTATATAGTATGTGCACCATACAGCTGTTTGTAATTATTTTCTTGCTCGAAACCAAAGTGGTCTTCAAATTCATCAGGAAAGTTCTTTAAATAAATACAGTCCCATTTAACCCGACATCTTTTTACTATGGAAATTTAAAATAATATTCAAAATGCATACAATATGGTCAAATATCACACTGTGTACAGCCATACATTTTTTGTAAGAATGGTGACTTGAAAACTTGCAAGTATTAAAGTTCGGTATTTATAATTGCATAATTGTATTCAAATACCTTGTTAATAGCCCATAGTAAGGTTATGATATAATAGTGTTGTGTCATCGTTGAGTATAATTTAAATGACAGGCAGAATATTTTTAGATATTAGAAAAGAGAAATAATAACAAAAGTATGATAAGGCATAGTAAAAAAAATTACATGTTTCCCGTCCGGACTTTTTAAAAAAAGGAGGAGGGAGGGTCTTACTATTTACTATTTTCCCATTTTTCGATATTTTTTTAAGATGGCCGCCAAGTCGAAAGTGACCAACTGACTGTGTTGCAGACACTCCTAGTCCTAAACAGGATTTTCCACTCTAATTGCCAGAGGAATAAAAATATGAAAAGGTTTACCTAATATAGAGCCAACTACACATTGTTTCTTTATGTTTTCTTCATTTTTCAGGTTGAATGAGGAACAAAACATCATTGATCGAAAGGATGTAGGCCTACATGTATAATTGGTCCCCATACTATTTCAATTGAGAAGCCATGTCCATAATTCCGTGTCATGCATGGCATGAACATGCTATGAAATGATACAGCATTTCTATTACACCTGCCATTCCTATGGGGAAAGGATCAATCACTAAAAAAAATTTAAAAAAAAAAAATATTATTTTTTTTTTTTACAGAATTTTCGGAAATAGTAAATAGTAAAAAATAGGAGGCGGCGGCCAAAAAGGAGGCGGGCGGGGACGGGAAACATGTTAATTTTTTTACTAGGCCTAATACAATTGTGGGAATTTTTAGGAGGGATGCAATTTGCCCTGCATTGCAATCATCCAAATGGATTCTGGATATAAATCTTTGGTACAAATTTTTTTATTTTAAAAATTGAACATCCATAAATTCTGATTCACTCAATGTTGCGAAGTAGAATCTGTGCATGTGTTTTTAGAGTGATTGGTGCTAAATTCATAAGCCTGCTTAGCATTCAACTACAAGTATTGTAGTAATTAATAAATATTACTGCATGTAAAATTTGAATATAACATTAAAATAATAAGTATTTCATTATTTTTTTTGTATTTAGTTGAAATATCTTGCCTTGTCTTCTGCCTCATAAACCTCATTCATCTAACTCAGTGTAGTGATGTCAGAGTGAATTTCAATAATCGCACTTCATAATTGTCTGCTTGATTGCAATATTGCTAGTAGAATAAGTAAACACGTAATTAAAGACAAATCCCAGCACTCGTGCATAAATGCTACGCTTATTACTTGAATATCCTCTGAAGTGACTGCATAGCGTTAGATGAATAAGGTATAGTGCAATGAAGATCACCATAAAGGATTTCTACTATGGTTTAGTTAAATGCCAGATGGTCTTGATATCGATGCTTTATAACTGATATAATGACATTACATTTGAAGAAAAAATACATTGAACTCACAATTCATTTCCCTATCACATCATCTATTAAAAGGGTTAACAAAAAAGTAAGCCCCACCCCCTAAATTAGATCACGTTTGTTTGCTTAACTCTACACACAATTGTACGTTTTGAGAGATTGAAACACTTATGAAAGGGAAAACAGTTGGCTACCCATAGAAAGTTTCCCCCTTTCAATATCATTATTACTTTCCCCAAGATAGTCACATTTCCCCAAAATGATGTTTTCAGACAAAGTGGCACTTTTCAAGATCCTATTCGAGTTTGTTTGCATAACTCCACACACAAAAAGGCATTTTGAGAGGTTGAAACACTAACTAAAGGGGAAAAGGCATGGCTACCCACACAAAGTTTCTGCTTTTGAATACCATGTTTACTTTTTCCAAAACAGTCACATTTCCCAAAATGATGTTTTCTCAAAATTGGCACTTTTCAATGATACAGGGAAGTTATTGATGTGAATGGTGGACACTTTTGACTAGTCATGCATGAATCCATCATTAACATTTTTCAAAAAAGGATCAGCTAAAGAAAGAAAGCATTATTATTCAAAAATCCTCTAAAACTTTGAAAATTTGAGAGATTGGATAGGCTACTTAATCATTGTGCACTTTCCATCAGTAATGCAACTTCAAGGAGTGCATATGTTTTAGATGAAATCCTTCTTCTGTGAAAGAAAAGGCTATCACACCACATACAAAGAAAGTAAAGTTAAGGTTGGACTATTATTATATGAAGTTAAATGGTATTTATCAATTGTCACTATAACATATGACTTGTAGAAACCAGAACCAGATGTATAAATAAAATATTTTCTTCAATTATGGGCTATCTTTGGTTTATTACATGTTATTCATTGTGACACATGGACCATAAATGGACAGCAAGTTAAGGAATGTACACTAATTTACTGATAGGAAGTTGATATGAAATGTTCAGTTGTTTTATTTCTGTGTTTAAGAAGACCAAAATAGGAAAATATACATTTGAATTAACTAGATGTATAATTTGTTTCTTTGTAAACTTCCAAATTAACGAAAATCAACTTTTGCTTTTGCATTTCTTTGCAAGAATCTTTACGGGAATCAATTAGAAGGTTCTTGCTAAGTCTATATTTAGGTATCTTGAATAGTTTTTGAGTGTAGGTCATATATTTATAAGCAAAACATAGAGACACTCTGGTATGCAGTCTATACTTTGTGTCACCAGTTGGGTGTGGGGTGCCTAACATTAGCATGTATTCTAATATTAGATTCAGCATTTATGTGCAAAAGCAACAGTTCTCATTGATCACGTAAAAGTAAACACCATCAGATTGTAGTCAAGCATACGATCTTATGATGTGATAACTAACTAGATCTACGAGTTGATTTGATTGTGCGGATGTAAACACCATTACTTTGCAAACGCTTCTATGATATGATCACTTAATTACATGCTGATGTCATTGTCACGAACCTGAGGTGTAACAGTTCAGTCAGTTCCAAACTGGTGAACCTGATTACAGAAGCAAATGAATTCAGAAGAGCATGGGCGCGCAAAACACATACATGGTGCAATGCTTGGATTACTTTTGAGCGTGGCGAGATAAGAACCGCATATTTCTCGCCAATTTGGAACTGATTAAACTATAGTATAAACAAGGTCGTACACAGATTTGTTCTTTTGCATTATGCTTATGAAAAATAATGTCACTCTTAAAAATATTTCCTCGTGGGATGACACACAAAATAACACTGTTGTGGGGGCATATTACACAATTCAATTGTTGTTGGATGCTTTGTTGGAGTGGGATACAGAGAGGGTGTTATCAATACTTGCCAAGCCTACGTGGCAATGAAATAAATAGTTAGAATAATTACAGTTAATATTACTAGACATATGAAGACCATTAAGACTCGGTTTTGAATAATCCTGTGATGGGAGAAATATAAAGAGAAAGAAAAAAAGTCATGGGTTAGAATTATATAAATGTGGAGAACAATGCAGCAAATCAATTTAGAATCCACCTCTGTGTAGTGACATCAGAGCATACTACAGGGATTGAAGCTCACTATTAGGCACATCATCATTTTTAATCTACTGGCATATATATATCCAAGGGATCAAAGATGAGTCTTACAAGTTGTGAGAAAAAGCTGCATTGATCGCTGGAACATACTTTGACATCACTGTACAGAAGAGATATGAATAGAAAATAATTGGTGTGGTTTAATGTCATTTTCCAAAGACACAAGCCTTCATCTACTAAGTAACTAATGTATAGTTTGCTTTCTGGAGACATTAGTCTGTTTAGTCAAAAGAAAATTCATTGAGCAGATAGATATCACTGACCTAGCTATTACCCAGGAATTTCTTTTTAAACAACATACTTCAATTAATTGATAATGAGTTAAAATTGATTCAAATGTGTGTTTCTCTCGGGAAACCTGGTCTTTTATACAGCCTTATTTCATATGGGTGTAGTATTTATATGCATATTTGATACAGAGTAACTATGTCCTCATTGCAGTCTAGTGCTTGTGAAGAAGTAAGATTGAACTCAAGGGCAAGATTTGCTGGGAGAAGCAGGTCATTTGTGATTAAGCCGACAGCCCAAATATAGTGAAATATAAATTGTGAATAACAATTTGGAATTAGCTAAATGCTTAGCATAAAAATATAGACTTCTATTTTACCAATGAATTTTTAAGAAGTCTTCACAAAGTGTGATACTGAATAGCTCCAATAGTTGTCTTCTCTGACCGCTGATGTAGTAATGAAGCATTTGTTTATACTATAGATGAAAACATACTACTAGCAAGATCTTCAAACTGATTGTATACACCAGATATATCCTTTAGTGTATAGCCTTCAATTTCCGTTTTCTAAATCAACATGCTGTTTGATAAAGAGTGCATTTTTGGTTTTCTCAAATGTTCTAATAAAACAGTGCATGTTCACCTGGATCAAAACATTAATTTTGCTATGTATTAATTATTATGATAGTTTGGAGTGATTCAAGCATAAAATCCAACATAGGGAACTACTGAAAACAATTATTACACAATTTTGCATTTAAACATGTTTGAAAACCATAAAATAAATTCTGTTTTCTGGTAATTAATTACAGTAAAATGAGGACTCCAAACCTGTTAGTATTTTTTTCCATGCACAATGCTGGAATTCTTGAATTCAATGTATCAGTTGGAAGGTGAAACTTAAAAAGCTGTCATGTAAGTCAAATAAACTATTGAGAATAGTAGCCTCTCACTGTAATCAAATTTTAAGGCATAAGAGACCAACATATTACACACTTGGCTATAAATAGTATTTTCTACAACTATTTCATGAAACAGGTGTACCACAAGAAAATAAACAAGAATTAGGTCATATTGCACATGTATTCATGACTCCTTTATCAGAAACATAGGGGCCTACACGTAGGGTAATTTTATCAATTTACATAACATTTTGTAAATTACCTACGCAACATAGCATTGAGTACCCGTGAGCTTTGTCCAATATCGGCATCTGTATCATGTAACTGAAATATTAACAAAGAAACACAAAATAAAATAATTTAGGAACCAATTCAATGGGTTCTAATGATGAGTTTTAGAAAGACCATGCATGTGTAAAAATGTCAAATATTGGAGGCAAGGCTCTTATCAAATACATAATACATTCCCAGCTTATACCTCTTTGAAGTTTTGATATGTGAAACTTGTCCTTTTTTTATGTGACTTCTCACATATTCTCATAGCATTGCCCGGAGAGGTTGAACCATGATCATTTTTCTCTATGGTTGATTTTGAACAAAATGCTGCGCTAAATCCTTTCTTGTTTCATTCAGATGTTACAAATTGTATAGAAAAAATGCATAGCTGCTGAACAATTAAAAACAATTCTCCATGGTTGATATTGAACAAAATACTGCACTAAATCCTTTCTTGTCTCATTCAGATGTTACACATTTTATAGAAAAAATGCATAGCTGTTGAACAATTAACATTTTTCTCCATGGTTGATGTTGAACAAAATACTGCACTAACTCTTTTCTTGTCTCATTTAGATGTTACACATTTTATAGAAAAAATATATAGCTGCTGAACAATTAACATTTTTCTCCATGGTTGATGTTGAACAAAATACTGCACTAAATCCTTTCTTGTCTCATTCAGATGTTACAAATCAAATAGAAAAAAATGCTTAGCTGCTTGCTCTTCCCAAAGTTAAATCAAAATGCATCAAATTATAATAATGTTTTGAGCGCAGTGGAAATTGATAAGCTTCATACTCATTCTGTAAGTGCACAAATATTTGTTTCTTCTTAAAAAGCTTGCATGTTTATAATAATGTAAGTAGATAGAGTATTATAAAAATATTATGAAAAGATAATATTCGTACCCTTGATCTTGACTTCTGTATTTTTTCTCTGTCTCTATGAAGATTGTCCAAAATTTCTTGACCAAGTTGCTCTGAAAACAATGACGAAAGAAAACATACATCAGAAAATTACAAACTACCTGTAGTTTCATAGTGGAGAAGATTGATAGTATAGGCTTCCATACATGCAAGAACCAAAATTATACCCTCAATGATATTGTAACAACCATACTAAGCCTGACAATTTCCTAAATATTTATGTCACAAAAGAGAAAGGGTGTGGGGGTGTGTTTGCACAAAGTATTTGGTGTATTCCTTGGTATACTGCCCTCAGTAGGCCAGGCGAGGGAACTATGTGACTTTTACCCCTGCACCCAGCCCATTCCCAACTCATTACCCATGCATATGACACATCAGCAGAGGAGTGCAACCAGCATGGTTGGGAGGCATCCCAGCTGCCAACTCATCATACCATGCTCCTACCATACTTCTGGTGCTATTGGAATTAATTTACAAATTTGAACACTGAATCTGGCTGACCGTATACTCCCTAGTGCTATTGGATAATTTACAAACTTGAACACTGGATCTGGCTGACCATATTATATTCATACCATATATCTAAAAAACCCATTTTAATGGCTCTTTTATAGATGTCGAACTGATTCAACTGGAGATTCGGACTTCTGACGGAGAGAATCGAACCGTGAAGATCAAGCTCGTCGACGATTAAAGACTAATTATTATATGCAATGCGCACGTTAAGTTTTAAATTAAAAAAGATTGGGACCCAAGTAGATGCAGTTAAATTGTAGTCATTAATCAAAGTAGATAAAACATTAGAAAAGTTATTTTTGAATTGAAAAACACAGAACGAACATCTTCTTTATTTTTTCTCTCTACCAGTTAAATTCACATTTTGGTCTTATAGACACTTGGGTTTTACTGGACTATTGCATAACACCCACATGTGGGTGGCAGTGGGGAAAACTCCTATTAACAGCTTTTACTTAGAAGAAATCATGAAAAAAGGTGCTAAATCAGGATTGGTTTTTAACCCCTGCCCTTGAAAATCATTTATTGACTTAATTAATTCTTCTCTAAACCAGGTATTTGTCTCCCTCTGACAAGTTGCATCAACCCTGTTATGCACCTGGGCAATTCCATGATTTGGTGATATGACCTGAAAATTTAAAATTCAATTTGGATGCTAATTACCCATTTTATTTAATGGTATACACTTGTAGGTATATGGAACAATCAAATCGTCGCTGTTCTGACATAACGACACATCACTTTACTTAATACTGTTGTGATGTGTTGTTATGTCAAAACAGCGACGAAATGTTTGAAGGATTTGTTTGTAAATTTCAAGGAATAATTGTCAGAAGTTGAAAGATGTTTTTTCATAAAAAATAAGTGAAAATGTGTGTTCAGTTCATGATACATTAATATTAACTGTAAATATAAATATTTTGTTGATTTTGAAATGCATAATACCTTGGTTTCAAGTTACCAACTATAAAAAATACCTGTGCATTGACACAAGTTCGGAAGAAACTCCTGTGTCTGATGGTAGTTAGCAATTAGTGCTGTTATCGAGATCTTTTTTTCATGTCGACATGTTGCTATTTTAGAATCTCGATCAGTGGCGTAGCCAGGTTATTCATATTGGGGGGGGGGGGCGAGAAATTAAAATGAACCAACAAAATTGTTCTGAGTCAAGAACTGCGCACGTAGCGCGCGATTTTTTTTGACTTTACACATATTTTTGGCACGATTGAGGTACATTTCGGCTCTAAACAAGCTTGTACCAAAGAATATTGCACTTTGGTGACAGTTATGCGTGCGTAGCGTGCGATTTTTTTTCATATGTGTACTTTTGACCATCATATTTCCATGATTCCTCTGGTCAAATGAACCGACAGTGCCAATCTCAACCGACACGACGTCAATATTGGGGGGGGGGGGGCGATCGCCCCCCTCCCTCGCCCCCCCTCTGGCTACGCCACTGATCTCGATATCGACATGATTGGGACAATCGGCTTGGTATTTGGATCATAATATGTCGACACATATTATGATCCAAATACCAAGCCGATTGTCCCCGCAAATTAATGTCCGCGATAGTATAGAATATTACCGCAGATCAAAAATATCGCCAAGTCAATATGCGAAGTGGTGAGGGGGAACTAGCGTAGGCTTAATTACTTTTAACGATTTGCTATCGTTGGATATTGGGGTTTTTCACAACTCTTGCCGATTGTCATTTATAAAAATCACTTTGCCGATTATTTTTTTCTCAAATCATACGGACGATTTAATGTCAATTATATCGACATCCCAAAATTGATATCGACATGTCGGGATAATAGCCGATATCGACATAATGTCGACATCGTCCAGGTCGATGACAGCTCTATTGGCAAAGTAACGTGAGTAATGATAAACATCAAATTGTTGTCCTACTCAATTGTTCCTTGCTTTTAAATTTTGCCAAATGGAATAATAATCATACTCATAATCATAATAATCATACTCCAGGTACTTCATTTGAAAACAGAATTATAATGGGCTATGTGTAGTTTTATTAAAATGCCAGAGGTTTGAAAACTGTAACGTGATTAACAATTGTAACATGAGTAACAAAAATGTAACGTGAATAAAGGTCTAATATGCATTGTAGCAATAAGAAATGGATTTTATTTTTTGCTTTTACTGTACTTTTACTGAATTCATTTATCTGTCTTATGTCAGTGGCATTTCCATCACTTTGTATGCACTATTTCTAGGAGTCATTATGTGTCATTTAGAGTTTTTCAACAAGTAGAACAGTAACTTTGGCCTCTGAAAGTCACATTTGAAGGAAAACATTCAATTTATTGGTTACAGAGTGTTAAATATACATGCATAGCTTACGTACACAAATGTTGAAGAGTATTATTTGCATATTTCTTGTGTTCACCCGTTCAGACATATTGATTTTGCGCAAAGGTGAAGAATTCGGCAACATTGATAACTATGGTGTAATTCATCAATTTTATTCAATTATTTTCACATAACACTTGTAGAACGTAATGTTAAGTTTCAAAAAAGAAGATAGTTCTCAAATTGTTTCTATTTTAATGCAAAAATGATACCATTTTCATCAAGATATTGTTGGTGTAACATGTAAAGAATTTGCAAAATGTCCTTTGAACTTGTGTGGCGGTCATAATTTACCATTTGAGACATAATAACATTTTGGGAAATTAAATACATCCTGTCAAGACTATTTCATAGCATTTTGAGCTAATCTGCATGAGCAATGTAAATACAATTTGTAATTGTGAAAACAAGTAACGTGAGTAACAGCTATTTTGGTCAATTTTTTTTGAAAAGTGTTTGTCTAATGAGATAATTTTCACCTTGTGTTTGTAGATCTTACTGTTAGCTATATCAATCATGTTAAACTTGTTTCCAAAACTATCCTGTATGAGGACACTTTGTGAATGAAGGCTTGTTGCCATTTTATGATGTCCAATCAAATGTAACGTGAGTAACAAAAGTGTTTTCCTTCTCACTTGCAAGTCATGTCTTGTATTGCAATTCTAATTGCATATAAATTTAGTGCTGGGTCTTATGTAACTACTGCAGAAAAAATAATTCTGTCAAGCATGAACTCCTAAAAAATATGGCACTTCCAATAGAGTAAAAAGCGTAACATGAGTAACGTGGAATTGCCCACCTGGGTCTGAAAGCAGGGGTTTAGTGTGGTTTATCAATACATACTTGATTTAATACGTTTTTGACATCTAATACACAGTTTTATGAATACAATCAATTATGTCAATTTTCTTATATTTACACCTTAAGTTTTAACCAACCTGTTTCTACTGTCATCCTATAGCCAGCTTCCAATCTGTTTGAAGACCTTTCTAACCTCTCTGTGTTATCTAGTAATCTTGCTCTCTGGAAAAATAGACAATTAAATTATCTGCCTGCTAATAAAATATGACAAATGTATCATAGATTTTGAGAGGACAAATAACTTCAATGACAATACATAACAATATTGTGTGAATGTATGTTTACAGGTGGATTAACCAATTTCAGCCCAAACTTTTCACTATAGTTTAGCGAGTTCCAAATTGGCAAGATTATGCGGTTTGTAGTTCTCCCCATGCAAAGGTTATCCAAAACAGTCACCCCATGCAACTTATCTCATGTGCAATCAAATAAAACGGCAACAAATTAACTAAATCTGCTGCGTAGTTGCGCTACATATCATCCATTATTTATATATAAGTGATTTTGTCTGCATGAACATTTGAACAGACTGGTGCGATTTGTATAATGAGGTTGCATTGCACAATTATCTTAAATCTAACTAAAATAAATATTTATGTTTATGCTATAAACATGAGGACACGGGTTCACCATCAACAGACAGTGTTTCAAGGGCACTCAGACTTTGGAAATTAATTTGGGCCCGCTGAAAATCTAATGTTGGTGCCCAGAAGGCCCTTGAAAATTCAGGTTACACATTGATGTACACCTAGCACATAAAGTCCCTGCTCAGGTGCTTTGAGGTTGACTAATTCAAAATATATAATCGGTACCAAAAATCTGAGATATACATTAAATGAGCAAATTTCTTCTCCGCAGTTTGATACCTCATTCAATAAAATCGAATGGATACTTTTAAAGTTATGTCGATTTCAATGACCGCGGATGCAACAGAAAAGTGGCACTAGGTATAGGAAATCATTGATTTGTGTGTGATTTACCATAGACGGTAAAAATCAATGTTTTACCCGTCTATGGATTTACACACTGAAAAACTCTTCACAGCCAGATACACCCTTTGTCCCGCACATTGCGGTTATCACTAAAGACCCATTCAACTGTCACGTTCAGATAGCACACAGTTATCACACACAAATCAATGATTCCTATATACCTAGTGCCACTTTTCTGTTGCATCCGCGGTCATTGAAATCCACATAACTTTAAAAGTATCCATTCGATTTTGTTGAATGAGGTATCAAACTGCGGAGAAGAAATTTGCTCATTTAATGTATATCTCAGATTCTTGGTACCGATTATATATTTTGAATTAGTCAACCTCAAAGCACCTGAGCAGGGACTTTATGTGCTAGGTGTATATTGTATAATGCCCATCAAGCACTGCTCTCATACTCTAAACTCGCATTATTGCTAATAAAGTGCTAATTTTATCCAACAAAATAAAGCTTGAATGTTGTTCACACCTTTTGATGAACTTCATAATTTAGGTTAAATTCTCTTTGAGCCCGAGAACATTTGTGCCTAATGATTTAAGACCACTGGCCCAAATGGGCCTTGGAAATTGTTGCTTATTTGAATGACTGTGAACAGAAGTGAAGATATTCTAAGTGTGCGGATAAAATACAACAATATTACAACATAGCTATGCAACAAAACAACCCACATTGTACATACCTGGTCTTCTGACTGTCTGGTATCATCCATTCCCAGTAGCTCGTCTCTGGTACCTTCAATATCCCGGAATGCAATTTTGGCTTTTCTCTGGTAAAGAGATCATTACATCAAAATGAGATGTTAATAGATAATATCATATGTACCAAAATACAATGTATTCTCATTTATGAGTAAACTCATATCTCTTTCTATACCACACTGACTGCAAACTGGATATTAACCAATGGCTTACCTTTTTCTAGACACACATTCATCACTACTGAAAATGCTCCTAAAAGTGAAAAATTAGTAAATTACCTCTAAACCACCAAAATGTTATGGGGGAAATTTCAAATGAAGTTGTTCTGCTATTATCATACAAATCAATGAGAGATTACACTCAAATGTTGGAATATGACTATATTTCTTATGTGCTTTCATATTAAGCATGCAATGGAAACTGTTTTTATAGCAATCTATACTAAATAAAGAAAAATAAACTTGCAACAAGAAAATTCTATTGTATATGTATTTTTACCTTTTACCAAGTATGTACTTTTCCTTTTACCAAGTATGTATTTTTACCTTTTACCGTGTATGTATTTAATTCTATATGTATTTTATTCTGTAAAGCGCTGTGGTACCTCATTGTGTAAGAGCGCTATATAAATGCCTTGTATAATAATAATAATAATAATAACAAGAGCAGATGTCGCTTATGGATGGGACCAAGGGTTTCTGAGCCAGCCCTGCAGGTTTTTTGTGCACACATTTTTCATGGTCAGATTTAAAAATTACACATTCAATTTTTACACTATGCTATACTTTACCAAGATATTTGCACTTTTCTACAATTTGTATACCTAACTTTTAAATTTTACATACACAAATGCTGAAATGCTGTCTAAACACTCATGTACTGTACAATACATGGTACTCACCAAATCCTTTTCTAGTCTGCTAAGTTCTGTCTGGTAACTCTTTAATCTTGTGGTATATTTCTGTCTGTCTTTGGCAGGAATGCTTCGGACCTCCAGGTCCATCTGTTCCAACTTGGAAACAAAGAAAGACATTCATATCTCTATTAGATAGCTGTAACTTAATATATCGACTTTGATAATAAACAATTTCCTTTTAGAGGTATGGTTCCTCAAAACTAAATTTCAAAGTATGATTTAAAAAAAGCTAATACGCATAAAGCAAGTTGACCAATATCCTGATTATCCCACAACCCAGAGGTAACACTGGACTTATCGAACCTTACAAACAAGAGGTAAACAACAGACTGGTTGTTGGTTGTCAAAATGTTTAAACAGTTTTGTCCTTGGAAATTTCTAATGAAAAAATGTGAACATATTAACAGTTTGTTTTAAACAAGCTTACCAATTCATGGGCTTCATCTATCTGTCTTTCTGCTGCAACAGTCAGTGATTGCTTTTCACCTGTTAGAGGGTTTTAATAGAATGGAGTAATGAATAGCTTTATAATGGCCATTAAGTAAGATTACCACAATTCAGACATCCAACTGGATCTTACTGGTGGCAAGGCGACGAAAAGACCATACCCTGTTTTATTTCATGAACTGAAATGCGGTGCTAAGTTGCCAGATGGTCGAACACTGATAGGACGCATGATGTGTGTGTGTAAAAAAGTCAAGAAAGGACAACAACAATCATCGACAGATACCGGAAGTAAATTTGTGGCCAAAGAAGTTATCGCTGCATGGATCCAGAGAAATGTATACCCACTACATGAACAAAGTGTTGCCAACAAAATAAATTGGTTCTTCTGGAAGCTCCAATTGTTGACCAAAGATGATATTGGCTGTATGGACAATAATACCTGAGAGATCATTGGGGCTCACTTTGTAATTGGGTAGACACTGGACCAGTGGCGTAGCTAGGATTTTTTTCAGGGGGGGGCAAGATTTCTAAAATTTTCGTAAAAGGTTGCCCCCAATTTTTTTCTAGTCACTTACCTCGTGAATTTCACGTAAGTGGGGGGGGGGGGGGGGGGGGGGGGGGGGTTGAGGTCAAAAAAATTCGCACAGTCCCCAAAAAATAAATCGCACAGTCAAAAAAAATAAATCGCACAGTAAATGTACTACATGCACAACTTTGCCTTCTATTTGGCTAATAACCTCGGTCTTTTTTCTCAATTTTTTACTATTTCCTTTTTTATCACCCCTTTTTTATTTTTTAGTGGGGTGGGGCGGGGGCACAAATTGGGTTTTTTCGTCAGGTTCTTTTTCTTCGTCAGGAGGGGCATTTGCCCCCCCCCCTACCCCCCTTGAGCTACGCCACTGCACTGGACAGTGCATCGAATAATGTGTTCCTTTATATCTTTACGACTTTCTCGAACTTTCACTTTGGGAAAGGTTCTTCTGCTTTCATCTGAACTGTATGCTTCTCTTTTAAGTGTGGGTGTATGAGCTCTACTTCTTGTAGTTGGGAGAGAGGGGTTCAGCTAAAGAGGTACTAGTACTGGGCAATGACCTTGAATGACGAGTCTAGTAGACTCTGGTCATTTTGACACCGTATTGGGCTTCTAATTTACCCGGATACGAGATTGAGTTCTGATATCATACGCATTTGTTGTCAAAGACTTGTTGAATTCTGCAGCACGTCCATACCATTGTGGAGTTTTCTTGTACTTTTCACTGGTAAATTGGTTACACAGGTTTTTGAAACGGTCATAATCGGTCTTATTTTCTTGGCAACACTTTGTTCATGCAGTGGGTATACATTTCTCTGGATCCATTCATCGGTAACTTCTTTCGATGATTTAAATATTCGTTTTATTATGGTATTATTTAGGTATATTCATTTACAATGACATTTATTAACCTTTATCTGTATTTGAACGTGGCAACCTGGAAAGATATGCAAAAGGTACAGGTTACTTCGGTGAGTGGCTGAATACTGGACGCGAGTCAAAATACCATCCGCAGGTGAGTCTGTGACATTAAAATCCATGAAAATATACCGTACTCGGAGCAGTTATTTTTTAGACTCGGAATTGCGTGTCTCATGCAGTAGCACTTACGCCCAGGCCGCCATGCTGGGCGGTATTCCGCGTACAGGTCAGCGTTGCATAATTCCATGGCATCAAACGTGCATTTCTGAGTCTAATTAGACGGCTTGGAGTATAACAATCAAAATTATGCTATTTTGGCAGCCATTTTGAATTTTTAAATCTGTAGTGGGGTTATCCATACATACCAATTAGTGTTTAAAAGTGTCATTCAACTTCCCAGATCCTAAAAACATATACAAAGACGTAGTTAAAACCATGTATCTGTCAAAATATGCCATTAATAGGCAAAATTACGTCATTTTGGCGGCCATTTTGAATTTTAAGATTAGTTAGTAGGTCAAATGTCATCCATACACACCAATTAGTGTTTAGAGTATCCAACTCAATTATTTCAGACCCTGAAACATATAAAAAGACATTCTGAAAGCCCTACATATGCCGTTAACAAGCAAAATGTAGTCATTTTGGTGGCCATTTTGAATTTTTAATCAGTAGCGACGTAAAACATCATCGGAGGTCAATTTCTTTTTACAGATTTGGATGCTACACAAAATTTGGCCATAGAAACAACTCGTTTTGCATCAGTTTTGTAAAAAAAGTCTAGATTTGCCCAACCCTACTACCACATCTCGAGTTCGCCTGCGCTGTGTGGGATCCCCATATGACATCTGGCATTCAAACACTAGAAGCAATACAGCGCAGGGCAGCTCGATTTGTGGCTAAAGATTACAGAAGAGCAGAAGGCACCGTTACAAATATACTTCAACGCCTTAAATGGCCTTCCTTAGAACAACGAAGGAAAGAGATCCGTTTAACTACCATGTATAAGATACAGCACACAAAAATAGCAATTCCAATTCCTGAATACTTGCAAAGACAAACAGCACAGACCCGGCAATACCACCCCAAAAGGTTCAGAGTCATGAAAGCATCCTCAAATGTGTACAAATATAGTTTTTTTCCTCGTACCATCACTGATTGGAATGCCCTGTCACCATCTGTGTACAGCACCACCCTTAATTGCTTTAAAAATAGTATTCATATCATTTAATTCCTTTTTGCCGTGTTGATTCAACCGGCGCCATTATATATCTCAGCCAGATATTGCATGTATGCAACTTTGCTGAGTATTACTGTAGATGTAGTAGATGTAGATGTAACCTGGAACGTATACGATTTATGATCAGAAATGTAAATCTGCAAGAAAATCTGCTTTCAATTTTTTTTCGATGTTGAGGGCGTTCCCTCGAAAGATCACATAATATACCTTTAAAGGCATATTATGTGATCTTTCTCCAGGGAGCGCCCTCTATTATTTATTTTTATAGAAAGTAGATTTTCTTGCCGATTTACATTTCTGATCATAAATCATAAATTTATTCTGAGTTACAGAGCGATACGATTCCTAATTACTTTAAAATCATGGTTTTAGAGTGAAAAATAAGTTGTCGCGTAGACCTGACAGTTTTATTTTCACTCTTTAAACCATGATTTTGAAGTAATTAGGAATCGTATCGCTCTGTAACTCAGAATATATTTATGATCAGAAATGTAAATCTGCAAGAAAATCTACTTTCTAAAAATAATCATGAATAGAGGGCGCCCCCTGGAAAAGATCACATAATATCAGGGTGTGTGTTAAGGATTTGTGTGTGTGTAGCAAAACTGCTATGCAATTATTTTTTTGTATAGTAATTTACAAATTTTGCATAGCAGTTTTGTTTTACTTTTTTAATTCCAATTTGCTGTTGATCCGTTGAATCTATTTTCAATTAGTACAATCATTTTACATACGTTTATGTAAGGTAAGGTGCAGGATTGATTAAATGAGTTTCAATTTTCGAGTAAAATGTAAGGTCTTCAAATAATTATGTTAGTTGTGAAATGTTTCAGCAATCAGCATAAATGCAGCAGATGTTTTATGAAAATGCAAATGAAACTAATGAGTACTCACTTGCTTGTTTATGTAATTGTTAGTAATAATAAAGAAAATCAAACAATAAATAATAAGACTGTGAAGTGTGAATCTGTGATGTCACTGATGTTAATATATGTATGTGACTGCCGTGGTACTGACAGAAACTTGTATTTGTAATATCATTATTATTAAGTCGATTTAAAAAAGGGGGGGTGAGCTTTGGTACAATTTTAAACATTTGCGATTTCCGAGTAATTTGTTTTCTAGAATAGGAAGACTGCGCATAAAATCAAATATTTACAATATATATTTCAGATAATTTCACTAATTAGCTGTCTGCTGACCCGTTCAGAAGCAAACAATAATTAAAACCATTCATTATTTATTATACGATAACTCGCCCCTCTCTCTCTCACCCATATATTGGAAATGGTCAGGCTCGGGTCGAAAGTCAGGTCGAAGTTTACGGCATAATTAATTGCGTACATGTTCATCTGAGCTGTACATGTATTGGGAATTCCCGTGTGTATCGTACACTGTGCTGTTACGAAGTGTACATGTATGATTTAATTTGTAAACAATCAGTCTGGAACGTGTCATGTGGCGAGTAAACTCGACGAATGAAGTGAGTTTATCAATTTAAACGTATCCAAATACGGAATACTATGTGATTAAATGGCGTGAAATGGACCATTTACATCACTAATAATAGTTATTTAAAATCAATCGGAACTTCGGAAGGAAATAATAGTGTCCCGAGTCAAAAATGTTGTGTAGCAAGTTTGCTATGCAAGTAGAAATGTGCGTCGCAGTTGTGCTTGATTGTGGCGCAAACTGCGATGCGATACCGGTTAACATACACCCTGCATAATATGCCTTTAATCATACTCATTCTACAATGACTTTCATGGCTCACCTTACTTTACGATTTAGCTTTAGGTGTTTTTGTGGGAATTGGTCCGTATGTTGTAGCTAGACCTATTTGAGACAAGACGTGAGCTCTGATTGTCAGACTTCCACTTCAAATATTTCAACTTTTCGCACTGGGTACTTAATGTTGTAGCTAGACCTATTTGAGACAAGACGTCCAAACATAGTTAAACGTCCCATTGATATTACAGTAAATGGATACAATAGGCACCAATTGCCCCTTCATGAGCTCTGATCGTTAGACTTCCACTTCAAATATTTCAACTTTTCGCACTGGGTACTAATCGTCTGGTAATATCGATTACACATTGATTATTGACTAATAATTTGTGCCACGGATTGACATGTATATATGTATGTAATGATCGTCAAGAAGGAACTCGACAACGACCCAAAAAGGGTCAAAACGCCAAGTTGGCAACAGTGAAGTGGCCGCTATCTACAAACTTATACATCTTTCAAGAAATGCCATTTGTAAGACTATGTCTTGACAAATCTTGTCCATCAAAGATATCATCATGTCCATCCAATCCAACTCAGTCTCAGGCATTAATTTTCAATTGAATTGAACTGATTGAAATGGAATCGTCAGTTAAATTAAATACTATTGAGTATTTCGGAATCTACTGGAATTCTTTTTAACTATCGGGAGGTGTTTTCACTTATTTGATTGATTCGCTAATTCTTCCATCAGTAAAATCACTAATTATTAAATGAATATACTTGCTTGTTTGTTGTTATTATTTTTTTATTATTAAAATTGTTTATCTATCCACCATCATGACCATCGTCAGTCCGGACCAAAAGCTCGATCAAACTTGACGCTTCATGAAGCGATTACACTTGATGCAGCTATGTATCGTGCTTCATCAAGCGAGATCGTCACCAACTTTTCCTCTCCAGTTCACAACAAAAAGTCAAAAGCCATACACAAAATCTGCTGCTACCGAAGCTTACCTTAGTTAAGTATAAAACTTCTATCTGTTGCCCAAAGAAAATCACCATTGCCTTTATTAGTCAGCACTACTGATCAAGCTTAGACCATTTAGGCGAACTTGATCAGTGCTGACTAATGAAGGCAACGGTGAATTATTTTGGGCAACGGATAGAATTAGAAGTTTTATACTAACTTAAGGCAATAAGGTAAGCTTTGATAGCAACGGATTTTGTGTAAAATTAAGTGAATATTCACAATTTCATTTCTAATTATCTATTCTTTAATACGATCGAAACATTTCTGAACATAGAATGAAAAAAGGCCTCTTTAAAAGGGTGCACACAACTATTTAAATTACAGTCAACGTCAAAGCTTCTGGCTAACGCCATCACCCAGCTAGTCCCTAAATAACGGAAAGAATGATTGATATTGACATCTATTTGGCATCAAATTTTTCAAAGATGATTGAATTTGGTCTCTATTTGTTCACTGAATTATACCTAATATATTTTGAATGAAAAGAGTATACATCTAACGTTATATTTAAAAATATTGGCGGAAGGATACACATTTAACACAACGCGCTACAAAGTGTGATTTAATCTTGTTCAAAAATAAAATGACTAGGCCTGTAATACTAATACAAGGCCCTAGCCTAGTGCTAGTCTATGAATTTTTGACCCAAGTCATGCAAGTTATATCTATGTGTGTTAATTACTATTCCAAAATGTTATAAACGTAATTGCAAGGTAACTCAAGATATCGCCGTTTACCTAAGGCACATTTCCCATAGAAATACACTATACAATCGCCCCGAAAACAGACCGCGAACGTAGAGGACACGACCAACAATTCAAACTCTACAACACCAGACTGGCTCCATTTACCAACTCCTTCTTTCCGCGTACAATCACCGACTGGAACAAACTAGTACAACAAATCATACTTAGTGATATTTGTCAATCAGTTGGTATTATTCATCATAGGGCATTTTGCATGTTTCACTATCTGTCCCCATCCTAAGTATGACTCCTTCTAAATATGATTTTTGTGGTAATTTCTGTATCGCTTACCAGAGCTCAAAAACAAACTTCTTTGTGATTATTCTTGTCTACTCTTTCTCATCTATCTTGCCATTCGTTTAACATTTTGTACAAATGCACTATTCCCTTGAAATTTAAAGCGAAATTCTAATCCCATTCACTTTACGGCACTCGCGATGTTTATCGAAATCGGCGCCATGTTTGATTTAAATGAATAGTCTCATATTAATATTTTCGTTAGTTCGTAATGGTGTGCGTAGCGTATATAGATGTTTGTTATTTTGCGGTGGGGTATGAGACTAATCTGGATCGCGATACGATCCCGAAATGTCTAAAAAAGATTCTGCCATTGCATTTACACGGCGGAGTCCGCGGAGAATTATGATTAAATAATGGAATAATTTAGCATTTTCATGTTTTAAAAAGTGGCTGGAAAGAAAGATGAGGATTTTATGAAGGTGCGTAGCTAGTATGAAAATCAACGGAAAAGCAGTTTTGCTGTAATTCACCCACAACTCATTTGAGTTGCACTCCATTCACTTCATACAGGAAATTAAATTGACAGTTTCTCGCAATACAATTTCCCCATACGTTGGTAGGGAAGAAAAAAACACAGAAAAAAACCACCAACGTATGGGTTTCCTGTACTATACTAGGAACAAACTAACCCAATCCACCATCAACCTGCCCTCAAAAACCTCCTTCAAGCAGAGCATCCCCCAACCTTAATCCCCCTGTGTCCACCCACCTCCTGTTTAAACTTCCCTGCGGAGTACTACGGAGGATATTCAACCAAGTACCAAGTACTAAGTAATAGTATAGCGCGTAATAGTTCCCCAAGGCCCAACACGGTTACACGGGCACGGTGCAGAATTCGACAACCTTTGACGTGCCTGACAGTAAAATCTGGTGGTGCTTTATGACAGATCTAAACACAATTACTGAATAAAAATACTATGAATATATTTTATTAATACTCACTACCAGATAGTTGGGGTATCTTATTAATTTTAGACGTTATTTCCGCAGAAATAGCGGCAAATTGATGCTCAAACTCTTCCATTGCAGACCCACTCGCCATTATTTTTCTCTGTTATTGTGTGTTTCTAGAAATAGACAGTGATTATTAATCTATCAATAATATAATTTGTTGGTATCATGAACACATTTAAAAAAATACCACCAGGTGTTTTGTCATTTCAGGTGTTTACACTAAATCTGATGAAATTGATTTAGATTGAACTCTAATATTAAAATGATTTTTGACGAAATGTTTGGGAAATATACATCCTTGCAAAATTAAATAAACTCTTACACATAAAATGAATCTAGATTGGTACCAGGTGAACGCACCGTTATGATTCAATGGTGATGATAAAATAATAGTTGAACGGGGAACGAGTTTATTGACCCGTGGGCCTTTTTGGCCGAAGCTTCCTATCTCACAAGGTAGACTTTCATGTTGGTGTAACAAAATCTGTCTCAATCTGCATGTTTAACAAGGAATTAATGAATAGAAAAGATGAAGTTCAATTAGATATATTCTTAACGATTACGTTTTGTAATCCTGGAACATTTTTGATTACGCAAACCAATGGAAATCGAAGCCTAAAATTTCAAATCAATGCCTATATTATTCATGTATTCGCCATGTTTTCAACACTGGTAAAACTAAAAAGCTTACTCATGTGTTTTGGCCTGGTTGATTAAATGGTCTAAGTAATTTGGTTTCCATAGAATATGTGGCTGGTCAGTTATCATTTCATTGAATTATTGAGGTGGTTACAATTTACCTAGCATTTCCTTCTTTCTCATCACTGAATTTTGAAGTAAAAATAAAATAGCCTTCAATTCATGAAAAATTAAAAAGTCATGAACTAATTAACTAGGCCTATGTAGCTATAAATAATGAGCCTATATTCAAGCCCCGGAAGAAAGCTCAATTGTTTTTAGTAAAACACGCAAGCACTTGGCTATAATAATAAGCTAGTACAGGAACCCATACGTTGGTGGGTTTTGTTGTGTTTTTTTTCCCCTCTACCAACGTATGGGGAATTTGTATAGCGAGAAACTGTCAATTTGATTTGCTGTAAGTGTAAGTGAATGGTGTGGTACTCAAATGATTTGTGGGGTGAATTACAGCAAACTGCATTTCCGTTGATTTTCATACTTGCTACGCACCTTCCATAAAGTCCTCTTCCTTGTCAGCCACTTTTTAAAACATGAAAATCCTAAATTATTCCATATTTAATCGTAATTCTCCGCCGTGTAAACGCAATGGCAGAATTTATTTTAGACATTTCGCGAGTTTCGCGGTCCAGATTAGTCTCATCTCCCATCGCAAAATAGCAAACGTCTATACACGCTACGCACACCACTTACAAACTAACGAAAATATTAAAAGAAGACTATTTATTAATAAAACATGGCGCCGATTTCGATAAACACCGCTAGTGCCGTTAAAGTGAATGGGCTTAGAATTTCACCTTAAATTTCAAGGGAATAGTGCATTTGTACAAAATGTTAAACGAATGGCAAGATAGATGAGAAAGAGTAGATAAGAGCAAGCACAAAGAAGTGTGTTGTTGAGCTCTGGTAAGCGATACAGAAATTACCACAAAAATCATATTTAGAAGGAGTCATACTTAGATGGGAACAGATAGTGAAACATGCAAAATACCCTATGATGAATAATACCAACTGATGACAAATATCACTAAGTATGATTTGTTGTACTAGCTATAAGCTAGATAACCAGGGATTTCACCAGATTCACTCAAATCCCAAGAAAAACGCACCAAAATTGTTGATAGCAAGAGAACACCGCAAATCTATAACTGGGAGCATTTTTTTGGTTTCTCAAATAATCTGCCGCGATTTCCCGGAATCGCAGGTTTTTTCGTAAGAAATATTGCGCCCGGCACTCAAAATGCTCTGGCTACAAGAACAACCCTGGCGACTTCGGAATGCACATGGTGAAAATTACGCTCTTATTTTTATTTTCATGATGTAACTTGCAAGTCTTCTCAATAGTAGGCAGGATCATATCATTTTTGAGTATAAAATTTTCCTTTTAAAATGCAATGAAAAGATTCCATGATTCGTAGCAGTTTTCTATAATAAATGATGGTTCAACCATGACTGTAGGTTAAAAATTACCAAAGTTATGACCAAAAGTTTGTTGTCTTATTATATATTGCCTAAAATGTGACATTTTGTGTACCAAGAAAAGTTTGTTGACCTCTCGCTAATTGTGGTCATTTGACATTCTCCCATTACAACGTGTAAATTTTAAAACATTTTAGCTACTATTAGCTTTACTTTCATAATTCCTAGTTGCTTGTGTTTAGGTATTTAGGCATCAGTGAATACAACCTAGTATAGAGAGTTTACAACATTTGATTTAAAACAGGAAAACATGGAAGTTTTATTTTTCCCCATAGACTTGCATAGTAAAATACTCTGCCAAATTCTGCACTCATGTCATGATGATTATGGACAATTTTTACTCATAAATGGCGCCCTCAATATTAATTATATGGTCCTGGCTATCAATAGTAAGAAAATATTCATAGCTATTCATAGAGTGTCAACTTTTGTACGTGGCCAGAATAGGAAATGTCTTAACTCGCATTCGTCCAACATAGCTATAATATGTAAAAGACCGCCCACATTTGTAGATTCATTGAAAAGTTTTCATAATTTCATATTTTCTTATTTAAAAGTACACATAGTGCTTCAAACTTGGCAACGATGTCGCATAGTTATTTACATTTTTAGGCATTTTATTAAGGCATGTAGAAACTGTACAATGTATTTAGCACCCCCACAAGCTAGCTCTGAGAGCTATCAAATGGTAAGCATCCGAGTCAGTTTAGTGTTGCTAAATTGCTTCAGATATCATATTTAGTGCTCAACCTATTTCAATTTCCAAAAAATACTGGCTTGAATTTGGGTCACCCTATTCCTGCTACAGTAACAAAAAAGACGCTGACGGTCTATGCTATAATCAAAACAAAAAGTTGTTGATCACAGCGCCGTGTACGATTCCCAAGTGTCCCATGCGACTGGTTCGTAACCGCGTCATTCGCGATGGCAAGTGCGCAGTTAAACCGGAAGATGTGACGTACTTGTCAACAAATAGGTATTTTGACCAATCGCCTCTAATCAACAAGGCCCCATGCCGTGTTGCAACTGTTTTAGAACACACTGCATGCAAGGACAACCTCAACCTTTGTAATGATCGCGAGCGCTCGGATCATCGACGCTGTGATCGACAAATATTTGTTTTGATTATAGTAGAAAATTGGCCAATACAGGGTTGAAGGTGATGGGATGGGGGAGGAAGAAAGCTTTCGTAAAAATATCCTAAACTTCAAGAAAATTCTGTCAAAATTTATATTATTGTTCATATTTGATTTTTACATTTTTCAGAGACAAGATGGTGCAGCGGTTGCATTACAGGAGGCGTCACTCCTACAATACCAAATCCAACAAAGTCAGAATGTAAGTCATAAACTATTAGAGTCCAGGAGCCTGAAAGGTTTAATCAGCTGAGACGGTACAAAAGGTTTGATGATCTGATTAGTTTAGTAGGGTGCCAAGAGTCAATATTTTGTATTGCTGCCGGGTTGCATCCCGCAGCAATACAAAATATTGTCTCTTGGCACCCAACTAAACTATCAAACCTTTTGTACCGTGTCAGCTGATTAAACCTTCCGCGCTCCTGGACTATATCTCGATACTCGACATTAGCACTTTTTTAAACATTATTTTTATTAATCTGACTATGACTGTGTTCTAAAAATACTATGCCTACCTTGTAATGGAATTTATTTTCAATATTTAAAACTTTTCTTTCAATTTCTATACAGTGTAAAAACACCTGGTGGAAAGTTGGTGTATCATTACCGCAAGAAGAAGCCCAAGGCATCGAGATGTGGTGACACCGGCGTCAAACTTCAGGGTGTAAGTATCTTCCCCATATGTCTTGGTCCGGGCCGGGTCAACAAGATAATGAGTTTTAGTCTCAGAAGCTACCCTTCTCATAGATAAATTTGGTAACAACAAGCTTGTTTAGTATAAGAAGACTGATATAGCAATAAAAATAGCCACAGGATACAACGAAACACAACATTTGACAATTCAAGTTTAGTATAAGAAGACTGATATAGCAATAAAAATAGCCACAGGATACAACGAAACACAACATTTGACAATTCATTACGCAGTTGACAGCATAAATTTATGTGGAAGTTTTAGGCCTTTTTTCAATGAATTGTTTCTTTTAAAACTAAAATAAAGATTAATTTTAACAGTATTTTATATTTTTATCCATTTTAATTCCTAAAGATGAAACCTAAAATGTTGGAAACATTGGTCCAATTTTCATAAAGCTGCATGCTCGTCTCTTATACCGTAAATTATAGACTGAGTACACAAATTCAAATTAGTTGGGTGTGCGCCATTTTGTTCAATTGTCAAAAAATTACTGAATATAAATTAGGCTCTATTCTATTACTGAATATAAATTTGGCTCTATTTTATACAGTCTTGATTGTTCAGAAAGGGGACTGTTTTAAACCACAGGAACTAAAAATGTTGATTTCTTCTAAACATAACTTACAATTGGAAGTATTATTCCACTTAAAAAAAAGAAAGATATTGTTAGTTTGTGATGCGTGTACAATCAAGTGCAATGAAGTAAAGTAAAGAGAGATTATGTTAAATTGGTAAATAATTTTCCATTAATGTTTGCATTTTACAGGTATGGGCAGCACGTCCCAAGAAACTCATGTCCATGTCTAAACCTAAGAAGACTGTGTCAAGAGCATATGGAGGAACACTCTGCGCAAAGGCTGTCAGACAAAGGTATAACCATTTATGCTTTCAGAGTTACAACACAATGTTACTCTAAAAATTGTGCTGGTAATGGAAACTGTTGTATGATTGCCTCCCCCTCCCCCATCACCCTAGTTTAGAAGTAGGTGTTTTGTGCACTTAATTCAGGTATCTTACACTACACCAGACCTGCACTACAATATATCTTGAATGCTCGTAACGAGCCAAGATGGAACACAGGGTCTTGTTTGAAATTTTGATGTGTAAACCTCCCCATTATTGACTTGGCTTCACTTTTTAACTTGAATTTACTAATGATTCGCATTTCCCAATTTCCGTATGATTTTGTAAGAAGTTGGAAATCCCAGCTTAGAAGGCCAATTTTTTTTTATTACTTAGTGATTTCAAATTAGATTACTGAATATAATCATTATATCAAAGTTTGCCCAGGTGACCTTCATGATTTATGGGTACACATTATACACCTATCAGTTGTAAGATGCACTATACGACCCCCGGGAGTGGTGCGTCACTTTACCGAGGTGCGTCAACTTCTCATGTACCATGACGCAGCCTGTGTCAAAAAAACGACGGACCATTGCCATCCAAATACGCACCCTCAGTCAACTATCAGCCCATTCGCACCCATGTAAAGTGACGGACCTTTACGCACCCTCGGACCAAAGGCTGCCACTGACGTACCCTCCGTCAAGAATTATTGGTAAACGACACACCCACGACGCACCTCTCCCGGGGGTCGTATAGTGCGTCTTACAACTGATAGGTGTATTATCTTTGCATTTGTTTATTTAATGAATCATGTTTTATATGTTTTTATTCTAGGATCGTCCGTGCTTTCCTTATTGAAGAACAGAAAATCGTACAGAGAGTGCTGAGGGCACAGCAGGGCAAGATCAAGGCTTAAGCATCAGATACACAGATAATACAAAGACATTATAATGTAGACTCCTTTGTCTACTTCACACAACAAACAAAACCCAATTTGATACAGATATATAATTCTGTTTTCAACATCTCGCATTCATTTTCAATGTGAATACAATAATAAACCTGGAGGACAAGTATGTTGTGTAGATTATGTGAATCCTTCTTGAGTTGACTTACACTTGTATGGGAAATGGTTTGTTTGATCAAAGGTATTGGAACGTGTGGATAATTATCTAATTGTTATATCATGAAAAGCTGATATTACATATTGTCAGCCCGCTTCGATAATTGCCCAACTCATTTTTTCTAGTTTTTAGAAAAATGAAAAGTGAGTAAGCAATTACGAAGCAGACTGATGATATGTTGAATAGCACCATGAAAAATGCAGGTGAATTCCAATAGGAGCAGTAACTTTTGGATAGAATTAGAATGGAGATATACCTTTAAGTGAAATGTGGGTTGTTATAGGCATAATATGAGTTAATATGACCCATTTTAAACGTTTTACATCATTATTACAATCTGCCCAACTCACAAGGCTGACTTAGGCAGAATTGAAATTTGTGCATTTATCAACACTTTTAATTGGTCAATGACTTGCATATTATTACATCATGTGCATAATGTAATGAAGTCATGATTTATGCCAAAAGCTTAATTTTGCTGAAAAGTGAGAAGGCAATTATCGAAGCAGGCTGATGATATGTACAGTGGAACCTCATTAACACAAAGTTGCCTGGGCCTGGCATTTTACTTTGAGTTAACAGGAATTTGTGTTATCCAGTTATATTATAATGGTTAAATAAAGTTGGGGACTTAAATAACTCTGTGTTAATGAGGTTCCACTGTACCAAGGTGTGTTTTTTCAAATAAAAAACATTTTAACACAATTTAGAGAAATATCTCAAATTGCAAAAGTATAGGTATGTCGGCCCATAGAACAGGGTTGTTTTTTAGCTTTAGTGGCATTGGTTATCTGTTTGTAGTAATGATACAAAACTATCCTTACAAACTGTCAACATGGCTTCAAGGATATAATTATATCAACATGTTCCAATATCTGTGGTTTGATACACCAATTTTGGAAAAGTTGCACTAGGTAATAGGAATCATTGATTTGTGTGTGATTACTGTCATAACTGTGTGCTATCTGAATGAGACAGATGAATGGGTCTTTAGTGATAACCGCAATGTGCGGGACAAAGGGTGTATCTGGCTGTGAAGAATACAAGTCTTAGCTGATAAGCTGTGAGTTTTTCAGTGCGTAAATCCATAGACGGGTAAAACATTGATTTTTACAGTCTAATGTAAATCACACACATATCAATGATTTCCTATACCTAGTGCAACTTTTCTGTTGCATGCGCGGTCATTGAAATCGACATAACTTTAAAAGTATCCATTCGATTTTGTTGAATGGGGTATCAAACTGCGGAGAAGAAATTTGCTCATTTAATGTATATCTCAGATTTTTGGTACCGATCATAATATAAACACTTCAAAAGAAGTAAGTTCCCCTTCAGGGGTTCCCTTATATTTCCAAGACAATACATTGGAATGAAATGGGGTTTTCAGTCAAATGATTATGGGCTTCATACCAATACTTGACCAATATTTCAAATCAACAGGTTCTGTCATGCTCGAGTGAGCACGCATTGAATGACGGAATGTCCCATTTCAAAAGTTGCTAAAATAACGTTTAATTTCACTTCACTTTCACTTCATTAGTTTGCTGGAACTTAAAACGCAGTTTCCTGATTGCGTTGGGGAGGTGTTCATCCTAAGGGCAACACGTTTTACTGGAGTATTAGCCTGCAAAAGACCAATCGCAATCGCCCTTTCCTGGGTAAATGGGGCATGGTTACATACAAAATATGGGGAACACTAATCATAAACACATTAGCATCAGGCAGTGAAAGCCACACATCCTTCATCACAAGATATTGCTCATTTTCAAAAAGAAACATTCCCTCTTTCAATGCATGTTAATTTGAGCATGGAAGCACCTGTTGGGTTAAAATTCTGGTACAACAAGAGTTGGGACTTCCATATCGAGTAGCGCGCCTCATTAACACTGAGAAATCGATGTCGTCAAATGATACACCAACGTGGTGGATACACACACTACTAAACGTTATTTTAACAACTTTTGAAATTGGACATTCTGTCATTCAATACAAGCTCACTCAAGCATGACAGAACCTGTTGATTTGAAATTTTGGTCAAGTATTGGTATGAACCTCATAACAATTTGACAGAAAACTCATTTCAACCCAATGTATATTTTTGAAAATATAAGGGAAACCCTAAAGGGGAACTTACTTCTTTTGAAGTGTTTATTTTGAATTAGCCAACCTCAAAGCACCTGGTCAGGGACTATGTGCTAGGTGTAGGTTATTTGATAAGTGAGATTCGACAGTAGTGCTCTATAGAGCACAGAGCACATCCAGAACGCCTAATCCACGAAGCTCACCAATAGTGTTCTATTATACAGAACACATCCAGAACGAGTGCCTCGATCGTAGTGTTCTAGAGATCCAGTGACAGTTGAAACTGTCACTGATAGAATACCTCACCTACCATACATACAGACTACTAGTATTTGAAGAACATCAGAACGTGCGAACATTACCGATGTGTTGTCAAATTGTTCAAAGGTGTCAAAACTTCAGTAGAACGCATTCAGAACACGTTGCTTAGATAAATATTTTGAGAACACTTGCAGAACATGTAAAATGTTGCCTAAATCGTACGCATAAACAAGTATATACGTACAGGGTGGATCAAAACAAAATGTGCACGGATTGAAACGGCCATTTGACCTTGATGTGTGCATTGAACCATGAAATGGTTGTTAGTAAAAGCGTAGTTTATCATCCCAAATATGAAAAACAAGCTAACTGTGAGGGTTTAGGGAGTATTCATTATTTACGCCAGGGAGGAATGGAGGATTTCAGTGTTTTGAACCCTTTTCCCCCCAAGTTCCCCCCATCTCAAGTTTTTAAAATTTCAGGTCCCCCCTGAATAGTAGAAGAAAAAAATCTTGTTCCCCCCAATTTTTTTCTTCTTTTTCTTCAATTTATACAATTCATAAATTGGTCAATATCCATGAACCGCAAGAAATGATAGACATCAATGATATCAAGGGCTATAGTGTCGGAAGGATCTGCATTTTGGGCCAAAATGATCCAACAACACTGAGAACAATTTGGTCACAAAAGGCCTGGATGTTTTTGTCTGGCTCTACATGTACAGTGTATGCAAATCAAATGAAAATGCATTTTCACAGAATGCGATTAAAGCAAAAATAAACCCAAAGCTAAAGTAAGCAATACCTGATCACGCGTATGTATCCCACCAACTTCCAATATACTTCAAACGTTCTTATGTCCCTCGCATGCCTCCCCTCCCGCCTTGTTGTACCCCCACCCTTTTCGTTTGTCCTCCAGTGGCCTAACTATGTTTGATTTATTTTGGCTATGATTGAAGCCGGGATTGAAGTACATTTTGGCTCTAAACAAGGTTGTTCCCAACAATATTGTATTTTAAAAATTAAAATTCGTGTCCCCCCCCCCTAGTTAATCAAAAAATTCGTGTTCCCCCTGTCTCTACAGATTTTTTTCTTCGTGTTCCCCCCTTAATTCCTCCATCCCCCCCCCCCCCGCCCCCTGGCATAAATAATGAACACTCCCTATAGAAGCAAGGCAACAGGTTCTCTTGGTATATTAGATGAATTAAATGTGGTTAAACACTGTAGAAATAAATAAAAAAATCAGAAGATAACACTTCACGTATACTTAAATATTACACAAATAAAATGTTCTGTCACTTTTTGTGAAGGAAACTATTTGACAGGTTCTCAAATTATACGGTATGAGTGTACTTTCCTTGCAATTTAAAATTGAAATAATTTATTTCTGTTTGTTGATATTAACTTTTTAACGAAGTCTTCCTTCGTGTGTGCCCTGTTCAACTTGTTGCGAACAGCTTGCCTAACCATTCCCCTGTTGCAGCGTAAGGATTTCAGCTCTCACACGTCCCTCACATTCCTTGAAAATTTACTGGTAATAGTAATGCTGGTATTCAGATTTGCCTTTTCATTTAACACCTTGGTACCAGAAGATAACTGTTTATCCCAGAGTTAAAAACAAATCATTTTTCAGGAAGATTTACACAATTGGTGATGATATGACCATAGCAAAACCAATTTTACTGTGTGTAAATCCCATTTGAATGGCGAAAAACGCGGTCATCTTACAAAACTTATCACGTTTTGTTAATTTTTCAGTCCATTTTTTGGGAAGATACGCTTTACACAAACAACAACAATTTCATGGTTTAATGCGCGCACACATCAAGGTCAAATGGTTGTTTCAATCCTTGCACAATTTATTTTTATCCACCCTATATTGTAGGAAATAATAAAATAATACACAAATAAATAGATAAAATCACACAAAAAGGCCTATGAGTAGTCCCGACCTCGCGTCATGTTGCATCATATAAAGCTATATAGTGCTCTGTTCATTATAATACAGGGTGGTTCAATAAAACGCTGACAGTTTTTTGAAGCCATTCTTTTTTAAATTCTGTAGATTTAAACAAAATCTTTTTCAATATTCATCAACTATATCGTCGCTGTTCTGACATAACGGCACATCACAACAGAATTAAGTAAAGTGATGTGCCCGTATGTCAGAACGTAACAGCGACGATATGATCTTGACCATCTATGCTGAAAATATCGTTACAAATAACCTTACGGTTGCAAAATAACAGCTATTTGAACAAAGTCTGTCCCATTTCACTTCGTCCACGGGTACTGATTTCGCGACGTTACAACCAGTGTGGTTCAATAAAACGTTAAAAGTTTTTCAAAGCCATATTTTTCAAAATTGTGGGATTTGGTTTAATTTTTTTTACATATTCCTCAAAAACATCATCTTGACCATCTATGCTGAAAATCTCAATGTTAATAATGCTATGGCGGCAAAATGATAGCTAGTTGAAGAGAATCTCTCCAAAATTTCTTTGTCCACGGGTAAGTCTACGGGAAATGACCAGCAATATAACATTAAATGGCATCGTCACTTTTAAGGCATAGAGCATATAGACAATTACACTTCCAATCTATGAAAATCAATCATTCTAATTAGGGTTACTTGTGGTATTATTATTACGTATTGATTTCACACCTGAATAGAATTAAGATGTTAACAATTACACTGGTTTTACCTGGCGGGACCTTCAAATCTTAGATTACTTGCATGCAATTCATCATTCAGTATTCAATGTAGGCCTATAACGTCGCGAAATCAGTACCCGTGGACAGAGTGAAGTGGGACAGACTTTGTTCAAATAGCTGTTATTTTGCAACCGTAAGGTTATTAGTGTAACGATATTTTCAGCATAGATGGTCAAGAGCATATACCGTAGTTGATGAATATTGAAAAAGATTTTTTTTAAATCTACAGAATTTTAAAAAATCTGGCTTAAAAAAAAAACTGTCAACGTTTTATTGAACCACCCTATACAGCCCATTTAATGCTGGTCACGTTTTTTAACCTGGGGTACATTGTGTTACATGGGTATATTTCATGAAATTTCCTCCTTTTGCAGTTTCAGTAGAATATATCAAAATGTTTACATCTAAAGGGTATGAAACCATATATATTTAGAATGCTTATAACCTAAGGATTGTAAATATGTGAACTAGAAATCAAATATACAGGGTGACCTAACATTATACAGGGTGTAACAATTGAAGTTTTATACAAAATGATGATTTACTTTTTTTCTTCCACTGTCTATATGCAGGAGCTATATGAAGGCTAGGGATGTTTTTATTGTGTTTGAGTAAATTACCCATCCAGCCATATGCAACATTAATTGGCCAGCTTATTAGGAAATATATATACAGGGTGGTCAAAATACGCAATTCAAATACTGAAAAACCCCACTAAATTAGACAAGTGATCAAATATATTGCAATAAGCCTAAAAGAGATACAGTTGTGATCAGGTTTGAGTGTTAGCATTAAGGTAAATCATCACCATGACATTAAAAAGTACTGTTTCGAGTGATAATTTAATATACAGGGTGGTTCATCCACAGATTTCAACATTAATTAATTAGCTTAATTAATACTTTAAGTAAATGGTGTAAAGCATGCTTATATCATTTAGAACCAAGATGACATCAAGACTAAGTATAAGAAAGCTATAAATTACAGGACAGCACTCCATTTTCACCCATATATTACACAGCAATTCCTTCCTCCTCCTCAACCACCCCGACTAATCATACTTAACGAGCTATATTAATCAAATCGAAAGTGATAACAAGAAATCCTCTTCAGATTATTAAAGGGTATTAAATTATCTTTAAAATAAGCCCAAACATAAGTCAATCTGATAGAGGGTTACAAAAATACCAAAGCCTAAAGACAAAAATTCCATTTGCACCTAATATTACACAGCTATCCCTACTCCTCCTCCACTTCCTCCTCCTCCACTTCCTCCTCCTCCACTTCCTCAACCACCCCCGACTAATTATGCTTAATGAGCCGTATTAATTAATTCATAAGAGATAGGGTTTTTTTCTTTTCAGATTATTTAAGATTCGGGGGGGGGGGGGGGGGGGGGGAGTTGTACAGAGATTTTTCTTTTTTGGGTACGAGTGTGCTGCCAACAAAATGAAAATTTACCCAAATTACCAATTTTTTGAGGAAAATGGACCCATATGTTTACCGGTGACTCATCATTTTCCTATATATTGACAGTTTGCTAAAAATCTCTGGGACAAACAGCAAAATTAAGGATTTTAGATCAATATCATTTACCAAAAAATGGCTATGAAAAAGGGGTCATTCGTTCGTTTACCAAACGGGAGAAAAATGGTACCCTATTTGGCGGCATCTCCGGCCCCGTAACCTCATATCCACTAACCCGGAAGTAATAAATAAGTTGTTCAAAGGTGCCATTTGTTAAGGTTTTCCTTAGCTGCAGTGGCGTAGCTAGGACTTTTTTCAGGGGGGGGGGGGGGCAAGATTTCTAAAAACATTGTAAAAGGTTGCCCAAATTTTTTTTATAGTCACTTACCTCGTGAATTTCACGTAAGTGTGGGGGGGGGGGGGGGGGGGGGGCGGTGGTTGAGGTCAAAAAAATTCGCACAGTCCAAAAGAAAAATCGCACAGTCCCAAAAAATCGCACAGTAGGCCTTTTGCCTTCTATTTGGCTAATAACTTTGGTCTTTTTTCTCATTTTTTTTCTATTTCCTTTTTTTCACCCCTTTTTAATTTTTTTTAGGGGGTGGAGGGGCGGGGGCACAAATGGGGTTTTTTCGTCAGGGGGGGCATTTGCCCCCCCCCCCCCCCTGCCCCCCCCCCCCCTTCCCGAGCTACGCCACTGCTTAGCTGCAATGAATGCCGACCTTGCATCCTTGGTTTTCCTGACTTGCAATTGATTTTAACACACGTAGAACATTGTTCTAAACAGAACACATGCAGAACACATTCAGGTGTTTAAAAATGTAACATTCACGGTGTTTAAAATGTGTTCTGGAAGCCTGTTCATTATAACATTCGTTCTATCTACATGTGCTATAGGGGGCTATATATAGGGCAGAACTCCTGAAGAATGCAAAATATGCAATTGAATATGTTGAAATATGGTGGACACACCCCTACACATGAAATGTGTTATGGGTGTGTACGTGTTTAGTTCATGCGTCCGATATGTAGGCTGCAAACCTTCCTTTTTTTGGGGGGGGGGGGGGGCAGCCTGTATTATGCAATTAGTTGATTTGAAAACACTTTTTAAAGGTAGATGTTCTGATTGCTGCCCCGATTTTCAACTTGATATTTTCTATTTTACTTTTAAATTGTCGCATTCCAAAGTTTGAGTTGCATTACTCTAATGGTTCTTATTTTAGAAGCACAAGGACAAACAAAGTTTGCCCTTTGAGTAGTTCACAAACTGGCGGGTGATTAACCACCTTTGGCACTAATTCACCAAATTTTAGCCTTAAATGGAACATTTCTGGCCCCTAAGATTTGGGGATTCTTCTGATATCAAAATATCTTGATGTGAACAAAAAATCATAGCCTAAAAAAAAAGGTGATTTGAACATATTACCTTTAAGGTAACCTAGTCCTATGATATCTAATAAACTATAGATGGTGTGACCGGTGACGTCATGTATTTACAAATGGGACACCCTCTCTTGATTCCCTCCGGGCAGAATATACAGTAAAGTTAATGAAGACAACATGAAATTTCTTTCTAATGAATTGTAAAACTCATTTATTTTTAATTCTTTTTGTGAAATTCGATAGCTTATAGCATTCCTAAGCAAGTTTAAAGACAGTTTTGATAACAATTTGCTGTAACACCACAATCTAGTTAGAAAACCTGATCTGGCCTATGTAAACTATAGGAATCTTGCCCGGTTAGTTTTGTCTCAAATCAACAGAGGGCGTCATAAATGTAAACAACGGTCACCTCATCTATAGAGTAGTGGGCTCAATATCTTTTGCAACATGTACTTTACTTCGATAGACTATCCAGAGAATTGTCTCTCTCAACATCCGCATGCTCAAATAAACGAAAGTTCTTATAACAATTTAAAGTCTGCCAAGTCGGGAGTGACTATACACCCTCCCCCCTACCAAAAAAGATAAAATAGCCCCCCTCTTTTAGGCATTTTAAATCAAGTTCTGTGGTGACTAACCCTTCAAACCACAACATGCCTTTGCCTCCACAGTAGCGTAGCCAGGGGCTGCAAGGGGGGGGGGGGGGGGGGGGGGGGCACTCTAAAATTTGATCAGGAAGGCAAAGAAAGGGAGAAGAGGAGACAAAAAGGGAAGGAAAGGGAAAAGGTAAAGGAGTGGGAAGACAGGCAAATTAGATGGAAAATTGCAGTTTTTCACGCACGACGCCAGTATGGGACGCAACGCCTCAACCCTACTAAATTCCAAACCGAGACGCAGAGTAGGCCTAGGGTAGGTGTGGGTAATACGGGACCTTTAATACATTTGCATAATTAAAATACAAAATAACTGACTCAAATTTAATTAAAGTTTGTTATTTGTAATCTACATTTTAAAAATAGAGTCATTCTATGTTTGGTTTGGCTGTTATTATCAAATACTGACGTCATCATAAATGTCCCATCTTACTACACGTGAAGGTAACATGGGCCATTGTTTTGAGGACATTGTTTTGGTGTGAAAAGTTATTTGACATATTTATTTAAAGAGTAACTGTTAAAAAACCATAAATAATGGTCCAGTAATCCATTTAAGAGATAATAATGCATGAAGTACATTGGTACAAAAAAAGGTACATTGCTACAAAAAAAGAGAAAAAAGTAGGGTAGGTGTGGGTAATACGGGACCTTTAAGAAATTTGCATACCGTCATGCTGGCTGTCCCATATTACCATCTCCCATTGTGAACCCACGGCTCCCATTCAATGCATTATAACACCAATGTACATGTACACTGCACACATCACACACATATTAGACCAAAAATATGGGTGCATTTTTCCTTACCTTGACAGGTTGTGGTGATTTTCTGGCTGGTAATTCTCCCGGTAGCTTTGATAATTAGTCATGAAATTCACTAAGGGTTTGATCTATCTATAGAGGGCGCTATTTAAAGTGCTAGTAATGCCAGACGGCTGTAGATGAGATTTCAGTGATGCGGTCCCGTATATTACCTTAGGGTCCCGTATTACCCACACCTACCCTATGCTTTTTTAAGTTGGTATACCATGGTATAGCTAGGAAGAGGAGGAACTTCAGCAGGACGTCGGAAGAGTTGGGGAGGAGAAGGAACGTCTCCGCCTCACCGCTTCGTCCCACCTCTGCCTTGTCGCGGGAGAAGCGGCTGAGCTATTATACAATGCACGTGGTGCCACAGACAAAGAGTGCAGTGTTTCCAGGTCTGACAACAACAAATTTTGGGCGTGGCTGAGACAGTGGCGGCACCAGCCTCATAATTTGGGGGGGGGGGGGGGGGGGGGGGGGGCGGTCAAGAATTGTTTAGGGGGCATGAACAAAAATGATGTGCGCGAAGCTCGAAACATTTGTATGCCTTTTTACGCTTAAATGGTCAAATTTGGTCTAAAACTAACTAATTTTGTATGAAAATGCTCGATTGCGCGCAAAATTGAGCTGTTTTATGCAAAATTGTTGACCATTATTTAACAGTCCGACTGAGATTAAATGTCAAGTAAAATCCTACAATCGATTGCAAAATTGTGAGGAAATACCTTTCCGATGTAAACAAACGCGATATAATTGTTAATCTTTTCGACAATCGTCTTGAAAATCGCGACAATTCGCTTTGCTTCAATACACATGTGCTAGAGTCTAGGGGCTCTACCATTGATAGGTAATACGGTGACCCCCTGCCTAGGGTTCACACAGGGATTCTATAATTATGGGAGAGGTCACTCCTCAGACAAAATTTCGCCTACTAAAACCAAATTCACGGGTGAAGGTTTTGTAGGGGGCGCACTATCATGGTCGTAGCAAACCAGACGACCTAAGACGTGGTTGATTTTATCGGCTCAAAACGTGATTTGCGGCACAAAAATAGTACATCAATGGTAAAAAAAAGCTGATTGTGATTTAGAGTAAAACTGATTTGCTTTGATGATGGCAGAACTTGTTCCTATATGACACAACACTTTCAGAATTGGTTATTTGAAATTAATTTACGTAGAACAAAATACGAATTTTAAATTGTGGATGGCTTCATCTGGCAGTGACAGAGGAGGGGCGTGGCGTTATTTGCATTTTATGAATATTGTAATCAGATCAGTTAGGAAGGACGCTGGATCGCGACGATCACATGGTGTGAGGTCATGAATAGTCAATAGTCATGACTGAATATTCATTCACAACGAACGATTGACAGTTTACGCTGTAACTTCCGGGTGAAGGACTGATGGAGTGCGCTATACTGAACCAAATCTCAACAATGGGCAGATATGAGAGTCATAGGCCTGGTTCACATCGCATGTGGCTTTATGTGAGTCAAAAAGAAGTTGTACGAGAATGAATATTTGTTTAAAAATATACCAAGCAAATTTGACAAACCAATGAGGCACGTTTTCAAAGAGCAAATTATTCCGCTTATATGACAAAAAGAATCATTGAAATCGATCAATTATATCAGGAGCTATGCTTAATCTTCTTGAAATCTATCCACTCTAAGTGGGCAGCAAAATGTACATGGGGGCATTCATATTCAAATGAGATTAAAGCCCGGGAGTTTCAAACACAGATGGGAATGGTGTGCATGAAATAAAAAAATCAGTGACAACAATAAGAAAATGATTAAACATTGAAGTCCCACTTAAAACAATTAAGACACTTTAGAGGACTGACATCAGCAATCATTTTACTTCCCACTTAGAGTGGAAATATTTCAAGAGTAAGCGTTCCGTGGACAGCTAAAAAAGGGGTTCATTTATTAAAACAGGCATAGCTTTTGATATAATTGATCGATTTCAATGATTCCTTTTGTCATATGAGCGGAATGAGTAGCTCTTTGAATACGTGCCTCATTGGTTTGCCAAATTCGTTTGGTCTATTTTTAATCAAATATTCATTCCCGTACAACTTCTTTTTGACTCACTCTGTACAGCACTAGTGACCGTGCGGTAAATTGAACACTGCTGGGGATGTAACCTACATGTAGCGTCATCACCTTTTTGTTAATTTTGTACCGTATGATTGGTGTCATTTTGACCTGGACGATAACAAGTTCGGTTGTTACGAATACCAGTCATTCCCGGCGGGGGGATGTTCGTCGCCTTAGCGTCTAGACAAAAAAGGACGGAACTATAATCAAAACAAATAACTTGTCAATCATAGTGTCACAATTCTATCTTTAGGGCCCGAGGGGAAACTGACATTGGAAAGGGGGTGTAGGATAGGTATGTGCCGCCCTGAAGACACCCCCTTTTTACCCTCTTCTGCGGCTCTTAAGACCCCCCCCCCCTTTTGAGCCTGCATCAGCTCTTAAGACCCTCATTTCATTGAAAATTCAAAAATCGCGAAAACTTATAGTTCCAAAGCCCCAATTTTATGAAAAATTTGTGTTCTATAACGCAATTTGCGCCTTATCATATTTGAAAAACAAACCAGTTCTTAAGACCCTATATTTCGTCATAAAATTATCTCAGTTAAGTTCCGAAGCCCCCCTTTTTGAGACCCTGTGGGACCTACCAAAAAGGTTTTTTTCTTCTTCTAAAACTCGTCTTTACACACTGATTTAATAAGAAGTGACGGTCGGTAAAAAAACAGTAACCGGTAAATAAAATTACGTTTAATACGTACTTGAGACATCTATTGAGACACACCTTAGATATTTTGAAGATTTACTGTGTTATCAATGAGGTAATCTCGGGTCAACCCGGCAATTGAACGACGAGAATTCTGCCCCTTTTTCGACGTGTGTCCGAAAATGTACAATTCTAAGATGGAAGAGCTGGTAATAATAATAATAATAATAATAATGATAATCAGTATTTTATATAGCGCCTTTTTCCAAAGGGGTCAAAGCGCTGTAATTTTGCTGCTGGTGAATCACACTAAACAATGCAACGTCCAGGCAGCAGCTTTTTTGATGAGGAGGTTGCTTGTTAGGAGCGCCATCACTCACCTCTAAATCAGCGCCAAGTTGCGACATAAACACACATGGACCACATCCACCATTTTTCAATGCAGCTCCCCAAATACAATTGGGTCAAGGAAGTTTTTGATAACCGAAACAACTAATCACCGATTTTGAAAGCAGGAGGAAACCGGAGAACCCGGAGGAAACCTGCGAGAGCGTGCATGGATCGTGATAAACCAAATGCACATAAAGCCCGCGGTCCGTGCACAGAATTGCCCCGGGTTTCATTGGTGCAAGGCGAGGGAACAACCGCTGCGCTAACACGCTTTTGTATTCCTACCGGCAGCCTAACCCTAACCCAAACCCTAACCCTAACCAGATCTCGGCTGCCGGTTGGAATACAACCTCTACCTTCTAATATGGTGCTGGATGAAGGCTCGAAAGGCATTCTGGGATTGTTTTGAGGCAATCTCTGCTACAATTGGTTCTAACGATTTCGGTATCGACCACAGATCGCAGTGCAAGGTGACGAATCTGGTCAAGAGTTGCTCCTAAACTGTTTTCTCGGATAACCAAGAAAATACAATATCTTGGATATCCGCGTCGGGAATGACTGAATACGGCCACGTTTTTAGATATTCAAAACTTATTTTATGGGAAACTTACACGTTCAACATCCGAACAAATATATCGGGACATTTTTAATCTTCTTGAAAACTTGCCGTTGCTGCAATCGGCAATAGTCTACCTGTAATATATAAGTTTTTGTTTTAATTTAGTTTTTTATGTTTAGGGCCTATGTGACATAGGTTTTCTGAAACAAACACTCATATTAACAAGGATATTTTGTTTTGTCGATCTTTATTCATTCACTTGCATATAAAATCCCCACCACTTCTTTCCCAATGAATGCTTGGTCTTACTCGTGTGTACATGTTGAAAGTTAACATATTTCACATATCCGATGTTTCACGTATCCGACCAACCGGCGGTCACGACGTGTTCGGATAACTGGGGTATATTTATACATTGAAATAGTCCCGATATTTTAATTGGCCCTGATTTAAAGTATCGACTTACATGAGCCAAGAGGACAAGGCACTTCTAAAGGTAACGAAAGCGTCTACTCGATTCCCGTGCCGTGAAATACCCATTATTGTCTAAATTAGGACATTTGCCTGTGTTTGTAATATTGTCAATTGTAATACTGTGGGTTGGTAAAATGCTTCAAATCACGCATAAAACAATTTCCGTTTCCTCCTACCATGGACTTATTAGATAATAAGTCCATGCTCCTACCATCATGGCCATATTCCTTATTATACGGAATAAGACCTAATATTTGCTTTGTTTCATATTAGCATGATGCATTGTGGTACTTGATAAATGGGCCAGCAGCGGAAATGACCCTGGATACAATGCACCATGGTATGGTACATTACTATACGTCAACATGGCGCTGATGAAAGTACCCAACATATCGACAAGTTCCGGATTCAAGAAAATATCCGCTTGTCTCGTTTCCTGTACATTGCTAGTGTTCCAGTATTTTCTGACTAGCTCTGGTGAGATTGTAGGGGCCTATATCTTACCTCACGGTGGTATAGCTTTAGATCCGTCTAATTTTAACACCACTAACACCACAGCTTTGAAAGAAGCGTGGGCTGTTCATGAAGCTGCGGTTGATGTTGCTGAAGCTATCGTTAAGCTCAAACCGGATTTGGTGTTTCTCAGTACTCCTCACGGCGTCGCGGATTTGGACCGGTTCATACTGTATCTTAACCCGACCGGATTCGGCACTGCAGACACGGATAATTGCCAGTGTCCACCATGTTGTTATAATGTGTCTATCAATATGGATGTTGAAATGGCTTTGAATATAGCACACCAACTTCAGACCGTTAATATCAATATTGGGGGGCTGAGTGCTTTTGGACCGCCAGGGGGTGCAGGTGAACATTTTCCACTAAGGTAGGTAGTGCATGGTATTGTCCCTCGTTACATATGCAAAGTCATCTGTACCACCTTCTTTAGTGAAAGACCTTCAAAAAAGTATTCGCAAAATTTAAAGCGTTTTTAAAAGTGATAGTTTGGATAAATTAAATTCAACAGCAGAACAATGCAGTTATTTTATTTAGCTGTATACTAATGTTATGAATATTGCATGTCAATAATTTGACATGACGTGGACTACAATATTTGTTGATGACTCCTGACTCGACTCAACTCAAGTCACTTGATAGAGTGAGATTAATAACTTATTATGAATAGCTATTCAAAAGACTTGCCTTGATTCGATTCACTTTTCCACAAGACGAGCTTTAGACTTGACTGGAATTGTAACTTTGTGAAGGTCGTGCCTTGGCATGTTTGGTAATACAGCATTGTCATGACTCCCGTGCCTCTCAGCTCATTACTTCCATTACTTCCGTCACATGCTATTATCATGATTATGCGAGCTCGAAGATCCTAGTCTTGTGATAGAAATGAAGAATTCTGTATCCCTCTGGAGAAATAGTGACCAGGGCTACGTAACCTCAAGAATGTATGACTTGGTTCCATGGGCTCGTTTTCGAAACCCTTGCAAGGGTGTCACTCGATTGATATTGAAGGGTTCGGGCATCAGAGATCGAGATGTTCCAAGTGGTGGTTCAGCCAGAAGAAAACGAACTGCAGATTTACTCAATTACAGGGTACAGAAATAGCTATAGAAATATTTACAGATTTTGATATTTGATTTACTCTAGAAGTCGTGCAACAATTGTATGTGTATTGTTATATAGATGGGGTGAGGTGATACCATTGTACTTCCTCGTGGACAATCTGAACGCTACGAAAGTAGTAATTCTTTCTCAACCAACTCGACGATATAACCACACCTTGGAGATGATCCCAGAGCTCCTTTATTTAGGTAAGAGTTGTTATTAGAGAACGAAATATAGTTAGTAACTGTTAGACTATTTACGGTGGTCTCATAAAGAATTATGTTGTACCATATGTGGATTCGTAGACGCCACAAATATGGCACAGTCTATTATGAGTCTACCGTATATAGCAAAACAGCTACAACATATGTGTACTGTCGCGGCAAAAGTGTCCCGTTGCCGGTAAAATGCATTTTGGGATATTGATGAAATTATGCATGGAAAACAAAGAAAATTAATCAATGTTCAGTAATTTGTCTTCATGAAATTAGAAAGAAGTATCTAATCTTTTTCACCACAAATGTGTCATTTTTAAGCAATCAAGATCCTTTTTTGGTATTAAGATCTCAACTTTTCTTTGAGAACTGTGCCCGTTTACTGCGGCTGTATACATATTGTATTCTCATTCTTATTTAGTTTACAAATAGCAACACATAACCCCTGTATAAAAGATTAGACAAAGCAACTCTGCGTTATACAGAACACGGAATACCTCATATACTGCGGCAACTTTGTATAAAATAGCGCGGGCTTAAATATGTAAACGTCTTAACGTGATGACCATACGCGCGAAAAGTATGAATTAAGTTGCCCAAATCTATACTACTAGTATTCCCTAATAATAACAACAACGACAAATGATTTATGGTCATAGGTAGCCTACCAGGTGTTTGTTCCTTTGCGTTTTCTCTACAAATGATCATATTGATCGTGTTGTAAGCTTTACAATGTTAAAATGAGATGATTGATGTGCGATACAGCTATTTCAAATTCAGTTTGCACCCGATGTCCTTAACAAGTACAGGGGTATTAGTAGGAGCCCCAGAGCTTTAATTCGGCTTTAAAATGGTTTGACCCCTGACCTCCGAACATACTCCAAAAGGATAACTTTTATGATAGATTCATGTCTTGTTTACAAGAATAAATTGTCCTGCTCTTATGACTCTCTTGCGAATTCAAGTTATTGGCAATACCTGTATTCCCTATATATTCACATAGACAAAATGACATAAAACAGCTCGTGTTAGGGGTAGGGGTAGTATTATCGCCATAACAAGTTGAAATAAATGTTAAAGTATGTATAACTATACATCATATCTATGGGGAAGAACTGCTTCGCAAGTTGAGATAGTTATTTATATTTAAAATGTTAATGTTACAGGTAACATAGCTAAATAAAACATTGGAAAAAGTCAGAAAAGGGTCAAAAATGCTTATTTTTCTAACTTTTTCAATTGTTCCATAACATTTTAGACCGATATCAATGACATCAAAATGGAAAAAGTTAATATAATGTGTCAAGTAGTTCTTTCTTTAAATTTATAAACATGATTTTATGTAGTTTTTAGATTTCCTTTCAGTGTTATGGTCATTATACTACTAAAACCCTTACGAGAGATTTTATTACTTCATTTCTGCTATGTGAATGCATGGGGAATATGATTATCGCCATAGCATAATTTCGCAAGAGAATCTTTAGAGCAGGACTCTTTATTCTGGTAGATAAGATATGTATCTGTCATAAAAATGTAAATTTAAGAGTATGTTCGGACGTCAGGGGTCACCTCCTAAATTTGAGGCCTGGGGCTCCTACTATATGGTTTGTCTGAACGAATCTACGTTTTCGAATTGATGTCACACTTTTTAAAATGTTGCTAACAAACTTCCCACAACACAACGGTCTATTATTTAAGGATGAGTATAATAATAATTGTTACCGCTACAATACTGAATAGTTCCTTCTCGTCCGTAGTTGATTTCGAGGTTTGTTTGTAATTTACAGTGCCAAATGTCTAAAGCTTATGCAAGGTCAGCAAAAACAAACATTAACTTTTTGCAAACCAAATAGCGCCATCATTGTCAATGATTGGCCTCTCATGTTTAAACAAATTATGCAATTTGAATGTGTCTCTACCACTCACAGGTTCGCAGTTGTCTTCCATAATGTCGTCGATGGACAAACGAATTGTCGTGATAGTCAGCGCCGATCTCGCCCATACCCACGACAAAAATGGGCCATATGGATTCTCTACTGCTGCGGCGCCCTTTGATAAGGTTAGTTGTCCCGGTTAAGGACCAACAGCGTCCTCAATCATCGCTAAAACCTACTATTGAGGAGACCATCCCGGAGGACCATGAACTCCTACTCATTGGAATCTATTTAACTAACCGTAGACTATGAGATGATGCTCTGTATCTTTCACTCTTGTTGTCCTCCTCTGGCCAGAACATGAAATAATTACCAAAAGATGGCAAATTCATCCCTAAAGACAAATTCACCTTAATCCACGTTCGCAAATTGCATGTTAATGGAGTAATTCCATCTCAAAATTTGACTGAAAACCGTGTATAATTGAATGGGGAATCTCACAAGTCTACCAAAAGAGGGCGCTATTTTCTTAATTGACTGTTATAGTTTTAGTATACCAGTACCATGATTTTACCCGTACCATGATTTTAAATGGATAAACAATAAGTTTTAGAACACAGATTCCCACAAAATCATTTGTTCTATATTGTGACTTTTGTTAAAATATAATTATTTTATACCTAAAATACAATATTGATTGTCTTTAGAGGCAACATTTAACGACTAAATGGTCTGTGAATAGCTTACAACACATTTGTTGGGATAATATTTGTTTCTTTGTCCATCTGCTTCCTTAGATTTTCCAGTAGCCTATTGTTTCTAATTTAACCAATGACTTTGTTTTCATTAGTCTTAGTTTTAAAATATATCTCCGTCTCCTAACACCTTCTGCATACATATAGGCTTAACATCGGAATAGTACTAAGTTAAAACCTCGTTGTTAATTAATATATATTTACACAACAACAATATGTAAATATATTTAACATTGTCTTATTTTACTTTACATAATAATTAGTTCTTTTTTTGTTCCATAGTCTACCGTAGATGCAACTCTAAATTCACCTATGCATTTGTGCCATATACGTACTCGTTTTGCCGTGCAGGCTAACTTGGATGGTTATCAAAATAGCATTACAATTTTTCAACACATTAATCAGCAATTTCTACCGTCAATTTTACAATTTACAGTATGCAACAAAAAGATGGTACAAATGCAAGATTAAAATGATTTAGCCCAAACTTGCATATATCAAACATTTCTTCATCCAGGACGTATGCAATAATGACGTCATATTGACGTATCATGATGTCATATTTACGCCATTAAAGTTGGTATCGATAGATAGAGCAATCCCTTGACAACAATTGACACCAATTATTTACCTCTGCATACCACTGCGTTTTTGATTAGACCAGGTAGATACTATTTGGTGAAGACCTTGGGTTTATCGCCTTATAAAACCACATGGCCGTGGGAAAACGGTTTGTGTTTGGTGGTGATCTGAAAACACATGCTCTGCGTTGAAATATCGAGTAACATTCTTGGAAAATCAAATCTTTAAAATGTACTTATTTTGTATGTTATTTCTGTTAGGCGTGTGGACAATGGGCATCTTCATTAGATGAGTATTTACTCTTAGAGACGGCAGCGAAATATGTTGACAAAGCTCTATCGTGTGGATACACAGGTGTCGTGATGCTGCATGGACTTTTGAAAGCCGAGGGGATAAACATTTGGACCTCTACTCTCCACGCCAACTATCATCCAAGTTATTACGGGATGATGGTGGCATCATTCCAAAGAAAATAACCTCATTATATACAGTATAAACAAATAATTCTTAATTTCTCAAAACAGTCATCGACGATCTGCAAAAGATACCTAGCACCTGGTTATCTATATTACAATTCACGTCAAATGCACCCGATGGCCTAAATCACACTGTGTTCCATAATCGCTTGGGGTCACCCTCTGAAACCGACATCAGCCCCCCCCCCCCCAAAGTCGGTATAAATATTTTAAAGTTTGTTCATTAACCATTATTTACTAATTAAAAATCGGAATCGGAAAAAACGAAATCCTTTTCGTTTTTGCTTAGTTGATAGTTTTTACGAAATATGAATTTACGATGTTGCCAAGCGTATGCAAAGGGGCATGACTGGGCGTCATTTTGCGTGATGTGAGACGGGTCCTGAGGCGCACCCCCAGTGGTGTCAATTTGAAATGAAACCATAAAGATGACATCGTGACACCAATAACGTGTCATTGTTAAACCTCAAAGGTGTCAAAAAAGACACCATAGCATGCTCATCTGGGACATTAGAACATTGCAAAATATACTGGAATATAAAATAAATGATACTTTATTCTTGAAATGTTAAATCAAGTTATCACATTGTACTAATAATATTATAAAAGAATGTCTCATAAAGTACGATATCTATATTTACACATGGGTATTATTATTTAACGTGATATTATAAGTTAACACTTGTTAAGATGAAAATAAAGACTACACTACCTATATGAGGTTAAAAGAGAAAAAAATGCTCATCTGGGGACCCAAATGCGACGCCCTTTGGGTTGTCAAATGACACCTTTATTGTTTTGAGTGTAGTGCCTCATATATCATGTTCATCAAAAAGAACACCCATTTCATACTACACAAAAATTGCAATATTCACACCAACCCGCCAAAATGTTGGTACCAAGAGATACGGATGCAATAGGGTACACATTATGGGGGTAGGAAAGTGAGCGGGGCATCAGGACATGATACTGATGTGCGGGAAAATACAACTTGCTCACCAAATAAATGTTGACAATTATTAGCACGACAGCATTTGTACCTGGATTCACTGTGGAAGATAGCATCGGCGATTTACGCCCCCTCGCAACGTGTAATAAATAGTACATGTAGCCTCAACAAAATGGCGGAAGCATTCGAAGTCACTCGCAAATTCACGCTACATGATGCCGTTGTACTAGCAAGATTTCAAGATAAGTAAAAAAAGAGAGAACATAATCAACAAACAATTCTGCCCATTTTTATTAATGCAAAAATCAAACAATATTAAAAGCTACATCGTCAGCCTGCTTCGATAATTGCGTAACTCATTTTGTCTAGTTCTTAGAAAACAACAAAAGTATGAAACCTGTTACCTGTGTACCTGTTACTCATTTTGCATTATTGATGGATGGATATGGTCAGAAGACACAAACTGGTCCCAAAAAATGTTTCACTTTTAATAATGTTGAGGAATGCACCAAATCTGATTAAACGGGACATAACTTAAGTTTTACATACTTAATGACCCACAAACTATATATTGGAAAGCTTATGATTCAAGGTTTTTCATTTTTGCAAAAAAGAATCAAATTATACAGGGTGTGTAACATTGGTATAGGGTGGAACATAAAAAAGTTGATAGTTTTTGCTCCTCACACAATATTTTGATAGTTTGTACAATTGGGGTTTAGCTGAAGATAGTCACCAAAATCAGAACAACCGCAGAAGGTGCTACCAAATTTGCTAAGAATCACTTGCCCAAAATGTTCACAGGAAAAGTACAGAGTGTCTAAAATTATGATGAAATAATGCATAAAATGAAGGTTTGTATATAATATTCTATGAAATTAAGTTAGCATGGACTATTTAATTTAAAAGAAAATGGTTATCAAAATGAACTACACGAATATCGTTAAAGTTCCTTTTATTTTAAATACAGGGTGGTCCAAAATAGGTCTAAATAGCAAAATTTTCATAAATCTATGAACAATTCTGTGAAGAAACACTTCTGGCTTTTTTAGTTAAATGTTTTACTACCCAGGAAAAGGACCAAAGAGTCACACAAATGAAATAGAGAGACTGCGATTTGGCCATTGTTTAATCAATAAAATGAATAAAACTGTGTGTTTTTTACATTAAAACACTCCCTGAATTGAACATCATATTCTAGTAGAGAATGTCTAGATAACAATTCAATATTATTATTCATAGTAGCAGGCACATGTTATTAAGGGGGCGGTCTATGTTATTTTCACCAATTTTGGAAACAGATTTTCTCAATGTTACCATGGGTTTACCCCTTAGAGTCATATATCAAATTGAAGCTTAGGTAACAGCGTTTCAAAAAATGCATGTTATTTTGATCTGGTTGCTATGGTAACCAGACAAGGCTTCTGATTGGCTAAACACTGGTACAAAGATATCTAGAAAACTAAATGTTGCATGTTCACCATACTTTGGTAGATGGTGTATGGGAACAATGCGCACAAATTAATGAAGCCGGATTTTTTTATACAGTTGCCATGGTAACCAGGAACCGACCAAATTACCTGATATCCAATATTTTTGCAATTTTGACAAAAAAGTGTAAAAAAAAAATTTAAAATCCATTTTCACGTTTTTTGGCACTTTTTGGTCAAAATGTTCAAAAATATTAGATTAGGTTTTAAAAAAACAAAATCGTCCCTTCATTAGTGTCTTAACATCATTATAAAGCGATTTGGCCATTTTTTACTCAAAATTATGTTTGTTAGCTTTGTTCAAAAAAGTGAATTTTGTGATTTTCTCAAAAAATCTACTTTTTTGGTCAAAATTGACGCAAAATTTGGATTCTCTGATCCATTTCATTTCCAAAAATGTATACTTTTATATACATTTGATTAAAAATCAAATCAAAAACTTCCATAAGTCCCCCCTTAAGGGGGGACTTAAGGAAGTTTTTGTTGAATTTTGTTAGTGCTGTAATTATTGAACCATGACTAAAAATGTTGATTTTTTGACCCAATTTTTTTGAACAAAGCTAACAAACATAATTTTGAGTTAAAAATGCCCAAATCACTTGATGATGATGTTAAGACACTACTGGAGGGACGATTTTTTTATTTTAAAATCTTATCCAATATTTTTTGAAATTTTGACAAAAAAGTGTAAAAAAAAATTAAAAATCCATTTTTCACGTTTTTTGGCACTTTTTGGTCAACATTGTCAAAAATATTAGATTAGGTTTAAAAAAAAAAATCGTCCCTTCATTAGTGTCTTAACATCATTATCAAGTGATTTGGCCATTTTTTACTATAAATTATTTTTTGTTAGCTTTGTTCAAAACAATTTGGGTCAAAAAAGTGAATTTTGTGATTTTCTCAAAAAAATCTACTTTTTTGGTCAAAATTGACGCCAAATTTGGATTCTCTGATCCATTTCCTTTCCAAAAATGTATACTTTTATATACATTTGATTAATAGTTCAATAATTACAGCACTCACAAATTTCAAAAAATCAAATCAAAAACTTCCTTAAGTCCCCCCCCCCCCCCCCCCCCCCTTAAGTCCCCTCTTAACTACAACGCCTCCAAGTGACAGCATTTAACTATTGAACTATTCATCCATGACTGAATATTCCAAATAAATACCAGTCGGCCAATAATAAAATATTGTTTGGATGTCCTCGACCTTCCTATCTTATTTCCGTCAGTTCTAAAACCTCGCAACCGTATTCATAGTCAAATTACCCGCTCATGCTTAACCGATGAACATACATGTACCGGTACAATACTACGAATGTATTTCCTATAGGCAAAACAAAAATTGGGCTACTTTTTGTTGTGGCCGGCGGTTTTAGAGGATACCTGTGCCGTGGTTTTGGACTCATTTTCAGCTGACAACACTAGATGCTCTCTGTGATTCAGAGCTACAGTTGCAATTGCAATTGATTAATGATCAGATTAGGCCTACTGTTCATACGTTTAGGCCGAGGTTTGAAGATTCTTGAAGATTTTGCAATCTTTTTTTGCGCACATTTTTAGTCATAATTTCAAAACAAATATGTTTCTGAAATTTAAACCTATCCTATTAAGCTTCGAAAATTATAACCGAAGCATTTGTGGAGAGTTCTGTGATCACTAGAGGGGTCTAGTTCTCAAAATAACAAATCTCAGATAAAAAGGGCCTCCTCGTTTCTGCCGACACCATTCTGTATGCTAAATATGGGCTAAAACGCTGTTAAATACAGGAATTTTGGTTCGTTTTTCAATAAAAAATATAAAGCCCCTCCTCCACCTATTTGTCAAAATCCCGGACGTGAAACATGTTTTTTTTATTTTACTTTGCCTTCAGGCTGTGTTTATTCATGGAAATATCTCTCTTACTATTTCCATGGTTTATTATTATAAATAGGCCCTATGTTCAAAACATTTATCGAAGTATTCCATTGAATCTAAATCGTTTTATACAGTTTTATGCCTTGACTTCATACAACTTCGAACTCTTGTCTGACGCCATTAATGATGATAATTATTCGTGTTTGTTCACATTATTATGCAGCGTTTAAATTATCCGCAACCGACGAGGTGCCGCAGTGCGCCATCGCCATCACTCCCACACAAACATCATGTATCGTATCAAATCCTTTTATATACAATTAGTGCTTAATGTGTCGATTATAAATAAATTTACAGTCACATACGAAAATCTCATGTTGTATTGCCTCCTTACTTGTGTTCAATTATTATGTTTTAAATATTTAAAACTCTATTTAGTGACGCACTGCCGTCATTTTATACACTGCGATACATCAAGTGACGGAAGTCCGTCGCCCGCCGGAATACTAACACAAATCACTTTTCAATAGAGGGCGGACTTGGGAACAGGACTGCGTTGCCAAGAGAACGGCCTCACGTTTTTTCAAAATTCATAATAGGCCATTTTTGCCGAATTTAAACAATAAAAAACTCTCTTATCACAGAGATAACCGTTACAAAGGCATCACTTCTGAATACTATAGGGCTTATATTTAATGTAAACATTATCACACTTACCCTAAAAATTCTATAAAATGGTGTAATCTCGTCTAGAAAATGGTGGTCTCATCGCAGCAAGCCGGTCAAAAAACCCCGGTAATTTTACCTTGTGACATGTGATGTTGGGGTCAAAGGTTAAATTAAATCATCGAATTGGATGTCGCAAGGAGTTCTGGTGCCTTATACTATGGAACGCATTTTGGGTTTTTAATAGTGATCAGAAAATTCGATCATTTTATCGCGAACATTTCATCGATTGTTTTATCGCGAACATTTCGTCGATCGTTTTATCACGAACATTTCATCGATGAGTTTATCACGAACATTTCATCGATAGTTTTATCGCGAACATTTCATCGATGAGTTTATCGCGAATATTTCATATATGAGTTTATCGCGAATATTTCATCGACCAGTCTATCGCGCACATTTCATCGACCATTTCATCGCGCACATTTCATCGACCATTTCATCGCGCACATTTCATCGACCATTCTATCGCGCACATTTCATCGACCATTTCATCGCACACATTTCATCGACCAGTCGCATTTTCAGTTTTTAATAATGATCAGAAATTCGGTCGTTTTATCACGAACATTTCATCGATCGTTTTATCACGAACATTTCATCGATTAAAAACCAGAAATGCGTCGCATTTTCAGTGTTTAATAATGACCAGAAATTCGATCATTTTATCACGAACATTTCATCGATCGTTTTATCACGAACATTTCATCGCTCTTTTCATGTCGATCAGCGGTCAATGGCCCCGTTACATATGGAACGCATTTTGGGTTTTTAATAGTGATCAGAAAATTCGATCATTTTCATCGAGAACATTTCATCGACCAGTCTATCACGAACATTTCATCAATTAAAAACCAGATATGCGTCGCATTTTCAGTTTTTAATAATGATCTGAAATTCGATCGTTTTATCATGAACATTTCATCGATCTTTTTGTCACGAACATTTCATCGATGTCTTTATCACGAACATTTCATCGATGGTTTTATCACGAACATTTCATCGATGGTTTTATCGCAAACATTTCATCGATGAGTTTATCGCGATCATTTCATCGATGGTTTTATCACGAACATTTCATCGATGAGTTTATCACGAACATTTCATCGATGGTTTTATCACGAACATTTCATCGATGAGTTTATCGCGATCATTTCATCGATGTCTTTATCATGAACATTTCATCGATGGTTTTATCACGAACATTTCATCGATGGTTTTATCGCGAACATTTCATCGATGAGTTTATCGCGATCATTTCATCGATGGTTTTATCACGAACATTTCATCGATGGTTATATCGCGAACATTTCATCGATGTATTTATCACGAACATTTCATCGCTCTTTTAACGTCGATCGCGGTCAATGACCCCGTCACACAGGCTGTGTTTAACTTTAGGCGCACTACACTAAATCACTCCACGTCACTTCTACTTCTACCATGTCTACGGAGATACTCTTTTTACATGAACATGCACAATTGTGTTGCGCAAAGCGAATGCAAGCATGGCTTCAAATCACCCTACTGTGTGTCCCAAAATATTAGTATTAGAAACATGGCAAACTGGTTCGCTTCTGGTGACAAAATTTGTAAATTAAAATGGCAGAGAATGCAGACAGTGCTGGTACCATTTTGTACGAGGAATAGGTGTATGAACTAGATATTGTTAAACCACTATGTGAAGAGGACGTCGATGCCATCCTTGAAATAAAAGTATCAACCCACATAAAAGGCCTTGATGATTTTGTTGACATTAGATGCTTTGTCTGTGTTACTTTGTTTTGACATAAGGGCGGCTCTGGTTATAACAGATATCACTGGGAAAACCAGTAGGCCCAGATCCAATGTCAGAATAGGCCTATAGTGAATTGTGATTATCAAACATTATCATGTGGTGTGGGTACCCGTTTTATTAGAGAACTTCATAGAACTTCAAATTGGCCAAAATACTTTATTCCGTGTATTTTGTTGTGACTGGTGTTCATTATAATGAAAAGAGCATAGATCATAGACTGTCATGATCAACCTTTGTTGTATATCAGTACATTGTTTGTAATTTCTGCCTACATGAAAGAACCCATGAATTTAAATTTAGTTTTCCTATAGCCGTTTGACAAACTTTTGACCCCATGCACCCCCTTGTGTACTCAAAACTATTTCCCCCCCCCTTCAGCAAATTTAAAACTTTTTTCTCCGTGCCCCCTCATATATTGCCCAGCTCCCCACCCACCAAAGTATTTCTGAACACCCCCTAGACTGGCTTCTGAAGATTATTCTAGCAACCCTACCCCCAACTCCCTGGCCTTCTGAATATATAATGGTGCGTCCCTTAAAACAAGGGCGGAAATCCCGGGGGATAGGGGGATATATCCCCCCACTTTTTGACCTTGGGGGATGGACACTGTAATCATCCCCCCCCCCCTGATTTTTTGCCTCCACCAAAAAGAAAAAAATCCAATTCTGAGCGGGGGTGGGGTGGGGGTGGGGGGGGGGCACATCACCTCAGACTCCCCCCTGTTCGTGCTTTTAAACCATCTATACTTAAATCAAGAATACATACGCTCAACTTCTTCCGTGCATTGATAAAAAACCAAATATTTATTGAAAATGAAGTGATGGCTTTTCAATACAATATTGGTCAAAAGTATATACCAAATGAGTTCGAAAATGAAAAAAAAATCTACTTCAGACACCGCCCTTAGCTATGGAACGCATTTTGGGTTTTTATTAGAGATCAGAAAATTCGATCATTTTATCGCGAACATTTCATCGATCGTTTTATCACGAACATTTCATCGATGAGTTTATCACGAGCATTTCATCGATGGTTTTATCGCGAACATTTCATCGATAAGTTTACCGCGATCATTTCATCGATGAGTTTATCACGAACATTTCATCGATGGTTATATCACGAACATTTCATCGATGAGTTTACCGCGATCATTTCGCCGATGTGTTTATCACGAAAAATTCCATCGATGGTTTTATCACGATCATTTCGTCGATAGTTTTATCGCGAACATTTCATCGATGAGTTTACCGCGATCATTTCGTTGATGGTTTTATCACGAACGTTTCATCGATGAGTGTACCGCGATAATTTCATCGATTGTTTTATCTCGACCATTTCATCGATGAGTGTACCGCGATCATTTCATCGATGGTTTTATCTCGAACATTTCATCGATGAGTTTACCGCGATCATTTCGTCGATGGTTTTATCGCGAACATTTCATCGATGAGTGTACCGCGATCATTTCATCGATGGTTTTATCTCGAACATTTCATCAATGAGTTTACCGCGATCATTTCGTCGATGGTTTTATCGCGAACATTTCATCGATGGTTTTATCACGAATATTTCATCGATGGTTTTGTCGCGAACATTTCATCGATGTTTTTGTCGCAAACAATTCATCGATGTAGTCCTTGGGCCAGCCACCAGGTGGACTTGATTTGATATAGCAAATTTGCATGAATTTGAATTCATGCATATTCATAGCTATTCATAAGATATCCAGGCTGTCTATACTATACTAGAGGAGGTGAAAAATCAGCAGGGTAAGTATTCACCACTTCGGCGTGGGGTCCGGGGCAAAGCCCTTGGCGGGGTTCATGGGGCAGAGCATCGGACGCATCCAGGACTGTTCTGATTGGGGGGCAAAACACCTGAAGCCATCTTGTTGATCTTAAATATTGAAACGTTGTACCAAATACGCGCAAAACGCGAACAAATTGTGAGTTTAACACATAATAAGTTTAACGCATAATATTTAGGGTATTTGGTGTGGTTGGAGGGCCAATATAGGCCTAATGTTAAAACCTCTAGAAAACATGTGCGTGGAGCGCGTACATTTTTGAATTCATGAACTAAAATGGTCATGAAAAACTGTCCTGTAGGCATCTTGTTAAGCTTAAATAATGCAATATTGAAACTAATATGCGCGTGAAGCGCGCTAAAAATTGCATTTCTAACACAAATATTCCAGTATGATAATAATGTCCCCCACATAATATTTATAATTTTTGGTGTGGTTTGAGGATCACTATAATGTTAAATCCGGAGCGCACAAAATTTTTTGAGTTTTTGAAAGAAAATTGTTCATGGAAAACTGTCCTGAAGTCAGCTGTTAAGCTCTGAAGTCAACTTGTTAAGCTTAAATAATGAAATATTGAAATTAATACGCGGGAAGCACGCAAAATTGGCATTGCTAACACTTATTAAATGGTCCAGTTAGGCTCCAGTATGATGTTTTTAACGTCCCCCCACATAATATCGAGAATATTTGGTATGAGTTGAGGGCCATTATAATGTTAAAACCTGTAGAAAATATGCGCGTGGAGCGTGCAAAGTTTTGACTAAAATGGTACGTTAAAAAAACCCATCATACTGGACCATAGTTTTAATACAAAAACCACACCAAAATGTCTGTATATTATGTGGGAGACGTTTAACTGGACCATTAGGGTTAGAAATGCATTTTTTTGCTCGCTCCGCGCGCGTATTAATTTGAATATTTGATTATTTAAGCTTAACTCCTTCTTATCCTCTTCCTCCTTCTCCTCTCCCTCCTTTTTTTTAACTCTTTTTTTAACTCTTTTTTCAATGGGGGATGCCCCCCCCTTCCCCTGGATACGCCACTGGTTTGGTCCATAATACCAATATCATGATCGAACATTTTAACAAATTTGTGTTGTCTTTTTTTAGAAAAACTGTTTTCTTAGGGGAAAGGGTCCTCCCCCCCCCTCCCCCCTACTACACACCGTCTCACTGTCAGACGTGAGAAATACTTGACTTTGGTCATATTAAATTGTTATGTAGTGTATGTAAAACCAACATCTTAAAATCTTACGGGGTGCGCAGCTCTTGGACTGACACTGACACTGTATATTTTTTTCAAAAATCTTAAAATCTAGGCCCCCATACACACCGTCTCACTGTCAGAGGTGAGAAATATATGACTTTGGTCATATTGAATTGTTATGTAGTGTATGTAATACCAAAATCTTAAAATCTTAGGGACCGTTCATTATTTATGGTGGAGGGGGTGTTGGGACAAATTCGAGACTCGTATGTCAAAGTTACCTACCCCCCCCCCCCCTACAGCTGAAACTGAAAATTACATGTCCCCCTGCTAACCAGTAGCTTTTTACACAATCCCCCCCAAAAAAACACACACCAAAAACAACAACAACAACAAACAAACAAAAAAACAAAAAACAAAAACAAACAAAAACACAAAAAAATTAAATCAACTTGTCACAATCACATCTTAGGGGCTGTCTTTTTCTTTTGTCCATGGATTCGTTGGTAGTTCTGTTTGTGCCCTCTGAATATTCTGAATTATAATAACTACATTGCAAGCGTAGCGAGGCGGGAAATTTGTCATATATTTATACATTTTGGGTGGTTTTGTGAGTCTTTATATTCCCGAAAAAAGTTAGAACATCCTGACAAAAACGTATGCAACATTCTACTTTTGTGAGCTTAGGTGCAGAGCTGAGAGTGAGACGAGGTGAAAAGCATGCAAGAAATTACCGTTTTTAATCATATATTTTTGGATTTTGGAACATAGGCTAATTAACATGTTTTTATATCCCCAATGGCTCTAATGTTTTCAACCGTTGATGATTATATAGGCGTTTTTTCAACAGATCGTCCGAGCAGGGCGTGCACACAAAAAAATTGCTGTCCGAAAGTCGTCTCATCATAAGTACATGTTTTGAAGTTGATAGGTTGTAAGAAAATGTGCGCGAAGCGCAGAAAAAATGGCATTTACACTCCAAAATAGCCTCTAAAATCACCCCAAACACCACCATCTTTATAGTTTAAAAAAAAAATTACACAACCCCCCCCCTGTTTAAGAATAAAAAATTACATAGCCCCCTATTTCAACATATGAAAGTTACATGACCCCCCCCCCCCCCAATATTTTACCCAACCACCCCTCCAGCATAAATAATGAACGGTCCCTTAACTAATTATTGGACTGATAATGTATATTTTTTCAAAAATCTTAAAATCTTAAGGGGTGCTGCGCACCCCCTCTCAAAGACCATGGGGGTGCTGCAGCACCTCAGCACCCCCCTTCCCAGGGGCTTGAAAATCAGGAGGGGGGATGATTACAGTGACCACCCCCAGGTCAAAAAGTGGGGGGATATATCCCCCTATCCCCCGGGATTTCCGCCCTTGTTTTAAGGGACGCACCATTATATAATCAGAGGGCCAGGGAGTTGGGGGTAGGGTTGCTAGACTAATCTTCAGAAACCAGTCTAGGGGGTGTTCAGAAATACTTTGGTGGGTGGGGAGCTGAGAAATATGAGGGGGCACGGAGAAAAAAGTTTTAAAGCTGCTGAAGGGGGCAAATAGTTTTGAGTACTCAAGGGGGTGCACGGGGTTAAAAGTTTGTCGAACGGCTATAGCAAAACAAAATTTAAATTCATGGGTTCTTTCATGTATAGGCGGACATAAAGAAATAACAAACAATATGTATTTAGGGCCTACAACAAAGTTTGATCATGACAGTCTGCTCTTTTTATTATAATGAACACCAGTCACAACAAAATACACGGAATAAAGTATTTTGGCCAATTTGAAGTTCTATGGACCAAGATTGGTTAAAGTTCTCTAATAAACGGGCACCCACATCACATGATATGTTTGATAATCGCAATTCACCATAGGCCTATTCTGACATTGGATCTGGGCCTACTGGTTTTCCCAGTGATATCTGTTAGGCCAAAACCGCCCTTATGTCAAAACAAAGTGACACACACAAAGCGTCTATTGTCAACAATCCATCAAGGCCTTTTATGTGGGTTGATGCTTTTATTTCAAGGGTAGCATCGAAGTCTTCTTCACAATAGTGGTTTAACAATATCCAGTTCATACATCTATTCCTCGTACAAGATGGTCCAGCACTGTCTGCATTCTCTGCCATTTTAATTTACAAATTTTGTCACCAGAAGCGAACCAGTTTGCCATGTTTCTTCAACAACACTATAGCCTCTCAAACATTTGTTACTGATATTTTGAGACACACAGTATAGGGTGATTTGAATCCATGCTGGCATTCGCATTGCGCAACACAATTGTGCATGTTCATGTAAAAAGAGTAGGCCCTATCTCCGTAGAAGTAGAAGTGACGCGTGACGTGGAGTATTTAGTGTAGTGCGCCTAAAGTTAAACACAGCCTGTGTGACGGGGTCATTGACCGCTGATCGACGTTAAAAGAGCGATGAAATGTTCGTGATAAATACATCGATGAAATGTTTGTGATAAAACGATCGACGAAATGTTCGCGATAAAACAATCGATGAAATGTTCGCGATAAAATGATCGAATTTTCTGATCTCTATTAAAAACCCAAAATGCGTTCCATAGTTACACAGGCTATGTATAGCGTAACACTTTCTGAAATTGCGCCGAATTGAACCATTATTCAGAGATTCAACAGGTTGACAGCAGGTCAACAGGCATTCAATAGGTATTGTAGCACCGTCTGATAACTGGGTTTTTATTTTGTAATCCCCATTCTATAGAACGAAGGAGTTGTAAGCTGGGCCTACATTTTAAGGCAGGGGTGGAAATTTCTTGTTAGGTGTGGGGGATGAAAAGGGGGGGGGGGGGCAAAAAATAAAATTGAGCTGGTACCATCTAAGCCAATGGTTCTCAACCTTTTTGGCCCACGACCCCTTTTGACAGTCTTGGTCGGTACCGTGACCCCCCCCCCAAAAAAAGAAGTGAAAACTGAGAAAAAAGACACACACCCCGATTTATTAAAACTGAAACTGCTTGGTTATATGATGCGAGCGTAGCGAGCAGGAAATTTAGCATATTTGAAAGTGTCTTTTGAGTTTTTTTCTAAGCCTTTTTAGAGCGAAATATCAAAATGGTTCCCCAAAAAGCTATATTTATGATCCCTTCATGACCCCCTGGAAAACCCCAAACGACCCCCAGGTTGAGAACCCTAAGCCGTGCGCAGCACCGCCTCCGAGCTAACATGGCTAAGGGCGGTGTCTGATGGAGGATGTGTCCCTCTGAAGTAGATTTTTTTTTCATTTTCGAACTCATTTGGTGTATACTTTTGACCAATATTGTATTAAAAAGCCATCACTTCATTTTCAATAAATATTTTGTTTTGTATCAATGCACGAAAGAAGTTGAGCATATTATACTGATATAGGCCTATTCTTGATTTAAGTATAGATGATTTAAAAGCTCGAACAGGGGGAGTCTGAGGGTGATGTGCCCCCGCTCAGAATTTGATTTTTTTCTCCTTTTTCCCCCCTTTTTCTTTTTGGTGGAGGTGAAAAATCAGGGGGGGGGGGGGGTGATTACAGTGACCACCCCCAGGTCAAAAAGTGGGGGGATATATCCCCCTATCCCCCGGGATTTCCGCCCTTGTTTTAAGGGACGCACCATTCATGCCATTATATACTCAGAGGGCCAGGGAGTTGGGGTAGGGTTGCTAGAATAATCTTCAGAAACCAGTCTAGGGGGTGTTCAGAAATACTTTGGTGGGTAATATGAGGGGGCACGGAGAAAAAAGTTTTAAAGCTGCTGAAGGGGGGCAAATAGTTTTGAGTACTCAAGGGGTGCACGGGGTCAAAAGTTTGTCAAACGGCTATATAGCAAAACAAAATTTAAATTCATGGGTTCTTTCATGTTTAGGCGGACATAAAGAAATTACAAACAACATAGGCCTACTGGGCCTACAACAAAGTTTGATCATGACAGTCTGCTCTTTTTATTATAATGAACACCAGTCACAACAAAATACACGGAATAAAGTATTATTTTTGACCAATTTGAAGTTCTATGGACCATGATTGGTTAAAGTTCTCTAATAAAACGGGTACCCACATCACATGATATGTTTGATAATCGCAATTCACCATAGGCCTATTCTATGGTGATATCTGTTAGGCCAAAGCCGCCCTTATGTTAAAACAAAGTGCCACACACAAAGCATCTAATGTCAACAAATCATCAAGGCCTTTTATGTGGGTTGATGCTTTTATTTCAAGGATGGCATCGACGTCCTCTTCACATAGTGGTTTAACAATATCTAGTTCATACATAACTTGGTGTAGATTCATCAGGATTGTTCAGATAAATACAAATCCGCGGTGACTGAACATGTCGCAGCTACGAACCATGTTATCGGGTGGGAAGAGGCCAAGGTCATTGATAAGGAGGCACACAAAACAACGAGATGGCTGAAGGAGGCCATCTGGATTCGAAGGAGAGGAAAGTCAACACTTAATAAAGACGACGGGGCCTACCAACTCAACAACATCTACGACAAGCTGATCTCTTTACCGCCCTCTACTTCCGGCGGTAATCACTACAAAAAGTCAGTGAAGAGGTCAGATGTCAAATAGTCTGATGAAGTGCTCAGTGAGCATGAAACGTTACGCGTAAATTGTAAGTATAAGCTTATTATACTTTACACCATGGATTTGTCAAAAGAAAAATCAAACTTTCTAGTTCATACATTCCTCGTACAAGATGGTCCAGCACTGTCTGCATTCTCTGCCGTGACGAATATTCTAGGTGAAATTCGATGTGGGAACGCTCGGACTGTAGGGAACGATGCTATTTCTGACTTCAACAGCGCCAGGGCATCGTTTGATTATCACTCAGGTCGTGTCAGTATGAAATTAGGTAAAACACTCCGACATAACATTGAAATCAAAGATTACGGCCGTTCGTGTCCACTATGGTCTGGTACTTTTCATTTTCGACTTCACAAATGACGTATATTCATTGATATGATTATTCATTGTATATTCATGACCGTCTATGCTTTCGGCGATTCGAACAATACAGTGTCAGGCGCCTGCTGAGATCATGAGTGCTACATGTAGTTGGTAAATTTCGTACTCCGCTCTAAATACGTAATTCATAATTCATTGGATTGGGTGGGTTATCATGCATAGGAACACAATCTCAAGAGTTTAACATCGACTGTGACTGTTGGGTTGAACCAGCAATCTACAATTTATTCCTTGGTATTAAAGGCCATGACAAGGGATTTGGCGAGGTAAGAATGATTTTTAAATTATACATTTTGAAATATCATTGTTTTAGGATTTAGTGTGTCCACACTTTGCATGATGCGTTCGGGTCGCTTAAATGTGATATGTTTTGTTTACGTGCGTCCGATCCGGTGTTTACCTTTATCATCTCTGTTCATCTAGAATTGTTTAATTTGACTCATTGCCGTTGGACACATAAGTTAAGAGAAACGCAAGGAGAAGACGTGTGTGCTAATGCCTCTGAGCATACATACGAGAGGTAAATCATTGATTTATTCACCAACAGTGAAACCAAAATACGCAATTAATTTAACATAATTTTGGGTAAAACAGTAATCAATCTGATTACAACATAACTCAATTTGTCATCAATTGTCAAGGAATAATTTATTTGAACTCAAAGTTCGCATAGAGAATGCGGGTGATTCGACTGGGGATCGCATAGAGAGCTGATCCCCTATTCCGGCGCAGCGAGCCGACCACAGAGGCAATCTCCTTCAAATGATATCGCATCTCAGATTGTCACGACTCTGCTGAATCATGAACAATCAAGTGACCTTACATGGGGACCGCAGACTCCGCTTGAGTAGTGCTGGCCCCCTACTCAGAAGGCAGTGCCAGCCCGAAAAGAGGGAATCACTAACAATGTATTGATTTAAGCTGATCAATTTAATATTGCAATTGCTGTACATGAAATAATATGACGTGATTTATATAATTACAAGTAGGTATAGCACCCAAAAAATTCAAATGCACTGAAAGTGTACAAAATTAGTCTCATGTTGTAGATAATTGCAAAAGTAGAAATTTGGTAAAAAAATCATGCAAATAGGTTGTACGGTTCTCAAGATGTTGTCCATTGATTAGTGGAAAATATGACCGGAAATCTGCCAAAAAGTGCCATTTATGGTCAAAACTGACATTTTAGCAAGTTTACACTCTTCTAATTATAAAACTATGTACATACAGTAGCTACAAAACACAGATGCAAGATACTGGCCATAGGTTTATCCATTTCTATTAAAATCGGACATGATACTTATTTCATATTTGTACAGCAGACTCCAGAATATGCCATTTTACTCAAAATTCATAATCGCAACTCTGAAAATCGTCAAAAAATGACCAAGTCAAGCTAATTAATATGCGTAACGTGAATATCTGAAGTTCTACAAGCAGTAGAGAGATGAGCTTTGGTATACTGTTTACCTGTGACAAGACGTATATTAAAATGTAAAATTTAGTTAATTATCTCATTAAATATGCAAATGAGCTCATTATGTATTCAAATTTTGCATATATGCAAATTATGTCAGTTTGACTCGCATTTTGTTTACATAAGTTTATTCCTGAACATATTCTCTAGCCATTTCCAGTATGTTGCTATCGATCAGTGCAATTGATGTGGAGAGGTCTGCAGTAAACTACCATAACAAGCTTATTCTGTGTTTTGGGGTCTTTTTCTGGTGTGATGCATTCAATGGATATACAAACTAAGCATATCAGCCAAAAGTAGAGAGTTTTTACTAGCATCTGGTACCTTCTACCTTTCAAATTGGGCCTTCAATTTTTCAAATCGGGCAATTATATCAAAATTTAGAGCAAATCCCCAAACATTATGTAACTAGCCACAACTCAGCCGAATAACATTCGATTGATTTGTATGACGCAGAGTCATGTACAGAGAGGTCATAGCTACCATATATAGCAAGCTCAGTGCCAAATAAGGAGTGCATCATAACAGAATGGTCAATTATTGGTATGGGTGTTTTTCAATGCTGAGCTGCATTGCTTAGTGTGGGCTGTCAATGGGACCCAAGTGTGTGACTTTCAGGCAAGTCATAAAGTACTTGCAAAGAATTTTAAAAACAAAATACTTCCAGGTGTAGAATAATCACCAAACTTCAGATTCAGATAGAGAAGAGATCAATCTAATTAATGGTGAAGAGTGTACATTTATAAATTATTAAGTTTTTTCAAACCAGTTCATTAAGTTTTGCCTGAAAACAAGTAAATTCACCTGAGTGTGCACACACTCTGTGTGGCAGACCCTAGTGTAGCGAATGTGCTATACCTATTACAAGACACATAAACCTGTAATCTGTGAACCGTACATGTACATATTTTTGTATTTATAAAATAGCATTTTTAATCCAAAAAACGCATGACGCAATTCAGTATCACTTGTACTGACTAATAATTTGGTCTCAATTTTTAGAAACGAAAAAGAACAATGCCAAAAAGAAAAGCAACCTGAAAACATGCAACGAGAATGCCACCAAATGGGCGTGGTGGGTGGGAAAAATTTGGATCAGAGACAGAAAAGAGAATCTACCTCAACGTAGGAAATCTCGGAGAATTGTGACACACGAAAGGCGGACGCGACCGAACCCAGACATGCGGAGAGGGTTCCGATGAATGTAACAGCCGGTCAATTGTCGCAAGCTAGCCAAGTGGAAAACGCGCGCGAACCAGGAATTAACAACTGGCAACTTAGTGCCGTTGGCAAATGCAATTGGTTTTGATTTCACCTCAACCAATTGGTATTGTGTGTGTAAAATGTAATATATCTTCTGGACACAACATTTGCCAAGTAATCGCCATTGCATTTAGTCTGCTTCGTATACCGTGTATACACTGTCACACAATCGAACAACACCTTCTGATATTTCGCCTTGCGAAAACCGCTCACATCCGAGAACCGACCAATACACGTATTTGGTCGGTTCTCGGATTGGAAGTATCAGAGGGTGTTGTTCGATTGTGTGACAGTGAAATTATTCAAGGTATACACAGTCGACTACATTGCATGTCGTCAGCCTGCTTCGATAATTGCCTAACTCACTTTTCAGCAAAATTGAGTTTTTTGCATAAATCATGACTTCATTACATTATGCACATGCTGTTATAATACCTAAGTCATTGACCAATCAAAAGTGTTGATAAATGAAGAGCTTTGTTGCAAAAGGGCCACCAGACCATTCCAACATGTTACTCATTTTGCATTATTGAATTTGCATTGACAAATCCATGGAATTAATCAAATTGTTGTATGGCTGTGTTCATCTGTTTCTATATGACTTGGATTAGTGCATCCATGCACGCCAATCCTCAATTGGCGTGCATGGATGCACTATTAATCCAAGTCACATCAACAATACCAGCCTCACATCAACAATACAAGCCTCATTCCACATAATGAATGGGGTCACAGGTCACTAATAGGTAATCAAATAAGGTGGGATCGTTTCAAAAAATCCTTAAAATCGTGATACGTGTCTCTATTTTAAATAGAAGTTGTCAAAAAAACATAACATTTTTGGTATCATATTAAAGACAATTTATCCAGCTACCGAATAAAAAAAGAATTAAAGCCACATGTTTAGCAACAGTGAAGTTATCAATCTAAACGTCGAGTGAGTCAAGGGTGGGATCGGTGGATGAGGCGCCGGTGGATGAGGCGCCCATAGGTTTCTACACAAAATAGTGGAAGACTATGTCAACTTTCATATGATAAAAGTTGTTTTGGTTCACTCAACCCTTAAATACTGAAATCTGTATAACACTAGGGATCACACATCAAGATAAAATTATTATATATACCACAAATTTAAGTTTATTTATAACTTCAAATACATACAACATTTAAATTTTAAGAACATTGGTCAACATTAACATTCATATACCCTGTACATGATTGACACTCATTTTATAACATGTAAACGGAAAGTCAAACCTAGGTTCAGCAGGTGATGGAAGACTAGTATTGATATGCTGAAACTAGTGTTTATATTTGACCAGACGAATGAATGCTAAATTCAAGAATATAGCTATATGCTATAGTAGTGGGTTAGCTTATAAAGCGTAGCATGAAAATTTCAAATACCTAAAGTAGTTGCAAATGTATATCAATGGCTACACTACGACCTTCACATTACTCTTCAATAATTCAGAAGAATTACACATACAAATCATGTCGTTACCATGGTTACCATTTGTAAATTAAATGAACAAAAGATAATTATAATTAAAATTCTGAAAATATGAAATGCAAATATCTCAGATGAGGAAGTTTACTTTTCTTCCTTCTTGAAACAAAACCAAATAATTGAACAAGGATATAATTAGTTTAATTAAAAGTACGTCCAAACAAAACTATTAAATAATACAATCAATGACTGTATACACTAAATTGATTTGATTCATATAAGAATATTAACTAGTGATCAACGATCAGATTGGATCTTATTATAATACAATACGACAACATTAACATTAATAATAATAATAATATAGAGACATACACGCATACCGTCGAGAATCGCGAATATCATGTGTTACTGAAGATGTGTTAGAGTTCTATATAGCGATACCGATTGTTCGTGTTTTTTTTCGACTTTTGATTTGGGTTATTCTTTTATAGTTGAATTCCCGTTGTACATACACAGAAAGGAAAAAAGTGAGTCATCATCGAAAAATGAGTCATTTTGTCCATGTAGTGACACACTATGGCTCAAATTGAGTCATTTTGTCCATGTAGTGACTCATTTTACGATGATGACTCACTTTTTTCTTTCTGTGTATATGTCGTGTTTCTGTTCCTATGATGAATGGAGACTTGAGTAAATGCCGTTGTCCTGATTGTTATGTATTCCGAACCAAGTTGAAAGCCAATTTCTTGGCATATACAATTATGGAAAAAGGCGACGAAGAAACGATCACATCTTACATCTACTCCACTCTATCCTCGGCTTCCTGTTGACCTGGCAATTTAAGTAACTGCACAAATATAGTAATTATCTCTACCTGTCGAGATACTACACTTGATTAACTCGATACAAAATGCTCAACTTTTTATTGGAATTATGCCGACCATGGACAAAGGATGTGTTACTGAATTTTGATACGTCTGCTTTTCGTAGTAGCAAAGGATGGTATGATTACATTTAAAAATCGCGCCAATCTTAAAGCTGTGATATTGATACGCGGTAAAGACCTAATTACGACAACAAGATAAAATAGTGCGATTAAAGTACCGTAAATGTCAGTGCGATATTAAAAAGTAAAAGATTATTCTCTAATCGATTGTTCACGTGACAGACTAGAACTTTTGAAATTGATGCCATTTTAAAATTATACATAGGAATGTTTTCAAACTTCTCATATGTGTTAATAACATGTGCCTGCTACTATGAATAATAATATTGAATTGTTATCTAGACATTCTCTACTAGAATATGATGTTCAATTCAGGGAGTGTTTTAATGTAAAAAACACACAGTTTTATTAATTTTATTGATTAAACAATTGCCAAATCGCAGTCTCTCTATTTTATTTGTGTGACTCTTTGGTCCTTTTCTACCCTGGGTAGTAAAACATTTAACTAAAAAAGCCAGAAGTGTTTCTTCACAGAATTGTTCATAGATTTATGAAAATTTTGCTATTTAGACCTATTTTGGACCACCCTGTATTTAAAATAAAATGAACTTTAACGATATTCGTGTAGTTCATTTTGATTGATTTTCTTTTAAATTAAATAGTCCATGCTAACTTAATTTCATAGAATATTATATACAAACCTTCATTTTATGCATTATTTCATCATCATTTTAGACACCCTGTACTTTTTCTGTGAACATTTTGGGCAAGTGATTCTTAGCAAATTTGGTAGCACCTTCTGCGGTTGTTCTGATTTTGGTGATCTTCAGCTAAACCCTAATTGTACAAACTATCAAAATATGTTGTGAGGAGCAAAAACGATCAACTTGTTTATGTTCCACCCTATACAAATTTTACACACCCTGTATAATTTGATTCTTTTTTGCAAAAATGAAAAACCTTGAATCATAAGCTTTCCAACAATATATAGTTTGTGGGTCATTAAGTATGTAAAACGCCTCAGGACCTGTTTTGAAAGGTGTCAAAATGACATCTTTCAAGTGTTTTGATGACACACTAAAGGTGTAATCTGGACATCTTTAAGGTGTCACCTTGACACCTTTAGGGATTCATTTCATATTGACAGTGTAAGCCTGGCGCACTGTAGGTCGTATGTCGACTCAATGGTTATCGGGCTATACATGTACGTGTGTGGCAATATTAAAACGATAAAATATAACAATTGGAGCCTTGAAGTATATAAATGTATAAAACTGTAAAAGAGGATATTGATAAGACTCGCTTTCTCTTGACTGTACCTTTTGTTCAAGCTCTATGTTTGATTCAAGTGAGCAGTGTTGCTATAAATGAAGGAGCCAAAAGGCGCCCACTGACCTTTATAATTGACATGGTCCACCCGTCTCACATCACGCAAAATGACGCCCAGTCATGCCCCTTTGCATACGCTTGGCAACATCAACATCATAAATTCATATTTCGTAAAAACTATCAACTAAGCAAAAACGAAAAGGATTTCGTCGGCCATGAGGGTTTTAATTAGTAAATAATGGTTACTGAACAAACTTTAAAATATTTATAACGACTTGGGGGGGGGGGGGGGGGGGGGCTGGCTGATGTCGGTTTCAGAGGGTGAGCGCAAGCGATTATGGAACACAGTGTGATTTAGGCCATCGGGTGCATTTGACGTGAATTGTAATATAGATAACCAGGTGCTCTTTTGCAGATCGTCGATGACTGTCTTGAGAAATTAAGAATTATTTGTTTATACTGTATATAATGAGGTTATTTTCTTTGGAATGATGCCACCATCATCCCGTAATAACTTGGATGATAGTTGGCGTGGAGAGTAGAGGTCCAAATGTTTATCCCCTCGGCTTTCAAAAGTCCATGCAGCATCACGACACCTGTGTATCCACACGATAGAGCTTTGTCAACATATTTCGCTGCCGTCTCTAAGAGTAAATACTCATCTAATGAAGATGCCCATTGTCCACACGCCTAACAGAAATAACATACAAAATAAGTACATTTTAAAGATTTGATTTTGCAAGAATGTTACTCGATATTTCAACGCAGAGCATGTGTTTTTAGATCACCACCAAACACAAACCGTTTTCCCACGGCCATGTGGTTTTATAAGGCGATAAACCCAAGGTCTTCACCAAATAGTATCTACCTGGTCTAATCAAAAACGCAGTGGTATGCAGAGGTAAATAATTGGTGTCAATTGTTGTCAAGGGATTGCTCTATCTATCGATACCAACTTTAATGGCGTAAATATGACACCATGATACGTCAATATGACGTCATTATTGCATACGTCCTGGATGAAGAAATGTTTGATATATGCAAGTTTGGGCTAAATCATTTTAATCTTGCATTTGTACCATCTTTTTGTTGCATACTGTAAATTGTAAAATTGACGGTAGAAATTGCTGATTAATTTGTTGAAAAATTGTAATGCTATTTTGATAACCATCCAAGTTAGCCTGCACGGCAAAGCGAGTACGTATATGGCACAAATGCATAGGTGAATTTAGAGTCATCTACGGTAGACTATGGGACATAGTTAAAAAATAACTATTTATTATTTATGTTAAGTAAAATAAGAAAATGCTAAATATATTTACATATTGTTGTTGTGTAAATATATATGTTAGGCCTATACGTATGCAGAAGGTGTTAGGAGACGGAGATATATTTTAAAACTAAGACTAAAATGAAAACAAAGTCATTGGTAAAATTAGAAACAATAGGCTACTGGAAAATCTAAGGAAGCAGATGGACAAATATTATCCAAAAGAATGTGTTGTTAGCTATTCACAGACCATTTAGTTGTTAAATGTTGCCTCTAAAGACAATCAATATTGTATTTTAGGTATGAAATAATTATATTTTATCAAAAGTCTTATAAAATAAATTATATAGAACAAATGATTTAATGGGAATCTGTGTTCTAAAACTTATTGTTTATCCATTTAAAATCATGGTACTGGTAAAATCATGGTACTGGTATACTAAAACTATAACAGTCAATTAAGAAAATAGCGCCCTCTTTGGTAGACTTGTGAGATTCCCCATTCAATTATACAGGGTTTTCAGTCCAACTTTGAGATGGGATTACTCATTAACGTGCAACTTGCCATCGTTTTTGTAATTATTTCATGTTCTGGCAAGAGGAGGACAACAAGAGTGAAAGATACAGAGCATCACCCCATAGCCCCGTGATGGTATTCTCTTTAGTAGGTTTTAGCGATGATTGAGGACGCTGTTGGTCCTTAACCGGGACAACTAACCTTATCAAAGGGCGCCGCAGCAGTAGAGAATCCATATGGCCCATTTTTGTCGTGGGTATGGGCGAGATCGGCGCTGACTATCACGACAATTCGTTTGTCCATCGACGACATTATGGAAGACAACTGCGAACCTGTGAGTGGGAGAGACACATAAAACATGCATAATTTGTTTAAACATGAGAGGCCAATCATTGACAATGATGGCGCTATTTGGTTTGCAAAACGTTAATGTTTGTTTTTGCTGACCTTGCATAAGCTTTAGACATTTGGCACTGTAAATTACAAACAAACCTCGAAATCAACTACGGACGAGAAGGAACTATTCAGTATTATATAACCCATGAAAATATTCTAGACATCTGATTGGTGGATAATACATTACACAACACAAAATATTTTGGCCTATTTCATGCTTGACGTCATTCCCGGTCATTTTGTGTCTTTCAAAAAGTACTATTGACCGGGCGGTCAATAGTACTTTTTGAATAGAACAAAAATGCCCTCCCTCGTAGGCTCGTGCGATCCCGGCATGGATGTGATCTGAATGTGATCGTCATTCTACATAAAGTTTTCTCTAATTTCTACAAATCTAGAAGGCCCGCTAGAAGGCCCTACTCGGTATAAACAATAAATCGATTCCACCACCATCTGCGTGTACGGACTCCGCTCAGTGCACAGCAAAAGAGGAATCGCTTCAAAACAAGTAAACAAGTCGTCTGCATTGCATTATAATATTTGGCACAGATCTTTTATCGGCTGAATTTCATTGAATCTTAGTCTGAATATGAATCATAAATACAGGGTGTCCAAAAAAAATGTTAACACTCCGGGCACATAAGATATCTTAAAAGGACAGGAACACACGGGTCTAATCTTGATGTATTATGAAAGCTGAGTAAATAAGCTTTCATTTGCATTTTATTGCGTTCCAATTGGTTATTTTTGATTTTGTCGAGAATCGACTAGCATATTCACGAAGAAAGATGTGTTCAAGTGTGAATATTTTCATGCGTTATATAAAACAAATATGGACTGCTCTTTATTCGTGAAATGGGGTGAAATATTGTCCCTCGGTGATCTGGAGACCGTAAGCCTACTATTTTCCCTCAGCCTCCGGCTTCGGGAAAATAGTAGGCTTACGGTCTCCAGATCACCTCGGGGCAATATTTCACCCCATTTCCCTCATGAGCAGTCCATATTTGTATATTGTAGCGGTAACAATTATTATTATACTCATCCTTAAATAATAGACCGTTGTGTTGTGGGAAGTTTGTTAGCAACATTTTAAAAAGTGTGACATCAATTCGATAACGTAGATTCGTTCACACAAACCATATCCATATACTCAGTATATAGTTGTTAAGGACACCGGGTGCAAACGGATTTTGAAATAGCTGTATCGCACATCAATCTTCTCATTTTAACATTGTAAAGCTTACAACACGATCAATATGATAATTTGTAGAGAAAACGCAAAGGAACAAACATCTCTGGTACCTACGACCATAAATCATTTGTCGTTGTTATTATTATGGAATAGTATAGAATTTGACAACTTAATTTATACTTTTTTCGCGCGTCTATGGTCACCACGTTAAAGGTAGATGACCCGATTTTCAACTAGATGTTTCCTATTTGACATGAAAGGTCATCCTTAAAATTGTTGCATTCCAAAGTTTGAGTTGCATAACTCCAATGGTTCTATTTTTAGAAGCGCAAGGTCAAAACACATGTGCCCATTGAGTAGTACACAGACTGGTTGGTGGTTAACCACCTTTGGCAGTAATTCATCACATTTTAGCCTATAATTTCCAAATGAAACATTTCTGGCCCTTAATATTTTACAGACATAATGAGAAAAATATGGGGATTCTTCTGATACCAAAATATCTTGGTGTGAAAAAAAAAAAATCATCGCCCCCAAAAGGTGATCGGGTCATATACCTTTAAGACGTTTAACATATTTAAGCCCGCACTATTTATACAAAGTTGCCGCAGTATATGATGTGCGTTTAACGCAGAGTTGCTTTGTCTAATCTTTTATACAGGGGAAATGTGTTGCTATTTATAAACTAAATAAGAATGAGAATACAATATGTATACAGCCGCAGTAAACGGGCACAGTTCTCAGAGAAAAATTGAGATCTTAATACCAAAAAAGGATCTTGATTGCTTAAAAATGACACATTTGTGGTTAAAAAGATTAGATACATCTTTCTAATTTCATGAAGACAAATTACTGAAAATTGATCTTATTTTCTTTGCTGTCCATGCATAATTTCATCAATATCACAAAATGCATTTTACCGGCAACGGGACCCTTTTGCCGCGACAGTACACATAGCTTTGTAGCTGTTTTGCTATATACGGTAGACTCATAATAGACTGTGCCATATATGTGGCGTCTACGATGACCATTTACCAATCCAAATATGGTACAGACCATACCGTAAATAGCCAAACAGTTACTAACTATATTTCGTTCTCTAATAACAACTCTTACCTAAATAAAGGAGCTCTGGGATCATCTCCAAGGTGTGGTTATATCGTCGAGTTGGTTGAGAAAGAATTACTACTTTCGTTGCGTTCAGATCGTCCACGAGGAAGTACAATGGTATCACCTCACCCCATCTATATACCAATACACATACAATTGTTGCACGACTTCTAGAGTAAATCAAATATCAAAATCTGTAAATATTTCTGTAACTATTTCTGTACCCTGTAATTGAGTAAATCTGCAGTTCGTTTTCTTCTGGCTGAACTACCACTTGGAACATCTCGATCTCTGATGCCCGAACCATTCAATATCAATCGAGTGACACACTTGCAAGGGTTTCGAAAACGAGCCCATGGACCCAAGTCATACATACTTGAGGTTACGTAGCCCCGGTCACTACTCCAGAGGTATACATAATACTTCATTTCTATCACAAGACTAGGATCTTCGAGCTCGCATAATCATGATAATAGCATGTGACGGAAGTAATCATGGTAATGGAAGTAATGAGACAGTGCAGAGCTCACAAAATCCAGCTGAGACGGGAGTCATGACAATGCTGTATTACCAAACATGCCAAGGCACGACCTTCACAAAGTTACAATTCCAGTCAAGTCTAAAGCTCGTCTTTTGGAAAAGTGAATCGAATCAAGGTAAGTCTTTTGAATAGCTAGGCCTACTCATATTAAGTCACGTCTTTTGAGACCGAGTCACAAGTCAAGTTATTAATCTTACTCTATCAAGTGACTTGAGTTGAGTCGAGTCATCAACAAATATTGTAGTCCACGTCATGTCAAATTATTGACATGCAATATTCATAACATTAGTATACAGCTAAATAAAATAACTGCATTGTTTTGCTGTTGAATTTAATATTTCCAAACTATCACTTTTAAAAACGCTTTAAATTTTTGCGAATACCTTTTTGAAGGTCTTTCACCAAAGAAGGTGGTACAGATGACTTCGAATATGTAACGAGGGACAATACCATGCCTACCTTAGTGGAAAATGTTCACCTGCACCCCCTGGCGGTCCAAAAGCACTCAGCCCACCAATATTGATATTAGCGGTCTGAAGTTGGTGTGCTATATTCAAAGCCATTTCAACATCCATATTGATAGACACATTATAACAACATGGTGGACACTGGCAATTATCCGTGTCTGCAGTGCCAAATCCGGTCGGGTTAAGATACAGTATGAACCGGTCCAAATCCGCGACGCCGTGAGGAGTACTGAGAAACACCAAATCCGGTTTGAGCTTAACGATAGCTTCTGAATCAGCAACATCAACCGCAGCTTCATGAACAGCCCACGCTTCTTTCAAAGCTGTGGCGTTAGTGGTGTTAAAATTAGATGGATCTAAAGCTATACCACCGTGAGGTAAGATATAGGCCCCTACAATCTCACCAGAGCTAGTCAGAAAATACTGGAACACTAGCAATGTACAAGAAACGAGACAAGCGGATATTTTCTTGAATCCGGAACTTGTCGATATGTTGGGTACTTTCATCAGCGCCATGTTGACGTATAGTAATGTACCATACCATGGTGCATTGTATCCAGGGTCATTTCCGCTGTTGGCCCATTTATCAAGTACCACAATGCATCATGCTAATATGAAACAAAGCAAATATTAGGTCTTATTCCGTATAATAAGGAATATGGCCATGATGGCAGGAGGAAACGGAAATTGTTATGCGTGATTTGAAGCATTTTAGCAACCCACAGTATTACAATTGACAATATTACAAACACAGGCAAATGTCCTAATTTAGAAGATAATGGGTAGGCCTATTTCACGGCACGGGAATCGAGTAGACGCTTTCGTTACCTCTAGAAGTGCCTTGTCCTCTTGGCTCATGTAAGTCGATACTTTGAATCAGGGCCAATTAAAATATCGGGACTATTTCAATGTATAAATATACCCCGGTTATCCGAACACGTCGTGACCGCAGGTTGGCCGGATACGTGAAACATTGGATATGTGAAATATGTTAATTGTCAACATGTACACATGAGTAAGACCAAGCATTCATTGGGAAGAAGTGTTGGGGGTTTTATATGCAATTTAATGAATGAAGATCAACAAAACAAAATATTCTTGTAAGTATGAGTGTTTGTTTCAGAAAACCTTTGTCGCATAAATAAATGAATTAAAACAAAAACTTATATATTACAGGTAGACTATTGCTGATTGCAGTAACGGCAAGTTTTCAAGAAGATTAAAAATGTCCCGATATATTTGTTCGGATGTTGAACGTGTAAGTTTCCCATAAATAAGTTTTGAATATATCTAAAAACGTGGCCGTATTCAGTCATTCCCGACGCGGATATCCAAGATATTGTATTTTATTGGTTATCCGAGAAAACAGTTTAGGATCAACTCTTGACCAGATTCGTCACCTTGCACTACGATCTGTGGTCGATACCGAAATCGTTAGAACCAATCTGTAGCAGAGATTGCCTCAAAACATGACATAAATTGCCCGCTTAGGAGCGCTATTGATTCGGTCTAGTAAACCTATTGTTATCAATTACTACGAGAGGATTACCTGGTTGTATATTTAAATTCGAGCAGTACTTCTTGCTAACTGCATGGGTGAGTTTCCATTATGTTGCAAATTACATCCATGCTCAAGCGTTTAAACTACTCAATGGGTATTGCAATACAGCCGGTTGGTTGCACACGAGAATTACGTCATTTATAGCAACCAGCTTTGATGGAAGGCGAATATTTAAATTTGTTGCCGGTTTTTAGGGCAACAATTTATAGCGCTGCTAAGCGGGCCTTGTAGCGCAATGACAATCCCAGAATGCCTTTCGAGCCTTATAGCACCATATTAGAAGGTAGAGGTTGTATTCCAACTGGCAGCCGAGATCTGGTTAGGGTTAGGGTTTGGGCTGGGTTAGGGTTAGGGTTAGGCTGCCGGTAGCCTAATACAAAAGCGTGTTGGCGTAGCGGTTGTTCCCTCGCCTTGCACCAATGAAACCCGGGGCAATTCTGTGCACGACCGCGGGCTTTATGTGCATTTGGTTTTTCACGATCCATGCACGCTCTCGCAGGTTTTCTCCGGGTTCTCCGGTTTCCTCCTGCTTTCAAAATTGGTGATTAGTTGTTTCGGTTATCAAAAACTTCCTTGACCCAATGGTATTTTGGGAGCTGTATTGAAGAATGGTGGATGTGGTCCATGTGTGTTTATGTCGCAACTTGGCGCTGATTTAGTGGTGAGTGATGGCGCTCCTACCAACAAGCAACCTCCTCATCAAAAAGCTGCTGCCTGGACGTTGCATTGTTTAGTGTGATTCACCAGCAGCAAAATTACAGCGCTTTGACCCCTTTTGAAAAAAGGCGCTATATAGATACTGATCATTATTATTATTATTTTTATTATTACCAGCTCTTCCATCTTAGAATTGTACATTTTCGAACACACGTCGAAAAAGGGGCAGAATTCGTCGTTCAATTGCCGGGTTGACCCGAGATGACCTCATTGATAACAAAGTATCTAAAGTGTGTCTCAATAGATGTCTCAGGTACGTATTAAACGTCACTTTTTTTACCGACCATCACTTCTTATCTTAATCAGTGTGTAAAGACGAGTTTTAAAGATTGAATTTGAAATCACGGTTATCCGCGATATTTTTGACCCCAACTCTTTGATCTCGGATTTCCATTAAAATTTCACAGTGTTCTGATTTCCGAGATAATATACTTGTTCGCGGAATTTCGAGATAGATGCCGGCTAAGTTTTGTTTTCAATGTTCAAGTCTTCACTTCCATGGCCGGACTGGTCAGTCCGAAGCGATGTTATTTACCGTAGCAAACATTTGATACCTTGATACACATGCAAGTATATGTACACTGTACAGCAATAGGCCTACATGTATACAGTGTTTGGCCAAATGCCTTGTTACGGTTAATAAATTCGTGTCCCGGAAGGTGGTCAAATATGCCATGCCTGGATATAGGGTCTTAAGAACTGGTTTGTTTTTCAAATATGATAAGAACACAAATTGCGTTTTCGCGATTTTTGAATTGTCAATAAAATGGGGGTCTTAAGAGCTGATGCAGGCTCAAAAGGGGGTCTTAAGAAGAGCCGCAGAAGAGGGTAAAAAAGGGGTATCTTCAGGGCGGCACATACCGATGATACCCCTTTCCGATGTCAGTGTTTTCTCGGGCCCTAAAGTTAGAATTGTGACACTATGATTGACAAGTAATTTGTTTTGATTATAGTTCCGTCCTTTTTTGTCTGGACGCTAAGGTGACGAACACCCCACCCGCCGGGAATGACTGGTATTCGTAACAACCCGGCGAACTATTTATCGTCCAGGTCAAAATATCACCAATCATACGGTACAAAATTAACAAAAAGGTGATGACGCTACAGTGCAACAGAGCATACATTTCCAAAAGTGCATGTTATTGAAATTACGCTCTAATTCAAAAAGTAACATATAATGTAAGACAAGGAGACAATACTATATTATAGAATACAACTTGGTGATGTAATGTCATAGAAGAAGAAAAAAGATTTTACCTTATTTGCATTTAATTAGCATATTATAAAGAAATACATTAACATTTTCCTTTTTGTAATTTCCAGCAAAAACTAAACATGCTATTAACACCAAATTTACAGGAAATAAAGTTCTCATCATTGTCATCAATTCTGTCTGAGAAAAAGTTCACATTTATCTTTACTTTAAAAAAAAAGCCCAAATCTGTCTTAATTAAGCTTAATTAATGACCAATTTCGTTGAAATTATTAAGTAGTACTGAGTATCCAAACCAGACTTGCAAGGTATCAAATTAAAGGTAAAGATGTGTTTAAAACAATGGTCTGAGCCAGTGGCGTAGCTGGGATTTTTTTTCAGGGGGGGGGGGGGGGCAAGATTTCTAAAATTTTCGTAAAAGGTTGCCCCAAATTCTTTTCTAGTCACTTACCTCGTGAATTTCACGTAAGTGGTGGGGGGTGGGGGTTGAGGTCAAAACATTTCGCACAGTCCAAAAAAAATCGCACAGTCCAAAAAAAATCGCACAGTCCAAAAAAAATCGCACAGTCCAAAAAAAATCGCACAATAAATCTACTACATGTACAATTTTTCCTTCTATTTGGCTAATAACCTCGATCTTTTTTCTCAAATTTTTCCTATTTCCTTTTTTCTCACCCCCTTTTTTGTTTAGGGGGGTGGGGGGCGGGGGCCCAAATTGGTTTTTTTCGTCAGGGGGGGCATTTCCCCCCCCCCCCCCTGAGCTACGCCACTGGTCTGAGCAGATAATTAAATATCTCTTTAGTTCTTAAAATATTTACCTTCAAACATTTGGTATATTTTTAAAAATCCTAAATGGTGTTTTTGTATTTTTCTCATGAATTAAACATGCAATAAACACTAAAATCACCGAGGAAGATGTTTATGGTTAGCCACACAAATCTGCCAAGCCATTCGTCAACATGTTTGCTGTGTAATTAATTTACGCGCGTAATTAATTAATTAATTAATTAGGCGTTTAAATGGAATAATTTTGAACCACTTTTTGTATGCCCAATTAAGTTATGTAAGGTTTCAAATTAATCCTTAAATTATGCTCAATAAAATGGTCAAGCCTCATTTCTCAATTTCATTTTTCTTTTTCTGTAATATTAATCAAAACTTTAGATACATTACTTTTGCAACATTTTCTTACAATAACAATGTATTTCATACAACTGTGCACAGACTTGGCAAAAGTCTATTAATAGTTGCCCAGCCATGCACGCAGAAAATTGAAGGAATATTCAAGGACATGCCCACGTTTAGTGACCAATGCTTTGATATTCGCGCTACAAGAAATTCGAAATACTATTCATCAGTGTGCAGTCAAGGGCTTTAAGCATAATGGTGCATGTTACTTTAGGTGACCGTGTGCTGACATGCAAGCCTGTACACACAGGTACCATGATAAAGGCCTGCACTAAGTCTAAATAATAATAAAAAGTTTAAATAGTCAAGGCCATGAAAGTAGGTAGCCAGTAGCTGGCAGGGATAGCACTGGATCAAAAATGTGAGAGGTCCCATGAAATTTTTTAGGACCCCGTAGGACTTTAAAAAACAAATTTAAGGGGTCCCTCAAGAAATTGAGGGGTCATGAAGTTTGGATATTTGAAAATTTTAGTTTTTTACGGACAGTTTTTATGAATTTATATTGTGAGCAAAGGATGGATGTGTAATTTACAGAATTTCTTAAGGTTTCCATTTCTATACATCGTCAAATTTAAGGGGCCCCTTCAATTTTGATCGGGACCCGCAAGTCTTTCCAATTTGAAACCTGACGCGTCACTATTAGAAAATGAGAGGTCTAGGACGCGCAGACGCGTCATAATGCGACCCTGGTAGCTGGTTGGATTAGCGTGTATGGATAATCAAGTATTGGCCAATCCGAAATTAGGTTTAATAAGAAATTTAACAATGCTGATACTCATATAAGGACACAAAAAACTACTTTAAAACAAAGCTGTTTTGATTATACATGATACACATACTTAGGATTGAAATGTTCATGGTTGTATAAAACTCAGGAGGCACTATATTTATAATTCAATATTTGGAAAGTTATGCTCTGTTGCACCAGGGACAATCGAATGGAGGGACTAGAAACGGCCTATGGTATCGTTACATCATTGTATTCAATAACAAAAAAAGAACAAAACATGCGCGTTGCGGGTTAGCTCTAGTAGTTGGGTGTGTTTTTATTCAAGGAACTCAAAGGTTGCCCTATAATATTTCGAAAAATGATCAAAATATAATTTTCCAAAAAACTTGGGCCTAGGTCAAACTGAATACAATTTACACGTGATTTGTTCAATAAATAACGTTCTAGTGTTAATAATAATCGGTATATTTGAGAAAAATGTGATAATTTTAGATTTATAAAAAATGTGAAAACATGCTAGAACAAAGAAATTAATATTTTTCCTGGGAAGTTTAAACTGTAGACATTTTGTTCCTATTGAATCCAATATCCAAATTAATCGGAAAATGATGTTCTTTGATGATATATATTTGCATTTCTAGAGTATAATAGTTCAGTAGGAATTGCACAGGTATGTAGTCAAGTGGATATCTTCACAATTATGACATGACCGTGAAGTAGGGTACAAATGCAATTTTATTGCTGAAAATGTTACATGAGGGGGAATGTCTAGATTCAGATTTTTTTAATGACGTCAAGCCACGCCCTTTTCGATAATGTTATATTTATGACAAATATAGTTGGTCTTATAAACAAAATATCATGTTTGGTATCAAATTTAAGCTGTTGACTCCTGGAATACATATAAAATTATATAATAAATACATACAAAAGTCAAAAAATGTATTCATACATGTCATGTCACCTGTAATTTCATGTCACCTGTGATTTCATGTCACCTGTAATTTCATGTCACCTGTAATTTCATGTCACGTACATAAAACGCTATATCCTGCCTGTCTATTTCAAGATGTGATACTTCATCTATGGTACAAGTAAAACGGTCAAACTGTCAATGCCTGTCTCCATACACATCAGGTGCTTGTTAGTAATATATTTGGAGTTAGAGGCACATCAGCATACTGATAATTATTTCTTTTGAAAACGTTCAAATATTTAATACAAGTAGATTGAGACCATGGTCTTCATTATTTGTGGTTATTTTGTTTAATTAAAACCGTGCCTTGTTGAAGGCAACAGTATATAATACTTCACAATTCCACCCTCAGAACATAAGAAACCCCTATACTGCAGTTACCGGTATTCTCATTATATTACTTCTCCACTGATTTTCTTAAGGACATATGAATAGTTGCGTACAGGCATGTAAAAACAACATTAGGCCTCATTAATTTGGAAACACTGTGAGATAGCATAATATTGCGGGTAAAGTGATTCAAAATAAGCTGGAAATAGAAGCAAAGACTTATATTTTGAAACTAACAACATTGAGAACAGCTAAGACACTAAAAATGCTAAAATAAAAACGATTGCGTCATTAGCCTGAATTTGAATCTATAGGCCGTGCTTTAATTTCATACCAAACACAAGATGTTTGTGTTGCAAATATATTTGTCATTATTATAACTGTCATTATTATGGCTTCAGACGTCAATAAAAAAAAATTGCCCAAGAGTACCATTTTGGCACCCGGTGGTGTGAATCTAGACTTACTCATCCATGATTTTCAGCAATAAAATCACATTTGTACCCTACTTCACGGTCATGTCGAGCTTTCACCCGACTATGGGTCCATCCGTATCGAGCAAGACACACAGCGACTCGTGCAGTATGATTGCTGAGATTTGTACCAGTGCCCATTCATGAATGTATTGTGTATGCTTGCTCAACTGATGATGTACCCCCGCAACACGCATACTTATATAATAGTACAATAGTTTCTTGTCCCTCCATTCGATTGTCCCTGATGTAGTGCTGTATAAAGCCACATGCGATGTGAACCCTAGCAAGAAGGATATATAATAGGAGGGGACACTTAGCTCATTTGCATATTTGCTCATTAATATGATTAACCCCGTGAACCCAGTCAAAGGTCGCAGATAACGCCCTCTGGAGAGTCGAAGGGACTTTTCTATTGTTCTCTAATGACAGCGTTGGGACAGCGCATGAAGTTTCTTGTACAGAGTTGGCGATGAGCGATTGAGAAGTATAACAAAAGCATACATAAACAGATCGTAACATGAATAATGCAATACAACAGGTCACACAACGTTCAGTCGAGCGACCGTATAAACAGTATACAAGATGCCATTTATTGTGTTCGAAATGTCAACGTTTTTACCATTCTTTCCAAAATAAGGAGTATAATCATATTACAAACACATTTTGTGCGAGAGTAATATATAAATATGGTTTAAAATGTCCAAAATGGCACGATAAAAATCCGTTCGTTATAAATAAAAGAATCAATGGTTAAATGATAAAACTGACACAATTACACTCGTCGATCTCTGTGGCGTGCATACGTTGGCCAAATCGTTTGCAATCGGCAATCACGGGTTCGAATCTCCGTGTGTTCGTTGTTGTTTTCTATTTTTTTGTTTTTTAAAAAAACAAATTAAACTTGATTGTGGATGTATGTAACATCATTATTATATCAATTTTTATAATTTATAAAGGCCGCCAATGCTTTTATAGGTTTTTTTCTATTCTTTTTTAGTCTATTTTTCTATCTATCATTTATCTCTGGATTTATTTAACTTTATAATCTAAACACATTTAAATGCGTAAAACAATATATTATTGCTCGATGATAAGTGATTGAAGTTGAGTTCACTTTGATAATGATAGCAACACTTGTTGTAAAACCATTTTACCAGTGTGCCCAACCATTTCTCCTTTGCACACTTTGTTTAAAATACATTCAGATATGTCATTTTTATAGCTTGTTATAGCTAGGCTAATATACAACTGTAAGCTATTTGGATATACACAAAGCAAACACATTTCCAAAACAGGCCATAGCCAATCGTACAACATGAGAAAAGAGACCGTTTATACCAATGTTAAATCTACCATGATTACCATTTTTTTAAATCTGTACAACCGATGAATTTCTAGAAAATCTTTGGTAGTGGGTACAACTTCATTTCAAGAAAGTTAGTTCTTGTACCAAATTTAGCTACCTTTAATAAACGAATTGGGAGACGCAATATTCATGTCGAAATATATGTGGAAAGGCAATCAGACAACTATTGATAGACGCGATTAAGTCTTGTACCTTTGAAGGGTGATTACGGGCACGTATGAGTAAAGTGGATTCCCTCTATAATGAACCAAAATTTTAATTTCAGTGCCAAAGATCTTGAAAAAGGTTACAGGGGACATTCTCACTTCGACGATGCTCCTATGCGTAGGTCAACTGAAAGCCCGGTCCGATGGTAGACTCCGAAGAATCTTAGGAGATATGTACACATTTTTTCATAATACTTTATGCTGCTACCGCTTCCAATCATAGATGGTTTAGAGAATAATTACTGCGTAACAACTGTTTTCGCGAATTTGTTGTGAAATAAGAGGTTGATGTTATGGTCTGAGGAATTGTCCCGAAGGGGCGCAGCCCCTGAGGGACAATTCCGAATGACCATAACAGCAACCGAGTATTTCACAACAAATTCGCGAAAACAGTTGTTAAGCAGTCATTATTCTCATTCATTACTGAAAAAGATGCATATTTATCCAAATCGTTGATTTGTACCGATATAATCTCGCTAATAATTAATTAGTTGTTTTGTTTATTTTGTCCACCCCTGCCCTTCTTAGTTATTGAAACAGTCCGAGTCGGGTCATCCCCTCATTCAACCAATCAGAAATAAGCTTTAATCGTGTTTCCTCATAATTCAATGAATATTCAGTTTAGGGGCGTGAGGCGTTTATTTGATTGGTCGGTCAGTGAGCAAAACAATGGAACACTTTGGCGCAGTACTTTCGGGCAATTATTAGTAACCTGCGCTCGGCGTTCGCGTTCTCATCTAACGATTCATTTTATTGGAGCGCACTTGATACGCAGCTATCGCGATTATTCATGAAGTAATGAATATAGCATATGCACGGCGCAAAGTGCACGGTGTCTCATTTAGGCCCACAGGCCGGGCGGGCTAGAGAAGTGCTCAGAACCGGGACTATAACAATACACTCAATTTAAAAAAAAATTAAACACCGGATTCTACTGTCGCTCTGTTACGGTCGTATAGTCGGCCCCCGGATTCCACGTCACTCTGTTGCAAGTAAGTGTAGGCCCTATATTCGCCACAACATGTGGGCACTACCACTATAGTTTTAGTAAACATTTGTATGGGCTCACATGTAAAATCAGTTAGAATTTTTTTAATTTTTTTTAAAAATCATTTTATTCAGTGAGTTTTGCTTTATTCCGTATTAAAGCGAAATAAATAAATTTGTCAAATGTTTACTAGTAAAAAAAAAATCGCTCCCCGGCCTCCCTATAAGTCCACCCCTCCCCTCCCTATGGCCCTGTTTAAAGCTGGCTACGCCACTGATTCGCGCATGTTGGATGTGCCGGCCCGCCGCGCGCCAGTGGTCCGCATTGCGGCGCGTTATTGGTCACTCTCGATCATAGTTCGGCGTGGCCCCTCGCTACACGGCTCGATCCTCATGGCGGCATTATTATCACATCAAACCACTTCTGGATGTTATCATCAATCAATGCATTGTCGGCTGCTTTAGTCAAAATAAATATTATATACCAAGGGGATATACAACTGTCACTGGATATACCCACTTTGCCTATCTGTGATATACCATTGAAAAACCGTCAACGCCTGAATCTTTTCCGTGAACTTTTCCTGATTGGGCTTTTCCACCCCCAAACTGGCCGGAGCCCGGGGGTTAGATCTACGGTTGATTAGCGCATTACAAGAAGTTGTGTCACTTGCCATGTAGCACATACTCATTAGGCATTTGTCCAAAATTTTAGTGGACAAATCCAAAGCGATCGGACGCATGCGTAGAAAAAAATGTTGTCCCCTTGACTCTCCAGAGGGCATTTTTCGATATTCAGAAGATGGCGGACATAGGTTCGTGTGACGAATATTCTAGGTGAAATTCGATGTGGGAACGCTCGGACTGTAGGGAACGATGATATTTCTGACTTCAACAGCGCCAGGGCATCGTTCGGGGACCGTTTGATTATCACTCAGGTCGTGTCAGTATGAAATTAGGTAAAACACTCCGACATAACATTGAAATCAACGGAGATTCAAAGATTACGGCCGTTCGTGTCCACTATGGTCTGGTACTTTTCATTTTCGACCTCACAAATGACGTATATTCATTGATATGATTATTCATTGTATATTCATGTACGTCGATGCTTTCGGCGATTCGAACAATAGAGTGGCAGGGGCCTGACCCTAGGCAGGTGGTCACCGTATTGCCTATCAATGGTAGAACCCCTAGACTCTAGCACATGTGTAATGAAGCAAAGCGAATTGTCGCGATGTTCAAAAACGATTGTCGAAAAGATTAACAATTATATCGCGTTTGTATACATCGGAAAAGGTGTTTCCTCACAATTTTGCAATCGACAGAAATAAGTAAAGAGATGTGTCGGTATGTCAGAACAGCGACGAATTGTAATCATGAATCGATTGCATTGTCCTTGGCTTTTTCCCCAATTCGCTACACAGTGAACTTGCCCTAATTCATCGGTTTTACATACATGACTATAACAACAAACATAAATTAACCGATGATAGCAAAATTATACATTTTTGGAAAGCTCTTAAATAAGGAAATTCAAAAAATGCCGTTTAAATCAGGAAAGGGTGCAAACCCAATCAAATATACTTGTAAACTCTAATAAATATGAAATTTAAACGCTTGTGCTCATTTTAATACATCTCGATATAGTGTATTTCAACATGTTTATCATTGACAACTATTATGTTCTGATGAGTAATTGCATGAGTAACTTAAATATGCACAGTAAAATTCGATTTTTTATTTTTATTTTTTTAAAACATTCTTTATCACAACATGTTACCATTAGGTCTTATCTTAATCCCAATAGCATATTTGGATTCCTTGTAAGATTACCGTTCAGAAAATATATACTTTTTATGGGTTAGAACAAATAGTGTTTGCGATATGCTAATTCGAATCTCAGATGGTGTAAAATGTAAAAATCTGGACATGCAACGGTAAGGGTGGCGAGTTCAAAACACACGGCCATAATCAGTATTTCAATGTTTAAGATGACAAAATCAAAAATTGCAGTATTTATTATGAAAAACGTGTGATTCCTTAAATGAGAAAGCGAGAAATACTCCCAAAAGCGAGAATCACGCCGTGAAAACCGAGATCGCGTTGCAATGGGTAAGTGTTTACCATGTGAAACCTTGAGAAACGATCAACTTATGATTGGAAATGACCGAAGTATTATGTAACACTTGTAGTTATTCTTTTTGAGGATACAAATTACAGTAAACTAAATTCATAGACACATCTTATGACGTCCGGATAACAGAGTGATCAGAATGACCGGGGTCGGACTGATGAAATGAGGCTCACACATGCCCAAAGCGCAAGAGTACCGAAACGTATTAAGGTAAATAGCCAACTCTAAACATGAAATAACCGTTATCTTGATGCTTTGTTTAAAGCTCTCTGGCCAAATAACGGATTGCGCACAAACCGTGACTAGGGGAGTGAGCTCTTCCAACAAAATAAAGGACAGGTGAAACAATAGAAAGAGAATGGATAATAATGTAAATGTGCGTGGTAATAAGATGTGTATTAACAGGCGGAGGACTTGAGGTAGTTGCTCCTTGAACAGTGCATTGAGAGATCTATTGTTTCACCTGCCCTTTATTTTTGTTGGAAGAGCTCACTAACCTATAATAGTCACGGTTTGTGCGCAGTCCGTTATTTTTGGCCAAGCGAGCTTTAATGCAGATTTGTGAATTTCGTATACATCGTCGTCTGCCGCCACTCGAATGGTAACCTTTTAGCGCCCTCTTGTGTGTGCGATAAGGAATTTTTAGAACCTGTTTAGGAACATTGAGTCGTGCAGAGGCGTATGAGGAGAATGACATTTTTACACGCTGGACATGATGTGATTAATTACTACATAAAAATGTCATAGTACACTCACTCGTGTACAGCTGTTAAAATGCGTAATATAATTTTCGTTGAGACACGTCAATGACGTCACATTTAGTAAGATGATGTCACACGTGCACTTGAAGATTACACATAATATTTTAGCTGCGAAGCTCACATCTCACACGGAATTTACCAGGTAAAAATGTAATAAGTATAACATAATATACTTTAGGACGGTTTTCAATTCAAAATAGGCTACTCACAAACTTCTGGTCTCTTCTAGTTTCCCAGATTATTTGGTTATCAAATCTATTGTATTTTAAGTCAGCAGACGATAGACCCAGAATGCAATGCGGCGCACGGCTTGTAGTTTTGCCATGTTTAATCAAAAAGATATCGATATAAAATAATGGTAAATTTAACAGCGGCTTCAATCGGTAAGCAGGGTTTCAGGGCACTGGTGGAAGTACCACCCATGAAATTATGTGTCGTGACTCAGTTAAAGTTAAGTTGCAAAGGTGGGCATGTTATGGTCTTATGTTTGGAACTGATAGTGCCCAATAATAGGCCTATTTCACGGTTAAAAAGAATATATCATCTTTACACACGGTGAAAGAGCAATGACTTAAATGAGATAACATTCCTGTCAAATTGTTCGAAAATCATTAAAACGATGGAAGAATTTAACGGTCCCCCATAACTGAGGTTAGTGTCGTAGAGATAAGTGCCGTTATCACTTTTTTTCCTAAAAAAGGTTTGAAAAGCCTATCTTATGTTTAAAGTTTAAAAAATGTGCTGATTCCAAAAAATTATTGACCTCATTTGTGAAATTGTCATTTGTCATTTTGTTCATTTCTTATCAAAAATGTCAACTTTAAGCTCATTTTCGGGGGATGGATATTTGACAAGAACATTTTTTTTGGTGCTGATTCCAATTTATTTACTATTAATCCTCTAGCTATACCATAGTACCGAATAAGAATAACTGTGCATCTCTGTTTGTATTTAATTAGGGGCGGGCGGGGTGCATAGTAAACTGTGTTACAAAAAAGGCTCAGTAGGACGAGGATTAAAGGTCTCCAAGAACCAATTGGTGACGCAGTAGACACTGACTATTCTCTATTTGGCTTCCTCTGAGCAGTGACATAACTTAACAGGCGCAGCTTTTACGCACGTGTATATATCTTCAGCCTTTCAACGCTCGTGTGTATACGCCACCGCCGCGAGTAGGCGCGTGCGTTATGTGCTGCAATTAGTAGAATACGCGGTTATGTCACTGTCTCGTGATGGCCAAATAGACTGAAGGTCGGGAGAGGGTCTCCATGGTCTTCCTTGAAACCCCTGTCACACTCTGGTGCAGTGGAGTAGCCAGTGGAGGGGGCACTCTGCCCCTGACAAAATTAAATTGAGCGAGAAAATCGGGAAGGCAAAGGAAAAAGGGTGAAGGGAAAAAAAGGAAAAGGAGAAAAGAAAAAAGCAGGAAAGGAGAAAAAGGTAAAGGAGCAAGAAGCAAAAGGTAAAGGAAAATACACAAAGAGAAGAAGGAAAAGGGAAAGAAGCATCTAGAACTGTGCATTGCTACTAAGCCATTTCATACTGACCAGTGGCCCCGCAGACACGCGACACGCAGTGGTCCAGTCCAAGTCCAAGCCCAGTTGAACGACTTGGTCTGCTTGGCGCTTTTACCGAACGGTAGCCCAATTTAACCCTATATATCATGGCGATACGTGGTGTTTCCCGGGCTATTTTAGCCGCCAAAGAAGCAATAATCCATGTTTACCGGGCGGAAAGAAGTTTTACAGGGCAATTCTGTTTTGATCTATTCAGCCAGGAAAATTTAGCTTACCAGCCCGGTAAAGGCCGTACTATGAGAGCACTCTGACCACTGCATACTTGTATAAACTAAAATAATAAGCTAATTTCAGGTAATAATGACATTAAAAGTCAAATTATGTTTTCTCTTGCCACCACCCAACGATACTGTGCCACCACTTATTATGATTATTTATCCATAATACTCTTCCACAAAGAAGAAAAACACTTGTTTACTTTAGCATAAGCATCATATCTCTAATGTTGAGGCTACCCGACATTTGTCCCCAAAATTACCAAAACGGAGACGAACCTTTTATTTGCACCCCCTGACCAGAAAGCTGGCTACGCGCTTGCTCTGCTGCGATGGCCGGGGTTTGGATTGCGCCGAGAAATTATCAAAGCGCGAAACCAAACGCATGAAGTTCTCCAAGAACCGATTGGTGACGCAGTGGACAATGGCTAGGACGAGAGAAGGTCCACATGGTCACCCGTGAAGGCCCGAGCGCCGCGCGCTTGCATATCGCTGACATGTAAATAACGCCTTAAAAAGGCGCGTTCCCAATCAGAAAATTCGATCATTTTATCGCGAATATTTCATCGATCGTTTTATCGGGAACATTTCATCGATCGTTTTATCACGAACATTTCATCAAGTGTTATATCACGAACATTTCATCGATGAGTTTATCACGAACATTTCATCGATGAGTTTATCATGAACATTTCATCGATGAGTTTATCGCGAACATTCATCGATGAGTTTATCACGAACATTTTATCGATGAGTTTATCACGAACATTAATTTCATCGATGGTTTTATCGCGAACATTTCATCGATGGTTTTATCGCGAACATTTCATCGATGGTTTTATCGCGAACATTTCATCGATGGTTTTATCGCGAACATTTCATCGATGAGTTTATCGCGAACATTTCATCGATCGTTTTATCACGAACATTTCATCGATCGTTTTATCGCGAACATTTCATCGATCGTTTTATCACGAACATTTCATCGATCGTTTTATCATGAACATTTCATCGCTCTTTTAACGTCGATCAGCGGTCAATGAACCCGTCACACAGGCTGTGTATAGCATAACATTTTCTGAAATTGCGCCGAATTGGGAACCAATATTCAGAGATTCAACAGGTTGACAACAGGTCAACAGGCATTCAATAGGTATTGTAGCACCGTCTGATAACTGGGTTTTGAGAACGAAGGAGTTGTAAGCTTTACCTACATTTTATACATGTATTTTAAGGGACGCACCATGTATTAGATATCCAGAGGGCTAGGGAGTTGGGGGTAGGGTTGCTAGACTAAGCCTCAGGAACTGGTCTAGAGTACTCAAGGGGGTGCATGGGGTCAAAAGTTTGATTACGATGATAAAATATTGAAGGGACAATTCTTACTTCTCACAAGTGTAACGGGGGCTTAAACAGATCATGTTGGATTTCAATGGAGGTAACAGACCTAAACATTCGATGACCATGTTCCATATTCTTAAGGTATTTATATCTCTGGCAAAACGAACCTGGCATTGACTTAAGTGACCCTAGTACTAGAAGTAGTACTAATACCATTTGTTTGAATTCATTTTGTCCCAACTCGTTGAGTCTCGGATCTATTTTTATTTAAAATTTACCGTGACGTGGCAATATCCTCAAATAGGTCTCCAATACTGATACAACATACGGCGCGGCTTAAAAACGTTGCTGCCAAGTTATTTATACCGTATGGAAGACCTATTTGAGGATACTACCGCTTGTTGCGGTAAAGCTCCTCACTGGTATACGTGTAAGTTTCGGCTCTTCGTCTGTGCTTCAGGTAGCTTTTTTTTAAATTCCCACAAACAGACACGGTCAGAAACATACAACATCATAATAAAGACACGGAGACAAAAGGTGATTTACTGGTTTTCTTACAAAGTACTGTATTCAAAAGTTGACAGCCCAGAATGAGATGTCTATGCTCTCATTTACATAAGTTCTTGGCACCACGTACATATTTACAAAAGCATCATAATAATAATAATAATTTAGATTCAAATAGGCCGAGAATAAGTCTCCGCTTTTTTCTGAAGTATACTATAATTGTAATAATAGTGAATTCGTGATTCCTACAGCGGAAAGAACAAAAATAGATCAACCCAGAGAGGACCATCATAGGAAGTCGTGTGTTAATAATAGACATTTATAATCCCCCCAAACAAGTTATTACTGAACTTGAATAAATCTCAGAAAAGGCAAAATCTCCATTTTTTCTTCTTCGCTACACTACAATATAATGTGAACAATCGTGAAGGCACAAGTAGATGCTTTACACAACGAATTTCCTCACAGTCTTTTTCCGTTTCGTATCTGTCATGTCCTATGACCATATTGCAAACTCTGGACTAGTATGCACCTTTGGGCTGCTGGTCATTGCATGCTCGCGTTCTAACACATCCACCGTTGGCTAACGTTGTAGCCGTAGGTGAATGTGATGAAGCGACCAGACGCGACTATATATATTACACCATTACATAAATTTTTCACCATGATTCAAAAGCCGAAAAATATGTTTGACAGAGCGGAGTAGTAGTATCATATCAGAAGAGGTAACTCGCAACACCTTTTGACAGTGCAGCACCTCCTTCTGGCGGTGAAATACATCGATATGCGCTATTCTGGTATCAAAACATATTTTTCACGACATTTACAATGAAGAAAGCTTATTTTCATGGCATATCTATATCTAAAACGATTTTCACGGTTTTCAGTATATTTTCACAAGTACCGTGTCATTCGAGTTACACGAAGTTTGAATCAAGTGAAGACGCTCCGCGTACCTCCGAGTTATTAGTAATGAGAGTCGCAAGTTCACATAAGTTTATTAAAACTTTCTCTTCGTATACAATCCTCAGATGACTGTCAAGACTGTGGAAAAATCCATGGTGTAAATATTGATTGAATCAAGACTCACAGTCCTAGTTTAATAAGGAAACATAAAAGAAGAAACTCTCCGGTGAAAAATGTTGTCACGTTTACTTTGGCTATGGTTCATTTCGCCCCCTCAAGTCAGTGACGTCCCTGCATCTTTGCGTACTCACTGGCGTGCACGAGCACGCGGCATACACGTTCTGCGTCTGTAAGATGACATAACTGTCCTGAAGAAGGAATATGGACTATAGACAATAATTCCCGAACACTCCATATATGTATATATATATAATGAGTTCTACTTAGCAAAAAATTCAAATTATTCCCGTATGAAAGTCTCTCTATACAGATAAATACGAATCTCTGAAGAACAGTTAATTGCATGGTTAAAACGTGTGTACATGTATAATTTTATAATATATAAAAACAGAAAACGAGCTGTTTATGATAAAAAGGAATGAACGTGAAACATCAATATTTTAGGCAACAAGTTTTTCTTTTCTAATAAAAAAATATAAAGCGGACTAAAGAAGTATACAATGGTATTTTACAGATTTCATGTGTGTACACTATCACGCTATACAATTGGGTTACACATATATATATAAGCAACGTGGATTGCATGCAATGGTAAACGTGAAAAGTAAGATATTTAGGATTGACCTTTGACCTTTTGAAGCATTTTACAAAGAGAGGGTAAAGTGCATGCATATCTATTGCATATAGCATTACTACTAGTATGAGCTATAGGGTCTATAATAAAGGCGTAAATTTCATTTTTTTATTTTACATATTATTTGGGAATGCTAAGAGAAATATAATTGATTAGATTAACATGTTTCATTAGAACAATGACATCAAGCAGTTGACCGAGGATGGGCGAGAATTATGTATGGTTATAACCTGTAATTATATCATTTCACTTATGGGTGTGAGCAACATACGGCGTTACAGTAATTTACGTGCTGTAATGCAATATTATTGTAACATTAATACCTCTGTCATATAAAAAGAACAGGCTATCCCTTATGACTGACGGAAACTTAATAACTGCTGAACTATTTTGGGTTATTCTTTATAGTATTTTTCTCTTCCCAATACAGTGACGACGCTGCTTTGCATCTCGTGTCCCCTTCCAGCAATGTCGTATGCGGTGTATTATCTTGCGTATATTAGCTCTACGCAATGCCGTCATTGTCTCGGTATTAGGTTTGTCTCCTCGTCTATCACATTATTGATGCATCTGAGTTCATTTTATCATAAGCTGTCTGAATCTGACGAATGCAAGGTGAGAATCAACAAGCCTGTCTGGCTTCTTAGAGCGTAACAGTGACATTTACTCCAGTCATTTACGATTAAGCCAAAGTATTATTTCGTACCACCTTTTATAATTTTATAATTTGTCTCAATAGATCTTTGCAGACATGGCAGGTCTCAGTTTTTTCAGAACTGTTGACTGGATGATGCTAAGTATTAAGGGCTCAGAATACTCCACAACGCTCAACAGCTGAGCGGTAGCGTTCGCCACCGCTACGCGTGTCATTTTGGCTCCGATCTATGTATTTCTATAGCGTAATGATCGCGGGGAACCAGCGACTTGTATCATGAGCACTAATACGCATGTGTGAATGCATGAAAGAGTTGGAGGGTTGTTGAGTTTGCCCTTTACTCTGCCGTCATCGTAAAAGTCTAGCGTAAAAGTCACTTATACTCTGGAGCCCAGCATACTGATTTCGCAGCTCCACCTTAAATATGTGTTGTTTTCAAATGAGGTCAAGTGTATGTTGTCATTGTTAAAACAAATTCGAAATAAAATAAAATATGTAAATTTCTTGCAATTTCATTCAGTAAGCTTATAAGCATGTATCATAAAAGGGATGAAAATAACTAGAAAAAATAATATTAAAAATATAAAACTGTGCAATCGACAGACTACTCTAACTAATGGAATTAATTTACAGAACAGGCATTATACCTACGTAATCAATAATCTATGTGCATTAAAAGTTTGAACTTAAAAATATAAGACATTAAAAAGCTGCAAATTTTGTCAGAAGTGCTGGAGACATGGTGCTTGGGGAAATGTACTATATCCCTATTAATTATTACAAAGGAATATGACCTTTTCTTGTGGTTGAAAAGTACACTATATCCACAGGAGTATGTTTTGTTTGTTCTATGCATTGTAGTCATAGTTTTATATCCATGTACTTTATCAAAGGTCATGATTCATTGTGCACTAAACGGAGTATAAATTGCCTATGGAAGTGGAACTGCAGATAGCCAGTACATTGCTTCTGTCATCTGTGTCTATTTTATTGCATTTTGTAAATACATTTTGGCGAGAAATGAATGAATACTTTAGCGGGAAACCGTTGTTTTTATTCAAATGTTGTAATCGGTATTAATATTTTCAAGTCGTGTTACCATTTTTCTCTATTCATAAATTTATGTAATTATTGGAATAAAATTATTGACATTAATTTGAATAAGTCAAAGTCACTCCTCTATCAAAATATATGAATTCCAAATATTTGTGAATACTAATTTGGCCAAAATCTAATTTAAAACTACAATTATATACTACTCCTGTAGACTTTGTAGCGTTCCGTATAAAGATAATTGGACAATTCCGTAAATATTGCAAAATTGCAAAATTAGACTTTCATTGATTTAGACATCGATCTCACATGAATCGTGCTGAATTCGCGATAATTACGATTCCATTACATATCAAAAATCATACCCGAATAGTGCACTGTAAAAATACGACCCTAAACCATGGCGTGCATAAACATCGTGCCATATAATCTACAAGTTCTGTGTATGGCAACGACACTTACTTTCATATATGTTGACAACTTATAGTGCGCATGCGTAATAAACACAAGTTTAACTGATCCAATGATAACACTCAAAATTGTCAAAGGAATAGCATAATAAAAGTAGCGCACAACAATATTTTTGAAAAACTATGAATAAACAATTATCCAACTCCATATAAATGTTGATTATTTACTGTGAAATTATTATTGCAACACAAAGCTAGCAATATTGACGAGGTTAGAAGTAGGTGAGAGTATTACAACAAATAAACATAATCAGATCAAACATAATAATACACATGCACGTTCAAGATTGTTATATCTGATGAATATCATTTCAGATAGAAGGTAATAGCCATTTTGTGCCGACTCACCAGTACGTACATTGTATCTTATCACTCCCCACTCGCGCACATACTTATACACACCCCTATACCGCAACATTCTATTCCATTCAACAATTCAACACACCCCTTCCATTTACCCAACATTCCATTCCATTCAATACACCCCTTTCATCTACCCAACATTCCATTCCATTTAGCACACCCCTTCCATTTGCCCAACATTCCATTTTATATAACACTATATAAAATGTCCTTGTCATTTGATTGGTTGATTGTACGTCACATGACATCAAATAGTTGACCCATTTCATTGATTTTACATCATACGTCATTAATCGTGCAATTTGGTTCCATTTGCCGTGCAATTTAGTTCCATACGTGTTGTACCATAGCACGCCTCGTGTTTTTCTAAGGCAGGCAACAGTCACAATACAGGCGCTAATATTGAACAGCGCCACGATTATGATGCGTTTGTTTTTATGGCCAGCCCGTGTTAAGCGCAGTGTCTCCCAACAACCAAGCTGCTGGGAGGCCTATTGCCCTGCTGCCTGCATATCTTGTATTATAGTTGCCTTCTTGTCTTATGGGACTATTATGTTAATGCTGTACATGAGACAAATATTGTAAGTGAGAACGCAAGCTTCTAGGCGAGGGCTAGGCCTAATTAAAATGATCAATTTTGAATAAAATAAGCTTAGGCCTACTCGTAGCGTAGGCCTGCCACTTTCCGGTATTTTTATGACAAATAACCTAATAATTTTCATTCGTGCAATGGTAAGAATATTTTAATTCGGTGAAAGATAAAATGTTCCATTCCAATGGAACATCTCATCTTTCACCGAATGAAAATATTGATACCATTGCACTCATAAACATTCATTATTTGTATACCATTCAACACACTCCTTCCATTTACCCAATATTCCATTCCACAAATCAACACATCCCTTCCATCTTCCCAACATTCCATTCAATACATCCCTTCCATATACCCAACATTCCAGTCCATCTAACACCCCACTTTCATCTACTCAACATTCCATTCCATTCGACATATCCCTTTCATCTACTCAACATTCCATTCATCACACACCTTTCATCTTTCATCTACCCAACATTCCATTCAATTCAACACACCCCTTCCATCTACTCAACATTCCATTCCATTCATCACACACCTTTCATCTACCTAACATTCCATTCCATTCAACACATCCCTTCAATCTACTCAACATTCCATTCCATTCAACACACCCCTTCCATCTACACAAAGTACCCACCTCTCTCAAACATCCCGCTACCCTCATCATTATTAACTCTTTATACCTAACACCACCACATACACACTACATCAATTTTCTGATATAAAACAGCATATATATATGAAAAATTAACAAAATCGACTTTTTTAATGCTTGGAATTATGACTAATAACCATTCGCACAGTGGTGTTTTTTTCGTGTGTGTGAGTGATTTAACATTTTCAAAAGCTATTACATCTCCACAAATCACTCTAGAGGGCGCTCTGCAGCATGATTCTGTCACTAACTCGGACTCGATGCATCTGCCTTATACCAATATACTAACGTAGGATACGCTAATATCTAAATGCACAATATTTGTATACCTATTTGGCTAAGGTTAACTAATAGCGAAGTGAGTTAAAAATACAAAGAGATATTTAACTTATTGGTCATGAATTTGGGCAGTCCAGTTGAGTACGAAAGGTGTTTATACAAGACACAATTTTGCACTCCTATTGGTTTAAATGCTATACTGGATAATGGCTTTCGAAAAGGATTATGGGAAAGTAATTGGTATATCATGTTTAATGTTACACATTTTAATTATAATAATGTGCCTATCTTGGACAATAAATCTGTCATGATTATTCCAATATCAATAACTTTTTTATTTTAATTTTCATTATCACTTATATCTTTATAACGTTTTTGTTTTCTATTTTCTTTCTTCTTTTTCTTTTAAATCTATATTCATTATTATTATTATAGCTTTTGTGTTTATAATTGTCCTTTAATTCTATTGCAATGGACGAATGGTCCCACGATACATGGCAGTATTTTTGAACCTCTCGGAATGGATCAATATTTTACGTAACATCCCACGACAACATGCGGCAAATGTTTGTGCCAAAAGCATATTCCGTGACGTCACAAGACGTTAAATATAACACAATGCCACCCCCTCACACACAACACAATGCAATACACAAACCAGCAACGTGTGATATGTAATTCGGTTTACGTATTGTTATCCTATGTCTTAGCTAATATATTTAATAGCAGGTTAAGCGCCTGAAATATGCGTCTATATCATCCAGGTGCTTCATTGTTGTCTGGTTGCATTCCTAGAGGGCAACATCACATGAACTTCCGGCGTGGTAAAAACAAATTATATCACCTGATGTGTATGTTACATTGTTAATGATGGTTTAAAACCGCATTTAAGTTATTTAAAGGCATTTTGCAGATGCATGTATAAATTATTATTACCTTTATTGTATGGATAATTTCTTACACACCAGGATGAATAGAGTGATGTATACATTGACCTGGATCCAACTCACTCACTAACTACCGGGTTATATTCACGATAATTCTGGTTAAACGGTATAAAAATATCCACATTCATGTTTTAAGTCCACCGTTTTATGGTTCAGTTAATTTTAACTACAATGATTTTTCATCTTTTACTGCATTACATTAGATTGTTGTAAATCTTTTTTTGTATAAAAAAATGATTGTTTTTATTGTTTGAGCGTTTGAATTCCTATTTGATTATCTCCTATCTTATCCTATCTTATCCTATCCTATCCTATCCTATCCTATTCTATCCTATCCTATCCTATCCTATCCTATCCTATCCTATCCTATCCCATTCAATTATTTCCGATTTTATCCTATCCTTCATAAGTATGTTAATGTTCAAGATACAAATTATTAATGATTTAATCTAAATCAAGATATTTGTAGTTATGAATGTTGTTGGTGGTACTAATAGATAAACAACCCATATGGTTAATATATCCATTCATATTTCTTTTACACGTACTTCTACTACACACACATGACTACATTACACTTGATATCGTATACATACAACTTACGAACTCTGTTGACTCATATACATTGTATATGCGATTTAGACACGGAACTGAGAGAGTTGGCACGGATCATCAATAGATAAACTTACCAAGAAATAACCAAGTATATTGTACATTTCACCCCAGAAATATGGGGAGAAAACGTAGGTTTCAAATGAGCTACTTGATTTTTATAAATATGTTCATTCACCGGAAGCAAATATTAACCTAATGACCTCTGACATTCCACACTCTCACTTCAAATCAGTGTTACCAAACCTGTTATTTAGTAGCCCAATCGGGTTTAAAAAAAAATTAAGTGTAATATCCATATTTTGTGTACATTAGTATACCTTTTACCGTGAATTGGGCTACTATATGTAAATACATTTCACCCTACACTGCTTCTCTTATAGAATTATGCATACAACGTACTTTCACGAATAAAAATAGTGCTAAAACCTTTTTAAACATCCGAGAATATATATATATATATAAACATGTCAGGGTCTACGTACGTACTGGTGAATAAGATTGGATAACTCTACAAGTTTTGCTGATGGCATTTTATGTTAATATTATATTATGATACGTAGAGAGTGGTATATTAGGATTTTAATGATAATCTTTATAATAAAAATACTAATGATAATAATACAAGCATGCGGAATGACACGGCTGTGTTTAAAACACTGCACACCTATCAACAACGTGTAATAAAAGATAAACAAAATATTGACAGGGATGATTAGGTATCGACCTTGTAATTCACATACACGAACACGTGACTTCTTATTTGATATGCAAATTAATAAATATAATCCTGCATGGTCGGTACGTAATAATTCCTGTAAATAACGTATAAATCTCATTGACAAGCGCACACGCTGGTAAACGACTGATGCGCTTACAAACGGACTGCGGCTGTCACCGAGACAATACGGTATAATTATGTGCCTACTGTACAATTAAAACCCGTAACAAGTTTGTAGAAAGTATACGCCTCCGACATATATTTAACATTATTCATAAAATGCGTGCATAGGTTCAAGGTTAATTATTATAGTATGAAGATATTTTTAAAACTTTTTTTTCACCACCGACCAATAAACCACTGGCCAAGACATAATAATATATGGTGTAATACCCTCTCATTGCATTCGTTTGACCAGAAATAAAGTCAACAAGTATTTATATACGATTAGCATACATTCTCTCTCAAACATGCTTTCGTGTTACCATTATAATATTGATCGTGTATTTTGGTGTTGTGGCTAAGTACAGTTGTTCCAAAACCAAATTCAAACCAAAGTATGTGTCCATACACCGTTAAAACAAAATATAATTCATTCGGTACGACGGTGAGGCTTCTTGGTAGTCAATTATCAATTTCTTAAATTTTCAGCTGTATTTTGTCTCGGAAATGATATTATTATATGTTTGTTATTGATAGTCCTTTCATTCAATCACAAACTGTGAAATGATACATTGTTCTTGGATGTGTATCTGTAAAACATGAAATAAACACATACTCGATATACATTGATTAACTTGATATTTTCAAGTGAAGTGTTGACATTCATGTATTACTTACAAATTCTAAGTTGTAATTTGATTCAGAACATATTGTACAGGATGGCCTGTGTGCCTCTGATCACTTAATGAAAGTTTAATTATTGGAGAAATCATGACGTGGTTCAGCATCGTGTGAACCGGAAGCTACCAGACGTGTCACTTAATGCGTTCACAAATATTCAACATACCACGTGATTATTTCAAATAATTTCACACTCGATCTATATTATATAACTCATGGAATTATTGCACATGCATACCTCAAATGTATACCGTCAGTCCCGGTCTAAAACTGCAAACTGAGACCATTCTAGTTCCATATCACTCGTTAATAAAAAGGTTCTCCCATGTTGCCATGTTGGAATTCAATCATGAGGACTTGTAAGACATCGTATCGTATTTTAACTTTCTGCCGAATTCAGCCGCGCGGTTTTTATCAGTTTTGCGTTGGTAGCAAGTGCAGAAGTGGGTGTACGCACATACTCATATGGAACTTTGTTGTTGTTGTTTAAGGTGTTAGACCGGTATGACGAATAAATAAATAAATAAAACTGGACAGATTTCTCAAAACGTAAAGACGACATTAATCTTAAAATTCGGTAGGTAGTAATACTTTCATCGCTTTGTAGTTCTTCCAAATCTCTATTATAATATTTTTATTTTGGTATTGCTATATATTGGTTTTTAATTCAAACACCGAATAAGACACAGTTTTGAGGCCAATGCATATGGGTCGGTGGTTTACAGTAATAACGTTGAACTGTTATGTTCTCATCGCCGTACACGGTGTAGTTCAGATTGTGCCGTTGGTAGCCATTTTAACCAAATCGCAGAATAGGCAGTTCACTAATGTGTGACACGTAAACGCATGCATTGAACTATGTCTACGCACGATGAGAATATTTCAGTTCATTTTTATAATATAGAAGCTGTAATCGTGGAAGAATTACTCAACACACGGCATTGTACACAGCCTCTGAACAGTAGAGAATCAGTTCATAAATATTAATGAAGACAATAATGCATATTCATGAGGTGAAATTGCGTAAATATTTTTTTTCTTTTCTTTTTCTTCTTCAAATATAAGCGCGAACTTCACAAATGGCATACATGAAACATACGCGAGCGAAGGAAAAAGGAGGATTGAAATGGTTGAGAGTGTTGCTGACCAAAATATGATGAAATTTGGTAATACGCGTCTGTCGTCACAGATTCATTAATGTTCGAGTACCCTATATATTCCCAGGCTTAAACATGAACATTGATGAAATGAGTGATTTAAGCTAGAAAAATAATCTGATGAAACCAAATCAAACCGATTTTTTTAACGTGAACATCAATGTCGCATGGGACGTTCAATGATACATGACGCTATGATGGTCTTCATGAATGATATTTATAAAAAAAATGTTTCATTTTGCCTTCAGAAAATGGGCTATTCCATGTGAAATCCATACACCCTGTATGTAAGACATTACGTTAATCTTCCCCACAGGGATTGAGAATTTCAAATATGGTTACCCGAATGGGCGACCGTCCAATTTAAATCTATACACTCCGTGTGTGGAAGATTAAGGTCATACCTTCCATACGGAGTGTGTAGATTTACATAGAATGGCCCAATCTCCAGCATTTTAGATGATCAGACCTTACAGATGAGTTTTCAAACCATGAATAACGGGTTGAAGAATTGATAAACAATAAGTTCTTTGTCATTCCGTATAAACCCACCCGTGTCTACATTATAGTTTGGTCAAGGGAACTATAATTATTTTTGATATATGGTAATAGTTGTCGTTGATATTCAAGACCATTCAAGAATTATCCAGACTAGTTCAATAGAATCAAAGCATGAAATATTGATCTGTAATTAGACCACGGTAAAACAATGCTGACCTCGTTTGTGATGCCTATAAGTAACTCTCAGTTGTTTAGATCGGATAACTTTAGAGTAACAAAAAAACCCACCCCGTTTTAAAAGATACGAAGGGTGTATCATCCATTCCACCTAAGTATTAGGGATAACACATTTGGGTCTGAAGAACTGTTCGAATGAAACTATTCAGATTGTTGAAATATTGGGATTTTAGGTTGGTATAGAAACACGTATGAATGAATTTTTATAGCAAGAAAAATGTTGTTGAGCAAACAATGACGTCAGTCGTATAAAATCTTGCAGTGCAGTTTAAATTGTGTTCCATACATTCAATCCATCCTAATGTAGTACTTCGTTCTCAATTTGCGATGTGATAATGTTTATTTTAGGATTGGATGCGTGGAATGGGCTATTCAGATTGAAATCCTACCCTTGTGGAAGACATGACCTTAATCTTGTCATAGGGAATGTAGATTTCAAATGATGTCACCCATGTAGGTTCACACTCCCTGGGTGGAAAATGTAGGTAATGTCTTCCACAGATGTTGTATGGAGTTCAAGTGGAAGAGCCTATACCGGTAAAAATTGACATGAGTCATATGAGTCATATGAGAACAACTCCTACAGTCATCTACCGAGGTCAACTGGTTCTGACGTGGTTTACTATTTTTTAAAGGAAGTGAAACATAATACTTGAAGCATGTCAAAGTGTGTGGGGTGGGGGTGGGGGGGGGGGGGGGGGGGGGTGGTTGGGTACCTGTAAGAACCCTTGCCAATGAGTCTGATTTCCCCTACAAGGTCCTATAATTGGACATTAGTCAGCACATGGTCAGCAACAAACAACCCACTGGGCACTTATAATAATATTATTAACTAATCTGCCTTCTGGCTGGGCCCGCAACCTTGGGAAGTAATAAGCAGGATTTTTGCAGAATGGCCGATGTACAACGTTGTTCAGTTCAATTTTATCTGGTGATGGGCTATGTTAGAAATGTCGACAATTAGCCATTCATTCCAACAGACCTGGTCACTTTTACTCCTCGAGACAGTGAGGTTACCTTACAGTAGAGGAATATATAACACGGATCAATATTCCATCTATGTGTATATACACAATAGTTTTGTGAGAGTTCGTAATCTAGGGCTTCGACCAATAACAAGGGACGCACCGACGTCACTGTCTCGTGAAAGTATAATGGGCTATAGAAGCCGAGATGAAGTATCATTCTAAAGCTGATGATAGCCTTCTTTCCATTTATAATTCTTCTTAAGGAAATATTTTTAAGGATTCATTTGCGGTTTTAACAATACTACAGGACAACTGCGATTTGGGATGCAGGTTTCGTTTTCAAGATCAGATATCCATATACGCCGAAACAATTTACATTTAAACAACTGAATATCTACCAAAAATACAATTTTTTTGCATATTTCATTAATGGAACCCTGTTATTGTTAGTATTCAACAGTTGTCGTCATATTTTCACATATCATTGTTAGCAATATCTCCCTTCGAAGTTGTTAAAAAATGTGGTTAAAATATATGATGGTTTAAAAAGGTCGGTTAAAATTCTGGTTTTGATTTTGATTATTGTGTTAGCTGTGGATAAAATAGTGATGATCTATGGTTGATAATTTAAAAGTTAAATTGAATAACACTTTTGAAGAATTTCAAGTTGACGATTTGAATATGAATTTGAGATTATGATACAGAAACATGTTTATATTATAATGGCTGCCGTAAACGTGGTAACAATCTTTATTAACACCAAATATTACAAAGATATTTTTTCTTCTTCTGATATGTGGAAATTAATTATCTATTGATAATAGAATGATCTAAGAAATATTCTTTTTTTCGTCTTTTTTCATGGAAAAATATGTTTTGAATTATGGCAAATCCAATTTTGTCTATTCTTAGATTCATCTTAATTATAGTAACTCAATATACTGATTTGGTATGCTATTTTATCAGTTTGATGATCCAAAATGTCTATGGGCCTACGGAAGATGACAAAAAAACGGCAAAAACGAGGTATTGAAATAGATAAGAATACTATTTTTATACTCTTTTCTTTTTTTCAGAGCCTCGTCTCATCACGTAGCAGCAGAAGTTTCTCGTGGTTCCATCCATCTATCATCACGTTGCATGTCGCCAATAGCCATTTCTGTTGCTGGGTGTGGGTGGGTGTGGTGAATACGAGCCTCTAAAAATGGTAAGCAATGGTCACACGGGGAAACATGGCTGATTTTGGCCGTTACTCGTTAGATCCGGGTTACTCGTGGCACTTACATCGTCGTCCACCGGCCTCTCCGGCGACGAATCACCACTCGGGAAAGAACGAAGGCGCACAGAAGGATGTCTCTGATTGGTGGCATTTCCCTGTGTGTTCACAAACGGATTATTAGCAGTCACATTGTGATGGTCTAACGAGTGGTGATCTAACGACGAGTGATGATCTATGGTATGATGATCTAACGAGTGGTGATCTAACGTATGATCATCGTACGTGTGGTGATCCAACGTATGATGATCTAACGTATGATGATCCAGTAGAAAAGGGCTCTCCTCTAGTAAAGGTCCAGGTTGTTGGAGAGTCTGTTGTTGCGGTGATGGTGGCGATGGGGGCGTTTGCGGAGACAATGGAGTCTGCGGTGACAACGGGGAAGGTAAGTTCCTATGTTCATGTTGCTGTTGTTGTTGCTGTTGAAATTGCAACAACATTTGTTGCTGTTGATTCAACAGTTGCATCTGTTGCTGTTGTGCTATCTGCAGATATGAATTCAATAATTGAGGCAGATTGTCTAATGAAGTCTGTAATTGTAATAGTTTATCTTCTAGTCTATCTACTCGTTCTTCGAGGCCACTTCGTGATGCGTGCATATCTGATACCATTTCGAACATTACATTCTGTGTCTGTGGAGAGAAGAGGAAGCAAAGAAAATATTTTTTAATTTTCTTTTACATTTTTACAAAAAACGAAATCGTGGTGACAATATAGCCTACCTTCTAAATCTTGCCATATATCTGATGTTCGGCTATGAAAGTGTAATATTTGGTCAGTTTCAAACATCTTTAAGTTTACATTAAGGTTATACGTTTCCAATGCAGAACCTAAAGCTACTGCAGTAACATGCAAGGCACAGGATCAGAAATAATCAATAACCAAACAATATGGAAACTCGGCAGTGCTCCACCGAGATTTATCTTTGGCAAGACTATATTGGTGATAGCTTTATCAGTCATGTCAGTGTCAACCATCATTGCAGTAAACTTCAACCATAACCACATGAGACCCACGCAACTGGCTAGTGCAGTTACCATGGGGGTCACATACTACATGTAGAAGTATTAATTGTTGCTATTTTGAAGATATTATATCATGTATTCTTTCATAATATTTATTGCGTGTTACCTACAAACTTGGTATATCAGTACACACCATGCAACTACAAACGTATGATCTATTTCAACTAATTCTAACTAAAGGAGTATCCAAACAAATTACTTCCGTAAAAAATAAGAGGGAGGGGTAGGGTTGGAAGCCGACCTTTTGAATTAGTTCAGATCTGATTATGTTAACCTTCATATATAAGGGTCTTATGTTTATGTACCGCACATCATTTCTACACCATACCTCTAGTATTGAGAATGTGTGCGAAGCTTTGGATGATAATCTAGATTGGGGGAGGGGGAATTCGAGGAATAACGGTGTAAAGAATTGTTCGTTTACACTTTATTGAAATACTTGATCCTACAAAACAAATTCTGGTTACGATCTACATCATAAACCTCAGTCTGATATGTAGAGAATGTAGGCAAAGCGCGGACGAAAATGTACAGGCGACATTTTATTTGGTAATGGGGGGTATGAAGAAGGTGCGAGCGTGTTTCTTTTTATCTTCTGTTGGCAAATTTGTCCGACTCCCATAACCCACTAAAATGGCTGTAAAATCAAAAGTTCGAAAAATAATCAAATGCATTGGTTTAGTAGCAGCAGGGCATAATTATGTGGCAGATGCATGTTCTTTTCTATATGTTGTATACAAGACAAGAGGACAAGACACAACTACACAGGTAACAAAATGATAGTGGATTATTAACAGAGGTAGTAAGAATAGATGTGATATTGCTAAGACAGAATACAATACATGCACGTGTAGAATGATGGCTGGCATAACATGTAGTGCATACGTGTAGTAGTGCAACAGTGCTTCAAGGACAAAATGCAGGTCACAAGACAACGTTTTTGAGTCTTAACGATAACTGACGGTGTCCAGTTTACAAGAATTAATGGATTTTTATTTCGAGTAGATGATGGAGTGAATAATGTACTGAAAAAGAAACTAATCACTAATGAATAATTTCTTTTAAATTAAAAAAACCACTCCACCAATCATTTTGATTGCCTTGGTGGTCACTAAGCCATGAAACATGCCTTTTGATTCAATATATGTAGGAATGAATGCTATTTAAAGTTACTAATTGGCAACACTGGAAATGGAAGAGGGGGGATTGTTCCATTTTGAAAACTTAAATTGCCGAACAGATTGCTGGAACGTGTTTGATAGAATGTTTGATAGAATGTGGCAGATGAATATGACGGTCATCTAAGGCCAAACAAATAAATTGTTTTGTTGCCCTCAAGTGCCAAAAATCTTGAGGTCGGGTCGGTTGGTCAATTTTCAATTTGTTTCGTTTCTGTTATTGTTGCTGAAAAATATTACCGACTGTCGTGGTTCATGTCAAGACAAAATGGTAAATGTCCATTTTACTAATGTTTCTAGTGTGATAATAGTTTAAAAACTGTTTCTTCAAGTAAACGTATTCATCTCAAGCATTGACAATTTGGTTAGAATTTAAATCATTAAACAATCTTGAAATGGTCTTTCGCCATATGTAGAGGACTACTGCTAATTAATAAGTGAATTAAGTCTAACAAGAAATGATGGGGAGCTACTAACTATCAAGATACCTAATATGCAAGTTATCAGTTGGTAATAAAGGCTTGTATTGCTTTCGTGAGTTCTTAGTAAAGTGGTAAAGTTGTTCGATAATAACAACTCTCACAAATTAAAACAATTTAATCTGGCCCGCAGTGTTTTGGCTATTCCAGTTGAAGCCCATACACCCTCATGGAAGACATGACCTTAATCTTCCAACAGGGAGTGAAGACTTCAGTTGGAGTCATCCATGCAGGTAAACCCATTTGAAATTCGCACTCCCTGTGGAGAAGATTAAGGTAATGTCTTCCATAGGGGTGTATGGATTTCAAATAGAATAGCATATAACAGTCGCTCATATAGACCAGGCTAAAAGTGAGCTAGGTATCACTTGGAGGCGTTCTTTATCTCATGTGGTTTTTCTAGACCAGAATTTCATGAGGAATAAGAATATCTTTGGTAATCAGCCCAAATCCTGAACGCGCCCACAGGAGACAGCAAAATCGAAAATGGCCGCCATACAGGGGCCCCAAAATTCAAATGGCTTCAATTAAGTTAATGAGCATACCAAATTGTTCGGCTGAGCACAAGGATTCCGAAAATGTATAGTTTGCCCCACTTCCGATGTTTGGTTAACGAGTTATCGGGCCAAACGTAAAAAGGTCGTTGACCTTTGCATATGGGGTCAAAACTTAAACGTGCTCCGATTTTGAAAAACAATATCTCAAATTGCTCGTATGATTACAAGGATTCCAAAAATGGTAGTTTTTACCATCTAGAGTGTCTGTGGTACCTTATCAAGGGTCAGAAGGTCAGGTTCCGTATAGGTCAATATGTAACTTGACCTTTCGACCCCTTTATAAGGTACCACAGACACGCTAGATGGTTAAAACTACCATTTTTGGAATCCTTGTGATCATACGAGCAATTTGAGATATTGTTTTTCAAAATCGGAGCACGTTTAAAATTTGACCCCATATGCAAAGGTCAACGACCTTTTAACGTTTTGCCCGACAACTCGTTAACCAAACATCGGAAGTGAGACAAACTATACATTTTTGGAATCCTTGTGCTCAGCCGAACAATTTGGTATGTTTTTTAACTTAATTGAAGCCATTTGAATTTTGGGGCCCCTGTATGGCGGCCATTTTGGATTTTGCTGTCTCCTGGGGGCGCGTTCAGGATTTGGGCTGATTACCAAAGATATTCTTATTCCTCATGAAATTCTGGTCTAGAAAAACCACATGAGATAAAGAACGCCTCCAAGTGATACCTAGCTCACTTTTAGCCTGGTCTAATAGGATATGTATCGCCCATAGCGTGACGTACGGCAAACATGATTAACTAATATTCTACATGGATAGATATTTACAATATTTTAAAAGCCTTACCATTTGTTAATATACTCTCTTAATGTGAGAGGATGAAACACACCTTTTAAAGGCATATTATGTGATCTTTTCTAGGGGACGCGCTCAATCCTCGAAAACAAATTGGATGCAGATTTTCTTGCAGATTTACTTTTCAGATCATAAATCATAAATGTATTCGAAGTTACAGAGCGATGCGATTCCGAATTACCTCAAAATCATGGTTTTAGAGTGAATTTAGAGTAAAATTTGAAAAATAGATTGTACCCAAGCGGTACAATCTATTTTTAAACCATGATTTTGAAGTAACTAGGAATCGTATCGATCTGTAACTAAGAACTTTATGATTTATGATCAAAAATGCAAATCTGCAAGAAAATCTGCTTTATAGTAAAAATCAATGATAGAGGGCGCTACTTGAAAAAGATCACATAATATGCCTTTAATGTGTGAGTTGAGGGAACACATTCATAAACGGTAACTCATCATACTGTTTAAGGTGATTTGTTTTGTTTTTAAACTTTTATCCGAAGAGTTATAAGATTGGAATCGAGTCTGAGTGGTAAATTTCTACTCTCTGTAAGTATAGTCCCTCAACTCACTCTGCTGACTTTGTAGTTCACTCCAAAAGAGTGGAATTTTACGAATTGACATTCACAGAGCATTTCCACCAGTCCACTCTGTAATTTGATTTCCTCAAACATAAATTACAAAACACTTGTAAAGCAATGCTCACCATCTTCGTATATATAAATTACACACACCAGCAACTACGTATTACCTAAACATAATTGTACTCAACTCTTGTATAATAATGTTGGATTCATTAAACTTATGCTGTAACGGTTCCTTCATAAAGGATGCATTTGAGAACACGTAACATTTAATGTGTATAGGTGCTGCTTTTATGTATACTCCTAATGTATTTTATGTTGTGTTGTATTCTGTGATACAATATAATTAACGAGAAAAACATCCCTTTTAGTGACTAATTTATATTGCTTGCGATTCCCTTGTATGGTTGAACGCAATTTCACGAAAGGTAATGTACCGCTCTCGGTACAGGGTGTATGACTTGACTGACACAACATTGGCTGCTGAATTGAATACCACTTATAGCACCCGAAGTACGAACGTGACGTCAGTGCAGATTCGTGTAATAATTGCAGCGTTAATGCGCTAATGCCGGGATTCATCTTTGATCGCGCGAATACATACGCCAACGCATTCAAAGGTCTGCTGTGTTTTATGGCCCTGTCACATAGTAACGAATAGTAGCATAATGATTTTTTTCTCGAAATTTGGTTAAGTCCAGATACGCTCAAATTGTCGGCCAAAATCTGTTTCTTTACGAATTCCTAATGTACGGTACAAGATGAATGCCCAACGAATGAGGGAGGATACGAATGCTGAGCGTAAACCTAGCGTCCATCCAACGAATGCTAAACGTCCGCAACGAATTTCCAACGTATGCCTATCGTTTCACGAATGAATCACAACTTTACACGAACGTACACCCACATTTCTAAAAACATCGGGCACACTTCTTTGGATGTACTGGGCGATCGTTGATAAACGTCCAGAAGACATTGAATCCGGAGTCTCTGAGCATCCTCCGAGAGGGTTGGACGTAAATGACCGAATACCTGACGAAGAAGTAACCTACACCCAACGTGCGAAACTTTCACACAGCGCATGATCAACGTATACATAGCGTATAATAATTGATCACTACTTTCGTTCGTTCGTGACACGTTTGGCATAAGTTGTATTTGTTTCATAGCGGTTCGTAGGGGTACGCAGAGGTGCGCTTGGGTCTAGGACATTTGTTGAATATGTTGAACATTTTGAGCGGGTGACAAAGAATGCACAGTGTATTCCGACGTAAACCAACTTTCACCAGGCGTCGATCTAACGTGCATGACGCTAGACTACCGATACAGTAACATGCGTGTACAGTACAGCTACATTATTGGTAGCATTTTTTCCAGTCACATCTGTGACGTCGCCGAGCTAGCTCATTCATCATTCCTGCTCAGCTGGTCATCAGAGATAAAGGATGCTCAGAGACTCAGGATTTAATATTTTCTGGCCGTTCATCAACCAGTCAGGTATATGGAATATATTATTGCGAATAAATTTAATAAACACGTGACTCATGTATAACCTAGTCCGGTGAGCGCAGCGGAGAAAAATCCCCGGATGTGGACGCTTCACTGTACAACAGCATAGGCATGTTATCAAGTAACTTAGTGAGATGTATACATTTCTTTTTCAAGATACTTCTTGTTGTATAGTGTATGGAGATGAACTGTGAATTATTTGACCCTGACCTGTAATACAGGAATTTACCAGCGTAAATAAATATTTGCCGATGGAAACGGAAATCACAGCAAGTTTATTATGCGATTTAAGACTCATTTCGGTGATTTTGTGTGCAAGGCATTACGTTTGTAACAACATACACTACATATCGCGTGGTATTTGGTGTTGACATGTCTCCGGGCGGAAAATAATAACCGTAAACGGTCTGCACTCTTTGTGATTTTTATATGTATCGTTAGTAAGGTAAGCTTATTAGAAAATCACTTTGCTATTTGTGGAAAAATGCATCGAAAAGATATCCATTAGCCAGGCATTATATAGGCGGCTACAAGATGGCGACACCCTTAGTAGTCACGTGTTTATTCAATTTATTCGCAATAATATATTCCGTATACCTGACTGTCAACATGAAAATGACCTGAACCATCCATCGACCAATACATCTAAGGCAGAAGCGTGCGCGACGCTTTGGAAATTTGATGTGTACGTTATGGAGCTGTCACATGTATCCGTGTGAGCCGGGCGGCCCCTTGCCGTCTATTAGAAGAAAAACAGAGTCAAACACGGTGAACAATCAGCAAAAAATGTCAACGGCCGCATTGATTTTTTGTCACCGGGTCCATACCGGGTCTAACCGGGTCCTCACCGGCCTGGTACCGGGCTCACCGTCCTCATACAGTCATTACAGTTCTAGCTTTCTGTTCTCACCGTGTCCTCGCCGGGTGCATACCACCTCCTCACCGGGTCCTCACCGGCCGGAACGCCTTGGCACCGGCCGAACTGCCTGATGACGTCATCAAGCCGCCCTTTATAAGCTGAGGGCTCAATCTCACCGCTTCGCTCGCATTCTGGACTTCGGACGAGCAACATCTACGTCATAGTATTTTGTTATTGTTCAGGCGGCATGCGCCCGTTCGCAACCCATTGCTGAGATGGTCGACGTCCACCACCGTGCGCACCCGTCCTCATACGTACCTTCCGCATACAGGGCTCTCACCGTTCGTCACCGCTTTTAATCACCCGGCAGAAATTGCGAGCATGCTCAAAATTCCTGCCGGGCGCGGTTGGCCGGGAAAGTCCCCTGAACGTATTCAACGGACGGAAAATGGCCCACCGTTTGTCCTCACCGTGTGCCACCGTTCGCACCAAATTTGCCACACGGTGACGAACGGTTAGCCCACACGGTTAATGTGACAGCGGCATTAGTGTAAGTTGTCATTCGTTCGCGATATGCTTGGCATACGGACGTTGGGAAATCGTTGCGTACGTTCAGCATTCGTTGGATGAACGCTACGCATGAGCTGTCTTTCGTTACTATGGACGCTAGTTATACGCTCAGCATTCGTTTCCTCAATCGTTAGGCATGCGTTTATACGTCAGGAGTTTGCTACGAAACAGATTATGGCCGGGAATTCGAGCGTATCTGAACTTTGCCAAATTTCGAGAATAACATTCAGTACGCTATATCGGCATAAGTTAGCTCTATTTGCTACTATGTGACATGGCCTTAACTTTTGAGTATCTTACACTAAGGATAACCTACCGTAACTTCGATCATAAGCTGCGCTTGCTCGAATACACTCTGACGTCACGTCAGTAGGCTACTTCATGAGGGTTGAACTATGTTTATATGTACAGTCATTTTTAAATACCCATGTACACCATGATACCTTTTTATATTGACGCTTGAAATACGCGTCTTTATTCAATAACCAAAGGAACATTCAAGGGCTAATCACTCTTTGTATCGAACATATTATGAGCTGCAATTAATTTACGCCTCATAAATATATACATTTTCTTTTTTTGAATATACACATTGCGTCATGCTTCAAATTAAGAATTATTTTGAGACTTAATTTTGTTCGTTTTACACTAATGATCAATTAACAGTAACGCAATGTTTGTATATTTTGCGTTCAGGTCCATTAAGGCTTACAATAATAATGGCATCAATACAATTAAAACATGGCACTTTCTTGTGCATTGTGCAATTTGAAGGGTATTCTTACGTGTGTTCAATATTGTGTGTGTTTTTTCGTGCCGTGACGGTGGCGTAAAAATGCCAACATTCCTTGTAAATATATTTCAATGCAACCGCAAGGCAATTAAACGAAAGAAATACACTAGTTATTTCTTATGGCTACCAATTATATCGATACTAGTGATGGCCGTTACTAAAGTGCTGGCGTTTAAACTTACCATTTGCTGAACAATAATATACGCTCATGTTTCTGCTATTTGTTTCTATTATTCTTAAAGTGCTCTCGATGCTTCAATTGTGATTTACTTACATCTCGTTATACTATGTACTGTATATATAGTCCAACCGCAACATTCATTTTTTCAATATGAAAGCCATAACCTGTTTTCTGAATGTTTAACCCCACATTAAGAGATTTTCTCTGAAATACTTAATGTAATGTCAATCCCAAATTGATCAGATTGTACAATTAAAATATTCCGAGAGAGATGCATGCAATGTATGGTTTTCATATAATCGCAATTGTTGTTCTTTTGTACAATACAGGTATAACCAGATAACTAAGCATTTTTAGAAAACATTGTTGTTCTTCTTATAGTTTCTAAAAAGAGCATCGTGAATAGTAGTGAAATGTTGATATGGATGTGGTATCTAAGAAATACGGATGATTTGATAAGTCCCATAATGCACTGAGAACATTGAATAATTGACTAGAGGGTTTGATCATCGCAATGCATCATGGGATTAGTTACAACCTTCCCCACGGATACCGGAAGTTCCGATGAAACCAAATGTGACACCAACGTACAGAGCAGACTATCTCTACTCTGAATTTGGCGCGAAAAGTCTTGCGATGTGTTAATATGCAAGTAAGTGTGTCAATGATGATAATGAGACTAGCAACAAAAGCAAATTTGATAACAGGCAGGTAGGTGCAATAATAGCAGGCTGAAGAAATAAGCGCCATGACAGACGTCCATGCAACAAAAATGGTCTTAACTCGCAAAAAAAAAAAAAGTTGGGTTAAAAATGATTGCATGTTTGAAAGAACAACATGATCAAAAAGTGCACACAGAAATACCTACATGTTGATAAACCACTGGAGGTTTGGATGTGTACATGGCCATTTCGCCTCGGGACACGCGGACAAGTAAAGGCTGCAGCGGGTGAGGTAGTGAAATTGTTAAAAACAACTCTTGAGGACATCACAATAGCTGTTTGTGTGTAGACCTGGATTAGGGAATCCGTTTCCGACCAAACACGTGTTTTCTTCTTTGCTACATTCATATCAATATCAATTTCTGTTTTGTTTTCATATTTTGTATTAAAATCCAATTCTGAGAGACCACATTGAGCAGTTACCCAGAGAGCAACGTCGGGTCTATGAGGGTTATGTCTAAGGAGTCCCCTTATATGTTACGGTTGTATAGTTTAACATAGCACAGATAGATGAGCGTCATTTATTCCTCAATTAAAGAAAGACAAATAAGACCGAATTGAAAGATCTTTAATGTATGCGAAATAACCGCGGCGGAAGTGTTTCCTTATAATAGTGTCCAATTAAAACAATCTTTCGAGTACAAATGACCAAATATCAAAACATAACTGGTCAAACCGTTACCACAAGTAGATAAGTGGTCGTAATTTGTTTTAGATTTGTTTTTAATTAGCAACTCTTATAAGGAGCAATTCACAATTAGAAAATAATTATTGAAACATTTCCCTTAATTGATCTTGGCTTTCAAAATTGAATCGGTCTGTTTCAGACATTGAGTAGCTCGTCATTGACAAGCACTCCATAAAATAATAATCAAAGTTGAAAAGGGTTTGTAGTATTTTGTAACGTGCTTCAGATCCCTCAGAATGGTAATATATTGTGCAGGAGACATTTTGATTGCTATGGTATATTTCAGAGACCCATTTGGAACGTACACTAATGGTCCCAGAAACAATTTGCAACAATTCAAGCATTCATGAACTGTTTACCATGACAAAAAAATCAGCTACACGGTAAATCCTCATAAGAGACCATGCATGTCCAGAAATCAAAATTTGTGACTCTTTACCTGGACGATTTATTTATTTTTGAGTTTTGTTCTTCCTCTGCTGCGTTTAAGGCGGGAAGGGAGAGGGCGGGCCCAGATTTTGCTCCCTGGGCGCGAGCTAGCTCAGTGGCCATCTACAGCATCCACTCATCCATTGGATTTGATCTCTGATCCTGGGCCTACACACTGAACAGTATATATCGCTACTTAAATGTTATTGGGATCACCTCAGAATGTTGTACCATAAGCAAAAGATTTCTAACTAAAAATATTTTTGAAGTTGTTATTCTGAGGTGTCCTTCGTATGCTAAAACATCGACATATAAGAATAATCAACAGATACAAGTATGTATATTTTCTTATGATGTATGGTACTGATCAGCAAGGAAATACAACACAAGTGAACTGAAGTGAATTGTAATGATAAGTTTTTGAATAAATTTGGTTATTGAAATTAATTGACAATACTTGACATCACATGTGTTGGGATGAGACCAGGTTTATACATCAGAATGTAACATTCAGAGACATTAACATTCAATACAATCAATATTTCAATTGGGTAAGCGAAACACTCATTTATGTAGTTGAGTCGTCCTAAAATCCGAAATTATAAGGTAAAATCATTGACTCTACACATTTCTTTTGGTTTGTTGCGAACATTGTATTAACTAATGCCATGTGTTTCATTTGTCACTAACCTAATAATATGCTTACAATTGAAAGAAAGTCGAAAGTATATAAAAATAGTTCCAAGACCTCACCATCAGGTCAAAGTTTAAAGGATTTGTGTGAAATCGGAAGTGGGATTCAAACCCGGGACTGAAAAACAATCAAGCTTAAAATGCGTTTTTTATGAGTATTCTAGGACAACAAAGTATGAAAGTAAGAGTTTCAAGTGGGTTAAAATTGACAGATAAACACCATGGCGCATACTTCCATTATGATAATGTAAGAACCGAAAGTAGAAAATATTAAATGAATGTTAAAAGTTTAAAATTCCACATTGTTTCATACTCACCGAAGATCCTAACCTTTGGACGGTAACCATGGTAATAGTGAACCCTTTTATTTTATATTGCTTACGGCCATTTTTGTTTTAGCAAAGTATAAGGAAAGTCTGGCACATGATACATTGGCGGGATTCTAACCACGTGGAGAGACATGTTTTAAAAACAAATCGTGAGCGATGTATTAAACACGGTTTAGTGTTGTTCGTTTCATTATCTACAGTTATAATTCAAAAGTGTTATGCTGGTTGATATAGCAACAAGAACAAGATAATTTGAGGATGTACAGCAGCAACATTATGTTTCTCTACTAATGGGTAGTAATGGTTAGGAGGAGCAGCTTGTACAGCTTTTAGTCAATGGCATTGGTAGGGAGCAGTGTCATGCATTGTTATTATCGGTTCGTGGTCGTTAATGATAGCATGTGGCTAAATGAGATACCATGTGTGTTAATGTTCAAGGACTGTTATATAAGCGCCTAACTGAGACGAATGAGATGGGATCTTTTTTCAAATTAAACCCCTAGCTACCTACTCGTTTGTTGAACGTACGCGTTCTACCGTTGTACTGTACTTGCCTGTAGATATTTTTGCTAAGCCTTTTAGAGGTACGAAGAATTCTGCAAAACCGGTTGCAAATTTATTGTATTTCCTATTTTGTTTTCAAACCACACACCGACGTATATACACGCTCTCTAATTATAAATGAAATATCAAGTTGAAATACCGCGCTTCAATTGAAAAGGTTTTTTTATAGTTGATCCCCGAAATATGTCGAGCGTCCAAGAAAACAAGTAGTTCCATATAAACTATGATAAATATTTAGCTGAAGGATTTCACTAGTTAAGTTATATGGTATAAACCTTCTGCCTAGCAGAGACTGCAATGTGCCGTTGACAGTATATCTAATACACCTCGATCATCATGCATGAGAGAAAATCGTAACTCGATATATGTCGCCAAACATGATCGAAGACACACGGGGTACATCTCTGCGCATTTTAACGTCTTATATTGAAGCCCACGCGATCGGACATTCATAGCGGCGACCGCCAGCATTGTATAGTCGGACGTTTACCACCTAAACAGAGGAGCCTATAGACCAAATGTTATTAGTGACAGCTTTTTCTATTATATGGTTCTTTTTTATTTACTATGCTTGACTTTGTAGCTATAGTTGTTAGGTGAAGTGGGTCACTGTCGAAGCATGACTATTCTACTTAACCATCGTATATTAAGTGAGTTTATTCCATCGTCATGGCGCGTGAGGCCTCTGGGTGTAGTTTGCTTTAATCGATGGTATCAGGCAAAAAAGGAAACGCCGCACTTGTCTAAATCCGGCTACCAAGTGCGATCACGTCCAGAAATGGTGTTAATTTTGACAATCTAAGATATTTATCACACTTGAAAGTACCTGGCTAAGTTTGCAAAATAAATTTAATTTTCTAGTTCGAACACCGCTGCGCATTACGATCTTAAAAGGAATATGTTGTCTGGATTCTACAAATATCGCCGTTGTAAATTATGACGCCAGGTGACGCCGAACTGAGGTTAAAGCGGTTGCGATCATATTTTTAATATAAATCTATAATTGATAAAGAGCTCGTGAATAATATTGGAAAGGGGAAATTAGCAAGGTATGCATTTTTTAATACAATGACTTACGAGAATTATCCACGTCATTAAAATGTTTGTAACGGTTTTACCCAGACGGTTCTTGAGGCACCCTGTATGCGCTGAAGTCGTTGTTGTGCAAGTAAAAATAAAGCCCGTGTATCTAATTTCAGATGCGTTGGTCGTTGACATTTAATTGATTGGGATTTGGTAGCAATGTATTTATGTGTTTGATATAGAATATATAAATTACTTCTACCCACCATTAAACTGGAACGTTTTCTATAACCTATAGCTATTTGAAGCATTTTTTATTGTACTACCACCATTCTTATATTCTGTAGCAAACAATCCATTGAGGAACGAGGCCATTGTGTTGCTTAGCAGCAATCAGCTATATAATACGGTCAAGGTTATTGGGTTGCTAAGGTAAATTTATTTTGGATTGAGGACATATCGTTGCTAAGACACTATCACTGGGGAGCGCAGCCTGTCTATAATTAGCACTTCCAATATTATAATAATAATGAAGGCATCACTATCATCATACATTATTTGATTTTTAGTTTATAGGGTGAAAACAATATTGGTTTTGAATAAGTCAAATCGTTTTATATTTTTTTATTATTATTCTTTTTATTATTATTCTTTGTTCCCTTATTATTTAAGGGGATGGGGGGGGGGGTGTTGTAGGAGAGGGCGAGGTGACCTCATGAATGTGGGAATTGTCATCCGTAGAAGAGAGGATTCATTCTATGATAATTGATATATTTGTTGCAATTCAACTGGGAAATAATTCTTAATGACATTATTTGGACTATTTGAATGGAGGTACACTGTTTTATTGACAACCCAAGTGGTATGTCAGTTTTATAGACAGTCGACAGCTAATATGTTCGAATGTAATCATCTCATCCTTATCCTTGCCCTATATTTCCCATGTGGACGTTGGCTTGTGTGGTTTGCTTCGTGGATCTGGGTCAACTTGGCAGATTACACGCCTTACTAAACTGCTCACAAAAAGTTAGGAAACTCTTTTTAATCAAGTATATTTTTATTATTTATTACCCTCTTGTATTATGTTGCATATCAATGGAAAGCTGAAATGTTCTTCTTTAACATAATACCAAATGTGCAATGATAACATGTGGCTGGACTTGGCCGCATGAATGAGAATGAGGCAATGTCACAAATCAAATGTGCCAAAATTACCGTTATCTGCGCTAAACAGTCAATAGGTAATGGCACGGGCTGTCTCCAAATCTGTTAAATGCGGCATATTGAAACTGCAAAACGTTTACCGTGTCTCAGAAAATTTACAAGTTGTATGCCAAAACCTTTCATCACTTACTTGCATGACCTTCCATCTGGAGTCATTGTTAACCCAGTCTTGCAAATACCCAAACAATTGTTTTCTAAAGAGATGAGGTTAACTTGTGTGTGTTGTGCTCACTGGTGCAAATCTTTGTGTAAACCATTCATGGTTCTCAAGCATGACCGGTTTGATTATTGATCATTACCTATTGACTGTTAAGCATAGATAACGGTAATTTTGGCACATTTGATTTGTGACTTTGCCTCATTTTTATTCACGTGGCCAAGTTCAGCAACATGTAATCATTGCAAATGTGGTATAATGTTAAAGAGGAACACTTCAGCTTTCAATTGATATATAACATTATACAAAGAGGGTAATCAATAATAAAAATCTACTTGATTAAAAAAAGTGTCCTAACATTTTGTGAGCAGTTTATTTAACTTCAACTTTGTATGGTGGTAGAGTAGATAGACGTGTCTTTCAAAAGCCGACATTTTACCCGCTTAGGCATGTACAATTGTCCAAGCAATATAGTCATTTTCAATTGGCCCAAGTTAGTTGATATGATTTCGCTATTTGCAACTAAGGGTCCATATCCAAACTCTCAGTGCTTTTAAAGCATTTTTCTAGCGATTTAAAAGCGCTTTTCCAACGGTATTTCGTTCTATTGTTAAAAGCATCGAAAAAAGATCATTGATTAACTAGAAACCTCTCTACTTATCTGGCGTTAACAATAGAACTATTGTAGTACTCTCGATGGCTGCATTAGTGAAGCAGACAGATCAAAGGCGCAAGGAAGGTTGTGTTATATTCTTTAAGAAATACTATAATATACCGTTGGAAAAGCGCTTTTAAATCGCTAGAAAAATGCTTTAAAAGCACTGAGAGTTTGGATATGGACCCTAAGTAATTACCATGATTACTGGAGTAAGGTTGGACACTGTTATATGGTGCATTGTGATTTTACACTTGCATTTATACATGAAATAAAAGTCTTTCTGACCACCTTTTATTCGTGTAATCCCCTTTTGGGGACATTTTTTTCTGATCCCCCCTCCATTTTTTCCAACCCCACCGAGGTATTTATGAACGCTCACTTAGTATGCAGGTGAAAACCGGGGTGGGTGACCCACTTGGATCATAGGTTAAGAGTAATATTGGTCCCACGTATATAGAATCATATTCCTCGTTGTAACTTTATGATGCAATTAATATTATATGCTTCTTAATTTGCCTCTAGCATTTGATTGGAGTCCGAGCCCTTTGTGACAATGCTGTTCTAAAGTTAGCAGAACTGTAAGAATTGGGAAGCCTTTACCAGATTCTGAAGCGTGTCAGCGTGAAGACGCGAGTCGTTTCATGAACACATTAGAAAAAAGGAGGACGATTGAAGCCTTAACCGATTATCATATGCCATTGTTTCCTTATACTTTAAATATAAAACTTAAGTTACCAAGAAATGAACCGAAATAGTCGAACAGCCCACATCACCGAAATGCGGTTCTATACGTAGCTCAACCCGACCAGATGTCCCAGCAATTTAAAACAAAATAATATACCCGGACTGATGAGCCTCACCTGATCTAATAAAAACGTTCACCACGGACCCACCAATGTTAAAGGAGCAGTTATAGAAAATTATTAAAAGTGGTTATCTGCATGCGTGCAATATGGAGATTTATCTACATATTGTATATCTTAGGAAGAAGAGAAATAGAGAAAAATGGTACAAACCTTAGCCATGTCGACAACAGTGCTGGCTTCATCGGCTAATTTTCTCTGGTCTAATTTCGTTTTTCTAAGTCTGAAATTAGAAATGATGAAAATAACATGTTTATATTAAAAACACTAGCGACTAAAATACAGCTATATTTATTTCATTTTGTGTGTGTTAATGGTTTATCAGTAACTTCATATGTCTGTATGTGAACGTATCCATTGAAATTCGAAATGATCAAACACAATGAGAGAATGATTTTACAGACATGCGCACAAGCATGGTAAAGTCGTTTTGACGCACGTTATCTGTAAAGAACTGCCACTTAATTTGTGATTTATTAGAATTGAGGATTGATAATGCCAATGGACAAATCTAGACAAAGGAATTATATTCCATTCACAATGTTCACAACAATATACAAAGAAGCAGCCATACACATCTTCCCTTACTACATACAGTCTCATTGTACTTATTTCAAGATACAGTGAAGATATGCTATGAAGACAGGGGTAGGAGAGGCATATTTGACTAGTATTATGTATGTGTATGCGAGTCATTGCGAAGACATTAAGGATACCTAAAGGATACCTTAATTAATGATGTTTCATTGTAGTGTCACTATCTAGTTCAACTGATTCCATTTACTAATAACAATAATAAGGCATTTGTAATGCGCCATCAATCTAGATGAGTCGTATTCCGAGGCGCAAACGAGAACTTACATAATACAATAATACAATTAAACATAATACATGTAAGATGAAAAAAAGTGCATGGACATAGGGAGTTATACACCGTTTTAAGTAAGTGAGTCTTTAACAAGTTTTTAAAAGATTGAATCACTCTATTTAATTTATGCTATTGGCATATTGACATTTAAAGTCATAACATTAATATATAGCCCACGTTCAGCAACAGATTATTAATTTATCATTTACTCATTACCTAAACAGGCAGCTGTACTAAAAATGGTTATCATGTATGACATTTGATGCTGATGTTTTGAATACATAAACAGGAGTAAATTATGGTGACAAATATTAAAGGGACATTAAGTGGTGTTGACATTTTTAAATTAAAAAAAAAAAACTTCAGAATTCAAGATGAACATTAAAAATTGCCATTATTGTTGTTTCTACACAGCAAAACTTGATTAAAACAATACCATCGATATGTATTGAAAAACGCCCTCTATGCAAATATGGTTCGTGGTATCTATCACGCGTACTGCAGGGGGATACTATCTGACGTAAAATGCTGATCGGGCCTGATCAGCACTTTTTGAATCGACGTTTTGTTGTACAAAGAGAGCTGATTTTTCTTAATCCTTATAAGGGAAGACATCAAAACTCGACCGCCCGTTGACCGCCGGTTACGGTCGGTTCCGCCCGGTTCTTTCAGGTCAAATGTTTTACTGGTATATGAATATTCACGCATGCAACACTGAACAACCGCCGGTTGACTTAATGCTCTAACCAGACCAACTTACACTATCAATCTGTTACTTTGCGGTCATAATAGCTCTCTCTATAATCTTTCTATAAAAAAACCCATTCATATACTTTCGGTATTGATTTAAAAACGTTAATTGAGCTATAAACAGATTGAAAAAATCCAACCCCAGCGAAAATCAATAGCTGTATTGTACTGGTTGTCAACTGAGACTTGAGAACCAACTACTTCAAGACTTTATTGCTCACGCGTGTGACGAGGCAGTAGGGCCTATCAACCGGTCGTGTTCACCAGAGTGTAACTATTTGACCTCATTATTTGTGTATATTATAACAGACGACACGTTTTGTGAGAATCGGGCGGAACCGGCCGTAACCGACGGTCAACGGGCGGTCGAGTTTTGACGTGATCCCTAAGTGTAAGCTCATACATGTAATACAATTGTATGAACATACTAATCTCAGTTTTTATCATAATTGATGGCGCAGCCTCCAACACATCTCTTAGTGCCTCTTTAATACCTTCAATAGGCTATTCAGAATTATTTTTACAGTATACAAATGGCGATCTAGCAACAAGTTAAGCTCATACGCTGCTTTTGGAGTCATTATTTGCATCATACATTCGGCAACATTGAAAACATACTTTTCCCAAAATTAATCGCGTCTTTGTGGTACCTGCTTTCGGACAAATTGTCTCACGGATGGGAGAAAGGGTATTTACTGAACCCGGAAGTTAAATTGCAGCCTACTTGCGACTATGCTCCGTTGTTAAAAGTAAGCAATTGGGCAGACAAGCCTATTCTTTCAACATTCGACGATACAAATACTCAATTTGAAATGTACGCTCCCTGTGTGAAAGATTGAGTTCATGTCTTCCATAGGGGGTGTACGAATTTCAATTCGAATAGCCCATTCCCGAGAGTAGGTATACATTAGACATAGCTTGCATTGCAAAAGAAGCCCTGTATTCCGTACAGACAACTTCTGCTCGCCTACTGCACCCGGAACTGCACCCCAAATACCGCCTTCGGAATCACGTCCTTCTAATAACGACAGGCTGTAAAAAGTTAATTAATTATCTGTGATTTTGAAGCTGTCAAGCTACAGAATTGTGGTTAAACCTAATTGCGATTGTAGCACACTGGACCGGGTTTTATACTGCAATCAATCGATAAAGTCATCGTGACCACCATGTGACGATAAAACATGACGCTAGTTGAACAATATCGAACGTCATCACATTTTCAGAACTTTTTCTGTATCTCTCAAATGCAGCAGCACTGCTTCTAAACTGCACACAAAAGACTTCCCTCGGAAAAGACAGATCGGTAAGAAGTTAATTAAAACTGTATCTGTCCTTGAAGGCCCAACACACTAACATGTACCCTCGACATGACGATGCAAATAGTAGGCGCCATACACATCCAACCTACTAGTAGCTTGTATTGGCCATTTTCATCTCTACCGAAGACGTCTCGTGTTAACATGCCCCGAGGTTCCTAGAGGCCAGCATAATGGCGCATACGACAAGAACGCATATGCCTTTTCTTTTGGAGTACCTCCTTGCGCACTTTTTGTTGCTACGCCATCATTCCAGCCAGCCTCGCATTAATTATGTACAAGTTACTTAGATTTTTATGCTCTCTTTCGTTTGGTCTTAATTTTGTACGCTACACATACCATCACATTGACTTGATATGATTAAAACCCAGTAGACCGTGATGAAGTCGAGATGACGATGAATACAAGGTATTTTTTTATTTATTTTAAAGATAACACAGAAGATAATGAATCTTGACCAATGTCCATTTTGAAAGCAATTTTATAAATAAATAATACAGTCACTATGTATGTAAGAACATATGACGTATTTTAGCAAAACAGAATAAAATCCCTTTGTCCTATAACCAGCAGTCTTTAATATTATTTGTGGAAATCAAAATGCCATGCGTGATGTATACAGTTTTAAGTCAATTAATGCAATCTTTTCAATACATTTCAAAACTTGATGGATATCAGCACGAACTCGTCACAAATGTCCTGCCAATTCATTATTAACACTCATCAAAAAACCTATTTATCAAAATAAGAATTGATAGACATATTCCCGATATATATATGAACCGTATATTCAGATGAACGAATAAACATACCCTATATCTTTTACACACCAAACATTTTGCTCTGCCGGGTATAGCAGTGGCTAAACAGTTGCAATTATAATGCAATGCATCCGTTATTGTCATCATCAATGTCATTTTTAAAATGTCATATGCACGCCATGTTTTACCTTGCTATGCCATCATGTAATTACTATTTCAATTATGAAAAAGATATTCAAACGCCTTGACGTCTTGACCGATCATAAATGGATCAGCCCATTAATTGTATGAGGGAACCATGGAGGCAACGCACTTTTCTACATATTAGAATGTGAAGAAATACCACGATACCAATGATCAACATGCCTTGTTTGAAAAGAGAGAAGAAGTCTTGAAGGCTACGCAAAAGGCGTAAGATAAAATACTAAATGTGTAAATGGCGCCCTTATGAATTTCCCTAAGTTTTAAAGCAGAGACAAAATATTACCTAGCAAATAAAATAACACCTGGCAGATATTGCCGATGAGGTCTTTCTCCTCTTAACCCCTTTATATGCCAGAGACATGACTTATTAAAAGCAACCAACAGACCATGCACATCATATTCTAGCTGTCGAGCAAGGAGGCCCGGATGCAAAAAGTATTAGTGATTAAAGTAAAAGCTTTAATTTGAGTAGGGTCTTTATAGCGTAAACCATTATATTTACACCTTAGTCAATTGAACTTGAAGGAGTTGAATTTAACCTAGTTCTGTCGCGCTGGTTTCCATTAAAAGACGTTAGAGAACCGGAGAAAGGTAATTGTAAGCTTTTATGTTGAACGCTAATTCTAGCTCGATATTGTCTCTAGGAAACATCTTAGATGCATGAATATTGAACCAAATAAGCTAACTAGTGTCTGTATACAAATGTGTGAGGGAATGCACAGGTGGATAATGTGCATTGGAAACTATACATTATTTGTGTATATTTTATATGTGATAAAATACGGACTAAAATCCTGAAACAAAACGAAATCCTGAATAATCTTGTTCTCTTCTTATCCCTCAAAACAAAGTTTCTCGCCTGTGCACCTGTGAAGGACCGGTGATTTGCTAAACAGTTACAATTATAATGCAATGCATCCGTTATTGCCATCAACAATATCATTTTTTGAAATATCATATGCACGCCATGTTGTTACTTAGCTATACCATCATGTAATTACTATTTAAATTATGAAAAAGACATGCAAACGCCTTGACGTCTTTGTAATACGTTTCCGAATCTGGAAACATATTGCCAAATCAGGCCAAATTGCTCGTTTTGCAATTGGTTATTTTTGTGGTTTGGAAAACTACTTTTCCATATTCAGTTAAAGGTAGATGACCCGATCATATTCCGATTTTCAACTTGAAGTTTTCTATTCTACATGAAAGGTCATCCTTAAAAAAGTCGTGTTCCAAAGTTTGAGTTGCATAGCTCTAATGGTTCTTATTTTAGACGCACAAGATGCCGTGAACTGTACCCATTGAGTTGTACACAAACTATATCGGTGGTATACCACCATTCGCGGTAATTCGACGTTATTTCATCGATTTCTCCGTAATTATACCGATCTAGGCCGTCAAATTTCAGTATGATGATGAGAAAAATACGAGCTTTCATATGATATGAAAATCTCCGTATGTTTGAAATAATTCTGTGTTACGAAAATGTGATCGGGTCATCTACCTTTAAGCGGTTACTTATTTTAATCAAATCAAAATCATAACCACTTATCATAAAGCATAACTAGCAAAATGTGTGGTATATATTTTTGCGACTTTGAGCCTGTAATATATTCGCGAAATTTAATAGATCACAAAATGAAGTAGTTTTTTGCCTCTTGAGTCTTCATTTTAAGTTAGGGAATCATGGTTTTTGATGAATCATGCTCAGAAAAAAAGGAAAAGGCTTAATTAATCAATTAAAGGACTAATTAATCGTCAATTGCCCAATAATTGACCTTTCAATATTTGTTTGCATTCTTTTTTATTCGCAAACATGACTTATGCATCAATGTTATATAATTAAATATCAAAATTAAATATCTTAAGACCATTTTTGACCAATAAGATAATTAATTAGTCACTTACTTAATTAATTAAGCCTTTTGCTATAAAACATATCAAACCTCACTGTCAAAATGTATGAGCCTTGGTCAGAACTTAGACAATTACTTTCTGAGCATGATTCATCAAAAACCGGGATTCCCTAACTTTAAGTGAAGACTCCAGAGGCAAAAAACTACTTAATTTTGCGATCTATTAAACTTCGCGGATATATTACAGGCTCAATGTCACAAAAATAAATACCACAAATTTTGCAATTTCTGCTTTATGATAAGTGGTTATGATTTTGACTTATTTAAATTAAGTAACCGCTTAACTGAACATGCAAAAGTAGTTTTTCAATCAACAAAAAGAACCAATTGCAAAGAGAGCAATTTGGCCTGATTTGGCAATATGTTTCCAGATTCGAAAAGATATTACAGGTTGCCATATTCGGAAATTTGCCCTGACTAGCCTATATATTATACGCACTTTTCCACATACTTAAGTGCGAAGAAATACCATGTCCCAATGATCAACATGCCTTGTTTGGAGAGAGAGAAAACAGATTTTTACACTAAGGTGTAAGATAAAATACCCTCATGTGTAAAAGGCTCCCTTATGAATTTCCCTAAGTTATAAAGCAAAGACAAGGTATACCTAGCAAATAAAATAACACCTGGCAGATATTGCCGATGAGGTCTTTCTCCTCTTAACCCCTTTATATGCCAGAGACATAACTTATTAATAGCAACCAATAGACCATGCACATCATATTCTAGCTGTCGAGCGAGGAGGTCCGGATGCAAAAAGTATAAGTGATTAAAGTAAAAGCTTTAATTTGAGTAGGGTCTTTTTAGCGTAAACCATTAGATTTACACCTTAGTCAATTGAACTTGAATGAGTTGAATTTAACCTAGTTCTGTCGCCGGAGAAAGGTAATTGTAAGCTTTTATGTTGAACGCTAATTATAGCTCGATATTGTCTCTAGGAAATATCATCTTATATGCATGAATATTGAACCAAATAAGCTAACTGGTGTCTGTTTACAAATGTGCAAGGGAATGCACAGGTGGAAAATGTGCGTTGAAAACTATACATTATTTGTGTATATTTTATATGTGATAACTATACGGACAACAATCCTAAAACATAACGAAATCCTGAATAATCTTGTTTTCTTCTTATCACTCAAAACAAAGTTTCTCGCCTGTGCACCTGTGAAGGACCGGTGATACAGCAGTAGCTAAACAGTTACAATTATAATGCAATGCATCCGTTATTGTCATCATCAATGTCATTTTTGAAATGTCATATGCACGCCATATTGCTACCTAGCTATGCTATCATGTAATTACTATTTCAATTATGAAAAAGACATGCAAACGCCTAGACTTCTTTGACCGACCATAAATGGATCAGTCCATGTATTATGAGGCAACGCACTTTTCCACATACTTAGGCCTAAAGTGCGAAGAAATACCACGTCCCAAATGTTCAACATGCCTTGTTTGAAGAGGGAGGAAAAAGTATTGTAGGCTACCTAAAGGTGTAATATAAAATACCCCCACGTATAAATGGCTCCCTTATGATGATTTCCCTAAGTTTTAAAGCAAAGACCAAATACTACCTAGCAAAATAATAGACCTTTCCCCTTCAAACCCCTTTATATGCCAGAGACATGACTTATTAAAAGCAACCAACAGGCCATGCTCATCACATTCTAGCTGTCGAGCAAAGAGGCCCGGATGCCAAAAGTATTAATGATTAAAGTAAAAGCTTTAATTTGAGTATGGTCTTTATAGCGTAAACCATTAGATTTACACCTTAGTCAATTGAACTTGAATGAGTTGAATTTAACCTAGTTCTGTTGTGCTGGTTTCCATTAAAAGACGTTAGAGAACCGGAGAAAGGTGATTGTAAGCTTTTATGTTGAACGCTAATTCTAGCTCGATATTGTCTCTAGGAAACATCATCTTATATGCATGAATATTGAACCAAATAAGCTAACTGGTGTCTGTTTACAAATGTGTGAGGGAATGCACAGGTGGAAAATATGCATTGGAAACTATACAGTTGTGTATATTTTATATGTGATAACTATGCGGACTATAATCCTGAAACATAACGAAATCCTGAATAATCGTGTTTTCTTCTTATCACTCAAAACAAAGTTTCTCGCCTGTGCACCTGTGAAGGACCGGTGATACAGCAGTAGCTAAACAGTTACAATTATAATGCAATGCATCCGTTATTGTCATCATCAATATCATTTTTGAAATGTCATATGCACGCCATATTGCTACCTAGCTGCTATCATGTAATTACTATTTCAATTATGAAAAAGACATGCAAACGCCTGGACGTCTTTGACCGACCATAAATGGATCAGTCCATGTATTATATGAGGCAACGCACTTTTCCACATACTTAGGCCTAAGTGCGAAAAAATACCACGTCCCAAATGATCAACATGCCTTGTTTGAAGAGAGAGGAAAAGGTTTTGTAGGCTACCTAAAGGTGTAATATAAAATACCCCCATGTATAAATGGCTCCCTTATGATGATTTCCCTAAGTTTTAAAGCAAAGACCAAATACTACCTAGCAGAATAATAGACCTTTCCCCTCCAAACCCCTTTATAATGCCAGAGACATGACTTATTAAAAGCAACCAACAGGCCATGCTCGTCATATTCTAGCTGTCGAGCAAAGAGGCCCGGATGCAAATAGTATTAGTGATTAGAGTAAAACCTTTAATTTGAGTAGGGTTTTTATAGCGTAAACCATTAGATTTACACCTTAGTCAATTGAACTTGAATGAGTTGAATTTAACCTAGTTCTGTCGCGCTGGTTTCCATTTAATTGTAAGCTTTTATGTTGAACGCTAATTATAGCTCGATTTTGTCTCCAGGAAACATCTTATATATGCATGAATGCATGAATATTGAACCAAATAAGCTTCCTGGTGTCTGTTTACAAGTAGAAGACAATGAACAGGCCATGGAAATATGTGAGAAACATAACGAAAATCCGGATTGTATACGATATCCTTAAAACGCACCCGTACAGTACAGGGGATATAGCAGCGGCTAAATAGTTTTATAGATTAGTTATAATATAGCTAAATAGTTAAATTATAATGCAATGCATCCGTTATTGCTATCAACAATGTCATTCTTGAAATATCATATGCACGCCATGTTGTTACTTAGCTATACCATCATGTAATTACTAATTATGAAAAAGACATGCAAACGCCTTAACGTCTTTTACCGACCATAAATTGATCAGTCCATGTAGCCTATATATTATACGCACTTTTCCACATACTTAAGTGTGAAGAAAAAACATGTCCCAATGATCAACATGCCTTGTTTGGAGGAGAAAAAGCAGTTTTTTACATTAACATGATTAAGGTGTAAGATAAAATACCCTCATGTGTTAATGGCTCCCTTATGACTTTCCCTAAGTTATAAAACAAAGACAAGGTATACCTAGCAAATAAAATAACACCTGGCAGATATTGTCGATGAGGCCTTTCCCCTCTAAACCCCTTTATATGCCAGAGACATGACTTATTAAAAAGCAACCAACTGGCCATGCACATCATATTCTAGCTGTCGAGCAAAGAGGCTCGGATGCAAAAAGTATTTAAGTGATTAAATTAAAAAGAGCTTTAATTTTTGTAGGGTCTGTTTAGCGTAAAGAGCTGGATTGACATCTTGAATAAGTTGAATTTAACCTAATTAAATTGTACTTGAATAAGTTGATTTTAACCTACTTCTATCGCGGTGGTTTCCATTAAATCACGTCAAAAATGTAATAGGCTGACGTAAGGTTTAATTTGAAACGTTAATTTCTTTTGAAACATCATCTGATATGCATGAATTTTATCTAAATAGGCTAACTGGTGTCTGTTGACAAATGTGGAACGGAATCGCACATGATAATACACGTGCATTTGAAACTCTGCAGCAGAAATGTGATAACATTCCTGATTAAAATTCTGAAATACAGCAACAAATCTTTAAAATCTGCTTTTTCACTATATCCAGAAAGAACCCCACATATTTGCGCACAGAAAAGGAAACCTGTTGTGAATTTGATCATTTGAATAAGCCCACCCTGCAGAAATTGCATATTTAAGGTAACAAAATTAAGAACTTAACATTTTTCTAAAAAACCTTTTTAAAAAACGCTCTTAGAGAAGTGTCTTTAGATGATTTAGGTGCAATTTCTGCATTATTTACCAAAAACTGATTTGGTTACGTTGTCCGAAAAATGTTGAGCCAAACATGTGATTTCTTTGTTCAAAATTGAAACAAATGAGCATTTTTAGTGTAATTTTCTTACTTCTGAATTCTCTGACTCATTCATTTTCTTTCCAAAAATGTATACTTTTATATACATCACATCAATTATATTTCACGTGACAGTGCTTGATAAATTTCACAATTTTGGGGTTAACACCGCCCTTATACCTATTTTACTGGCCTAGATTTTGAAGACAAAACTGTAAGATACGGTAGGCAAATTGATATTCAGATACACTTAACACATGAGTACTACGAATATGATAATTATACAATCTTTGATCAAAAAGTTCACTATTTACTATCAGATTCATGAAAATTTGTGTTATCATTTTATGCAATAAAAGTGTCATGTATGGCTTGCAGGGAATGGATCTCGTCCTTCGACATAAATGGACTGCTTTTTGTTTTTAATTTCACGTTGTAACGACTGACGGTGAATTGGATAAGTGAGGATACTTATTACTGAGATCACCAGCTTATCATCATGTACGATGCTTTATAACCAATCTGTATATATATTAGGCATAACTACGTTGAACACGCGGATAACCTATATATGATAACGACATGATCACTGAAAGCAGTTTACTCATGGAAGTAAAAAAAAAAACATTACAAGTTCAAGCAACTAGTTTATATAACAGTGGTATTCTTATTTGTGAATAATGGATAATATTAATCCGAGTATTCTCTCAGCAATCCTATTTCTGTTTATTTAGAAAGTAACACAGGTTGCGGTTAGGAACGAATTCGTGATATAATTATCAAGTCATATACGAGACATATAGAAACATTTTTTGTATTTCTAGGATATAACAATAATGCTGATAGGCGATGTTGTTGTACGCCGATATTGGTTAATGACTTATAATTCCAAACTGCACGTTTTATTTACATATTCTCACATTCAATTTACGTAGAGCAATACATAATACTCGTCATATAACTTCCTATACAGATGTGTGACTTAAATGGTAATTACAAATTTATTGGTTTTATAATATGTATTTATTTCAAGTTGCTGCTCAATGGTAAATAGTTACAACTCTGATTGACAATATCAGCGTACAATTATACGAATACGCCTGGCTTTAACCGTCTATTATAGATGTGCTCTCTAAAGCATGCAGACGGTAAACAGGAAGTTGTAACACTTAATATCCTGAATAAGTTTCTCCTATCCCGCAAAAAAACCCACCATGATACGGCTTAGTGAGATTTGCGTGGCAAAAATCCGATGATAAAGTCTTTAAAAGCTCGAAAAAATGTCCATTAAAATGCACCATGTGAAGTTGCACTAAAAGTACTGTGGAAAATAGCCATGAAACGCAAGTTAAATAGCAGTCAAAGTTCTGGGAAAATGGCGACCAAGAAATCACGAACAAATTATCGCATTAATCCTTTGAAGTGACAGTAAATATTTTCTTGCGACGACAACGAAAGTGCAGTGATATTACTGAAATTCACGTTCTGACCGGCGCGCGGGATTTATAACTTTGAAAATCACGCAAAACTACAATCATTTATTCTATGTACAATGTCACAGAACATTTTAAGGTCTTCCCACTATGCATTGCACGAACGCCAGCCAACTAAAGCTTTTTTCACACGATGCATTTGTTGAGCTCTTAAGTTTTAGAAATAAGAAAAAGGAACACTGATAATTAAATTATTCATTGACGTAAACTAGAACCTAAGAGCTCCAACGATAAACGCGCTATGAAGCCATGATTGTGTGCATATGTCTATCATGTCTATGGGAACCGAGATAAATTGGAGACCACAATTAGGGCATTTTGCAAAAGCCAATGCATACTGGTGGTATCTTCAAAATCTTCTTTGGTACAATGTCGTACCAACCGCGGCAGTTGCTATGGAAGTACACATATTAACTGCATATTTATTTTCATTCGCTAAAATTGCTAAAAAAAAAAAAAAAATCTTTAATCTGATTTCGTACGAAGATGTTATTCTTTGAATATTCCTATATCAATATGACAAGATAAAAGTCATCACCATGGCAACCAAACGTCATAACACTTTGCGGTAAGACTGACCAAAAAAATAATTTACGTTTCAACACGAATAAGCAACTCTTCGGTCAGAAAAAACCACACGACCACTAATGGACTTTTAAGTACTTTTTTTTGATTCCGCACTATTGCTTGCCAGGCTTCAATTTGTGATGAAAAGTGTTTTTTCATGCGAAATATGAAATGGAAATGACATGATTGTAATTCTGACATATTTTCAAAAAGCATCATGTTAGTAGGGAGGTCATTTATACATTTTTAGATCCGATGCCCACAAAAATGGCAGGATATGCACTATCTCATTGAAAGGTCTCAAGAACCATTTTTTACGGTATAGACCGAAATGGTAGAACTAAACCTGCCTAAAGCCTTTTAATCAGATACGTCAAAGGTCATACATCCAATTCAATTGGTAATTTCTGTCTTTAAACGTGACCACTAAAAATATTGGGAGTAAGCTTGATCTCGTTGGGTGCCCCTGCTTGATGTCCATGCTACAGTTCGAAAGTTGTTTTCTTATATGGAGCTAAGGTAAACACCTCTGTTTGTGAAAGTGAGACGACAAATACTTTTACTTATACTTAAGCATTTTCTTTAAACTGTTCACGTATTCAATATTTATTACAGTCTAAATCAGTCTAAATTGACTTAAAAAATAGAGCTCTTTCTCTTAAAGGTCACCTTGTATAGTATGATAGTATATAAAAATTGTTTTGGTAATCATCTTTCCCGACTACTTTTATGGCAGGTGAAACATTGGGCTATTCCAGTCGAGATCTATACACTCCCTATCGAAGCAATGACTTTAATCTTCCACGCAGGGAGCAGGGATTTCAAATGGAGTCACCATTTCAAACTCTCTGTGGGGAAGATTGAGGTAATGTCGTCCATAGGGGTGTATGGATTTCAAAAGGAACAGCCCATATTGTTAACTGAATTGTTGCTTCTAAAAGTAGAGGCACTATAATAAGTACTTTTTGCATGTTAATGGTGACCACCATGTTAACAATAAATTATATTATACAATATAGACTGGCAATAAGAAGATTCTAAACCCCTGTATTGAAAGTAAGTGACCAAATGTACCCGTGAGGAGGTCACTCTGATGTTTTTGCAGCAGGTGAAGACACCTGTTGCTCGAGGTACAAAACTGAGAGGGCCTAGATGACACATAGGTTAATAAGCAAGGAATACAGGTGCTTATTTTGACTACTGAGTGAAATGGGCCAATATTTATCAAGTTAGAGAAGAAACTCTTTCTATCAAGGACATATTGGGGTGTTTTGTTTTAAAGGGTAATCTAGAGACGACAGGAAAACAAAAGTGTGTTAATTATGAGTTTTTAGATGACCATGTATCTATGACTGGGAGGATATTCAACTCCTTAACCAAATTGGAGTCCGTAACCAAATTGGAGTCAGCAACCAAATTGGAGTCAGCAACCAAATTGGAGTCCGTAGCCAAATTGGAATTCCTTAACCAAATTGGAGTCCTTAACCAAATTGGAGTCCTTAACCGAATTGGTGTCCTTAACCAAATTTGAGTCCGTAACCAAATTCGAGTCCGTAACCAAATGAGTCCTTAACCAAATTGGAGTCCATAACCAAATTGAACCCTGGAGTCCGTAACCAAATTGGAGTCCTTAACCAAATTTGAGTCCGTAACCAATTTGGAGTCCGTAACCAAATCGGAGTCCTTAACCAAATTAGAGTCTTTGGGTGACGAATATGCCCTGATCGTGTAAGGGTATCTTAATCATACTATCGACATGACGGATTGAATCCCAGCTAGCGGGGATAAGAATAAGATCATTTAGTAAGATTTACGCAATGATTTGAAACTATTCATTTATTAGGCAACATCTCAGGAACAGTCTCTGATGATGTCTGGATTGAATTATTTACTCGTATATGCAGTTAGTTCTGCTATACTTTCTAAAAACCTGCCACAATGTACATCATCATGATTATGTGCATATAACAATAGTGTTATGTGTTCCCCAAAACCCAGCACTAATGACAACCTGATATTATTGTTTATGGCCGAGACTTACCGGAGTCTAGAAATGTGTCTTTCTTTATTATCATTATGTCATTTGTAATTTTAAGTAATTTAATTTTAGAAACTAGTTTTCGCATCAGAACAAATTCAATTAAATAGATAAATAATAATGGCAAACCACAGTTACGTACACACATTGGATGTGATGAGTTCCAAGCGCCTCCCCAAGTACCCTTAAGAGTTAGTCAACATCCGTACCAAATGGATGCCTGAACATGAACGTGCCACCACAATTTAGGTTAATAGCACAGGCAAACTAATACCACACGATGAAAGCCTAAGCCAAGCAGAGTAATCCCTGGTATGGTCGGGGACCAGGCCTATATACTCATCAACATGACGGGTGCGTTTAAGAGGCAGCAAGGAAGCCAGTTGCATGATTTCCTACTCTTTGATCATACAGAGTAATATTATGTCTTTGCATTTTTTCATGATATATTGTCATTTTATCAAAGTGTTATACAAAATGATACTTTCATGAAAAGTTAATACGTTTTGAGGTCCACGTTTGTGATAGCAATGCGTCAAGATAATGCGGTATTTTAAGAGAAAACCTTGCTGCAATAACGCATTTTTTGTTTGGAACACGATATCACTGATGCCTTTTCACACTTCTTCATTTACAGATTACACGCTTCTTCATATTAATGGAGTTAAAGATCTGATTGCAATGAAATTCAAGGATATTGGATAAATTGAAGATAATCCATGGACGGGCTCTAAGGGTGTCATCACGTCCACGAGAATAGGTCAGGAACGAAACGCAAATGGGCTATTCCATTATAATCCATACACCGCCTATGGAATGGAAGACATGACATGAATCTCAAACACAGGGAGTGTGGATTTCAAACAGAGTCACCCATACCGGTAACTCCATTTGAAGTTCACACTCCTTATGTATATAATGGATTTCAAATGAAATAACCCAATATATAAGGATTTTTGAAGCTTGAAAACTTATTTGTGGTGTATCTTATTATAGTGGATGGTGTTATAATACAGTCTATGATAACTTGCGTTAGTTTCATATTATTCGATCACGAAAGTCAGAAAAGCGTGAACCAAATTGTTTGTTGATAACTTATTTTACGTTGACTACACATAGGTTACGTTCTTATGTTTTTAGTATATTTATACGCACTGCCCTCAATAGTCGAGAAATCGTAATAATGTTGCTGTTCATTGCCACATCCGGGTAATTTTGTGTGTAACGCTATGGGAAAACATACAATTTCTTGGTGGCTTTTTTATGAAAAAATGCCGGACATTTCGTCCATAAAATGCATAACACTTTGAAGAGTGGGACTAAGGCTACCGGCTAGCTTGAATATTTTGGGGATAGCATACCTTTTAAAAGGTCAGTAAGGTGGGGAACACCGATGTCATGCGAAATACGTGAAACTTCGTACTTGCAGATGGCATTTCTCAAAGAGAGTAGTTTTAATCACAGAATAAGTCAAGGTAGCTGATAAAATGTGTTTCAAGCTTTCCATTGATATCAAATATGTGGTATTTACCAGCCAAATAATGTGTTAAAAAAGCAAAAAAAGGTATACCTTTAGATTTGACCTTTAGTAAGGGATGTACAGCAATGTACAGTCTCATAGTAATCTTATAGGTACATGTACTTTTCCATGCATTCTTTCTTTACTACATTATAATATGGCATGTACCATAGGAATATTATATAGATACAGAAGGGATGATCCACGATTAAAGCACTAATCACATTGCCGATCTTTAACATGATTGTTATTTAAATTCTAGTATAGAGACCAGTCGCCTATTGCTTTACACGTTATGCATAAGTCTGTTGAATTTCGCGGGTTCGTTTTATTTGTCCTCCACAAACTTTGTTCACTCTGTGTATGAACATTGGTACGTGACGTGACCTTACTAAAGTAACATAGGGCACAATGACATAATTGTATATGGTCAATGCCCTGATTGTGCTAAACAAATGTTGTGGATGAATAAATTCAACTAACTATGTCCTTGGTGAGTTACGGATCGAATAGCGCGTGCAAGGGTCCCATTGTCATATCGATTGGCTGATATTTACTGAGACACCTAAAGAGATAAGAAGCACGGTACAGCTATTCATCGCTGTACACATGATCCGATGCGGATATTGTTTAGTCAATCGCCAATCGATTATTATCATTCAGTTTAATTTGTAGCACGGCCTCAAGTAAGCGCGCTATTTGAATCCAGTATTATCCATACGTTCATTACATGTTTGAAATAACCTGAACGCACTTTAGCATGGGATGGCTACCGACATACAGAACGTGATAAAATGAATATACATGTACATTTATATCGCTATATTTTTGGCATTTCAGAAGAGATATGACAATTAAAACCTATTGGGTACATTCATGGGCATATACACATGGTAAAGGGTTCAACAAAAGAAAGTATACCACTTTGTTTATGTCATTTTGAGTAATTTTTAATTTGTTGTTGACCAAACAGGCTAGATAGGCATTTAGATGAATCTTTTAGGCATAATTTGATACCAAATTTCCCCCCTAACAACAAAGATAAACCATGATTAGCACCATTTAAAGGAAAATATCCCATTTTCTGTTTGTTACATTAGATGCTCGATCATTATTGTTATTTTTACTTCAAATAACATGAGTCCCCAAAATTCCCCCAAATAACTCATTTTTGGTCGATTAAATCGATAGTTCACCACTGGCTTATTATCTATTGAACACGACGGTCATTTCAATGAGTAGTCATGGCCGAGCGGTTAAAGCTATAGACTATAAATCTATTGGATTCTCCCCGCGCCGGTTCGAATCCTGTCTGACGAAATTTTGTTACAATAAGCGATTTGGTCTGTGTATTGGAAAATGGCGTATATTTTTACTCCGCAAATTTTCATTCATGGATGTAATCGTTTACCTCCAGAGTATAATACTGCATTATTTCCAAGATGTTTCACATGTTAATGTCGGGAACTTTATAACCTTTTTCAAATGTGTTATTTTTTCTTTGGGAGAAATTTGCTATCAAACACGATGATAATATGTGGTAATTGTGCCGGTTTATCGAAAGGTAGGAAATACTGTTATTATATGAGAAATATATTGTTATATCCATTATCCTTTTTATTACCTGGAGTTCATGGGTTTTCTAAACCACAGTTCAAATTTTAGCCTATTAGACAATACCATGACGAAATGAGAAGGGTTTGAAATAAGCCGCTCCTAAACTGATTAGTATGCCCAATTGGAGTGCGTGTCTTCCGCAAGAAATCGTGCATATTATTTCATTTCACAGGGAACGCTTTTTGTGTGTGCTAACGACTGACTCAGGCCCCTGCCACTCTATTGTTCGAATCGCCGAAAGCATCGACGTACATGAATATACAATGAATAATCATATCAATGAATATACGTCATTTGTGAGGTCGAAAATGAAAAGTACCAGACCATAGTGGACACGAACGGCCGTAATCTTTGAATCTCCGTTGATTTCAATGTTATGTCGGAGTGTTTTACCTAATTTCATACTGACACGACCTGAGTGATAATCAAACGGTCCCCGAACGATGCCCTGGCGCTGTTGAAGTCAGAAATATCATCGTTCCCTACAGTCCGAGCGTTCCCACATCGAATTTCACCTAGAATATTCGTCACACGAACCTATGTCCGCCATCTTCTGAATATCGAAAAATGCCCTCTGGAGAGTCAAGGGGACAACATTTTTTTCTACGCATGCGTCCGATCGCTTTGGATTTGTCCACTAAAATTTTGGACAAATGCCTAATGAGTATGTGCTGCATGGCAAGTGACTCAACTTCTTGTAATGCGCTAATCAACCGTAGATCTAACCCTCGGGCTCCGGCCAGTTTGGGGTGGAAAAGCCCAATCAGGAAAAGTTCACGGAAAAGATTCAGGCGTTGACGGTTTTTCAATGGTATATCACAGATAGGCAAAGTGGGTATATCCAGTGACAGTTGTATATCCCCTTGGTATATAATATTTATTTTGACTAAAGCAGCCGACAATGCATTGATTGATGATAACATCCAGAAGTGGTTTGATGTGATAATAATGCCGCCATGAGGATCGAGCCGTGTAGCGAGGGGCCACGCCGAACTATGATCGAGAGTGACCAATAACGCGCCGCAATGCGGACCACTGGCGCGCGGCGGGCCGGCACATCCAACATGCGCGAATCAGTGGCGTAGCCAGCTTTAAACAGAGCCATAGGGAGGGGGAGGGGTGGACTTATCAGACAGTAAAAAGTCCGAGTTGTATACCGACGAAAGGCATGATGTACAGTCAATAAAACTATGGTGGTAGTGCCCACATGTTGTGGCGAATATAGGGCCTACACTTACTTGCAACAGAGTGACGTGGAATCCGGGGGCCGACTATACGACCGTAACAGAGCGACAGTAGAATCCGGTGTTTAATTTTTTTTTAAATTGAGTGTATTGTTAATAGTCCCGGTTCTGAGCACTTCTCTAGCCCGCCCGGCCTGTGGGCCTAAATGAGACACCGTGCACTTTGCGCCGTGCATATGCTATAACCATCTAATGATTGGAAGCGGTAGCAGCATAAAGTATTATGAGAAAATGTGTACATATCTCCTAAGATTCTGGAGATTCGGAGTCTACCATCGGACCGGGCTTTCAGTTGACCTACGCATAGGAGCATCGTCGAAGTGAGAATGTCCCCTGTAACCTTTTTCAAGATCTTTGGCACTGAAATTAAAATGTTGGTTCATTATAGAGGGAATCCACTTTACTCATACGTGCCCGTAACCACCCTTGAAAGGTACAAGACTTAATCGCGTCTATCAATAGTTGTCTGATTGCCTTTCCACATATATTTCGACATGAATATTGCGTCTCCCAATTCGTTTATTAAAGCTAGCTAAATTTGGTACAAGAACTAACTTTCTTGAAATGAAGTTGTACCCACTACCAAAGATTTTCTAGAAATTCATCGGTTGTACAGATTTAAAAAAATGGTAATCATGGTAGATTTAACATTGGTATAAACGGTCTCCTTTCTCATGTTGTACGATTGGCTATGGCCTGTTTTGGAAATGTGTTTGCCTTGTGTATATCCAAATAGCTTACAGTTGTATATTAGCCTAGCTATAACAAGCTATAAAAATGACATCTCTGAATGTATTTTAAACAAATTGTGCAAAGGAGAAATGGTTGGGCACACTGATAAAATGGTTTTACAACAAGTGTTGCTATCATTATCAAAGTGAACTCAACTTCAATCACTTATCATCGAGCAATAATATATTGTTTTACGCATTTAAATGTGTTTAGATTATAAAGTTAAATAAATCCAGAGATAAATGATAGATAGAAAAATAGATTAAAAAAAGAATAGAAAAAAACTATAAAAGCATTGGCGGCCTTTATAAATTATAAAAATTGACATAAAAATGATGTTACATACATCCACAATCAAGTTTAATTTGTTTTTCTAAAAAACAAAAAAATAGAAAACAACAACGAACACACGGAGATTCGAACCCGTGATTGCCGATTGCAAACGATATGGCCAACGTATGCACGCCACAGAGATCGACGAGTGTAATTGTGTCAGTTTTATCATTTAACCATTGATTCTTTTATTTATAACGAACGGATTTTTATCGTGCCATTTTGGACATTTTAAACCATATTTATATGTTACTCTCGCACAAAATGTGTTTGTAATATGATTATACTCCTTATTTTGGAAAGAATGGTAAAAACGTTGACATTTCGAACACAATAAATGGCATCTTGTATACTGTTTAAACGGTCGCTCGACTGAACGTTGTGTGACCTGTTGCATTGCATTATTCATGTTACGATCTGTTTATGTATGCTTTTGTTATACTTCTCAATCGCTCATCGCCAACTCTGTACAAGAAACTTCATGCGCTGTCCCAACGCTGTCATTAGAAAACAATAGAAAAGTCCAACACCATTGACCGCATGCTGGTGGACCTTGAGTGTGGCAGCGGTGGAACTAGAAACAAGCCTGAGGCGCTGCAGTCTTGCCACATGACTTGGCACGTGGTGACTTTCCGCCAAATTTGGGCTAGTTTTAAAACTAAAATCTGCTCTTTGGATAATATAATGTGATTTGTTTTTTCGAAATTTGAACTTTTGTTTTGATAAAATATGATATTACACTAGTGTTTATGACAAATTGAATTAAAAGTTAGGACAGCGGTGGAAATGGTAGCACGCACGATGGCAAGACACAATTGGTGTAAAATAAATCAGATAAATGGTGTAGGAGGGGATGATTTATTACCCTGGATATGTCATCAAAGACGTGGTCAAGAAAGTTGGATTTTATACAGGGAACTACCGTAATGGAACCAATGAAATTTTGCATCTTTTGTAATTTGCATTGGTCGACTAAGGTAATATTGATCACATCACATCGATCATTGGATTGATTCAATGGATTAAAGAATGTTTAATGATCGATATCTGTGTAAATAGAATTGAAATGTTGTCAGTGAAAATTAAGTATGATTTTGAAACAAAGAGTGAAATATTGATAGAACAAGAATGACGATCACGAACGCAACCTGGACAGCGCATACATACAATTTTAAGTGGAATCGTGTTAGTACCCTGTTGAACAACAATACTACTATCTTGGAACTACAATCTTAGAAGAAATAAGTTTGAACACGGACCCTAATTGACATGCTGTTTGTACCAACTATTTAAGCCATGTGAAATCGAAAGGTCACGGGTTCGATTCCCGCACCGGCTCACGTCCTTGCTTTTTAAGTTGGGATATGAGTCGAGGCTTGTTTAATGTTTGTTTGAGTTGTGGAACTTGCGGTAGTTATCTGCCTCGCTGTTAAATTATTTAAATTGTTCAAGTTCCCTATTGAATCGCCTATGCGATCCTCTATATGTTGGTATGTGATGCGTAACCCTTAGTCTCATCTTCGGATGTGGTGTTTGTATATTATTTATGGTAGCCTGAAGAATCCCCTTTCTCATACCCCTCTCCCTTTCCACCGATCAATGTTGTGAGGCCATGTGCCGTTGGTGATCAAATTGTTGGATTCAACATTGATCAGGGGAGACGGGTTGTCATTTCACTTGACAATTATAAAGTATCATATTTCTAGGCTAATGCAGTTAATTAAAAACACATTTGGACCCAAAGATTTGGTCCTTAAATAATAACGTAAGTTACTCAAACACCTCTGACGTAAAGGAATAAGCAAACACAAACATCGCCATCTTAACGTCATACTATATAAGAAAACTAGACATGGTACATAGTACAAACATTCTTCTTCAACCCAAACATAAACCTGGGTATTCAACATGCAATATACCTAGATCTATAAATCCAGTTTGTGTATACGTCAGGCGCGGCGATTTGTGCGCGATATTTGGTGTTGAGTATGACAGCGAGATTATGCATGCACGACGAGATTTCGAGTTCTATACCAGGCTACTCTCACGGGAAATAACATTATTCAGCAACAGGCCGGCTTATGCTGCGCACAGAACCCTTTCCAGGCATATTAACTTCATTTTAATGACAAGGACAGTTCTTACTGCTCCATCCAACCTGACTGCGTATCTACTACCCTCTCGCGCTCAAACTGAAAAAATTCTAAAAATAATCAAAACAAACACCTACAAATGTCTGCTTGAATTATCTAAATTCGTCAACCGGGCTCAACGATAATAGCGTAATATTATTTCTAAATTTTGAGCAAAACAATTCTAAACGATCTTAAAACATGATTTGACACGCATCGGCATTCGTAATTCAATGGATGGGTGTTTGGTTGTATGGAAGGGTGAATCCTCTGATGATATATTGAAATAAAAAATATTAAAAGATTGACAAATGGGATATCGTCAAATTCAGTTTAATCTCGATATAATGTATGGATTTTTGCAATTGTCATGTGCCTTACTCAATTAATACTTGTGCTCAGAGGTATAACAATTATGATTCAAGCAATATCAATTTAACCAACTTCATATCGGGGGTAGCCATTGAAATAGGTGGTGTCCCAATTTCTATGTGCAAACAATATAGATCTCTAAAAACTTTTTACATATTGTTATTGTAGTAAACCATAATAATTTTGAACTCTCCACCATACCGTACATACTATATTTATTGAATTTCCAAATTCTGAAATCGGTAACATTTCGACCAGGTTCTACGGCTGGATTCACAAACATAATAATAAACACCAAAAGGTAATATTTCTTTGCATGTTGATGTGAACGTTAAAAGGCTAAATGTTTTTGGCCTAAGTTAAAATTTGTATAATTCTGGGCCTATTAAAACATTGAAACTACTTCATTTAGTTTTCAATATTCAAATGGCAATTCAAGAAACTGCCTTTATCAGGTCACCAAGCGTCTCGGGCACCATTATACTTTTGGAGTCACTTTGTGTCTATACTTTTAACCCTACCCACTCATTACAATCAATGTCGATATTTGTATTTTCCCTATGAAGGCCCGTAGTCTTCATTTAATCGGTGGGGTAAAGCTTATAAAATCGCTAATACGTCTCAGTTAGACCATAGATAATGAAGGTATGGATGAAGTCGGGGATGAAGTGAGTATTTTCTATTGAAACTATGCTCGTCTCGGATTAAAATCGCGCAACACAAAAGCCCGTGTAGTCTTTTGCACCATCATGAAACAACTTCTAAAAATTCATTAATAAAACGTCACTCTCGTTCACATATGCGTTGTATTGATTTGCAAAGACGTGCTTGTTGTCCCTCGAACTCATGGGTTCGAGTTTAGGTGTTATTTAAAACTGGGTAAAATAGATGTCTATAAAACTTCACAAAAAGTGTTACATCAATCGCATCAGTGAATGTGCGTTTTAATTAAATATATTTAAAATATTAGAAATATATGAATTTTCACCTTTACTTAAACAGTTGTTATATATCCCATCCGCTAATATGAGGTATGCTGTTGTTGCAATAGACTAGTAGTACCCACATTTATTACCGGGCTTTTCAAACATGCCAGTTATACAGGTGTGAGCGAGACGCACATAGTATCAGCTCTACACAACCTTTCAATGGGATTTCAATAGACATGATTGTCCCAATATTCAAGGTTTGTGGTTAAGGGGTTAGACTAACATTTTATCGTGAATGTCCTTGGATCAAGACACCCGTATCCTTGATAGAAATGTCAAGGACTTAATACACGAGCATCGTCTGCGTATTTGCATTTAAATACGATTAGACCTAATACGTGGAAAGATTTGCGCTTGAATTATCAGTTGATAAACTATCACTATATGGATTGTTGATTGCCAATATGCAACCTAAACAGAACTAATACCTAGGAATAATAGCCTGACTCTCGGCTTAATCATATATTTTGTAAACTGCAATCTATTCATTGATCTACATAGTTGACCTCAAACAATACACGAATACGAGGTTATCGTGAAAAATGTTGGTTTCAACCAACCAGGATTTAAACAAGCGAGTAAAAGTTAAGGGAACCTTAAAACTGCTTAAACACTGCTCAAGATGGAATATTAATCACCTCGATTCATGACCACAGATGTTCGTGTAATTGATTTCATAAAATAACAAAAGCTCTTTTAACTATCAATATTAATATCACGACTGATCATTTTAACAGCACACCTTTTTAAACAGTGCAGAATGTGCCCCTGATTTTAAAGGAATTTCCAGTGAATAGCACACAATGACTAATGATTTTTTAGATTGAACAACTCTGTCATTACATATGGAGTAGTTAGTTTTGAAGATCGTCACTTTTTAATGATACATCTAGAACAAATTGGCCTTCCTATGGTATAAAAGTCTCTACTGCCTAGTGAAATAGCGTGAACGACGTTGACGATGAAACCCCTTTAAGACAAACGTAAACTAAACCACGTCGCACATTATAATTCATCCTCGTATCGATCTCTCGTAAACCTAAATTGCAACTTGAAATAACAGCATCTTTCTACTGGGTGAGATATGGCCTGAGATATCTATCTGCCTACATAATTCAACGTGTTTATTGATCTGACCGTAGGTAAACTCCAGGTTATAAACACACCTTTGCTGTTAACCAAGCAAACCACACACCACCACTTCTTCAACATTATCATGTACATGAAAATGTCCATCTGCAGGGCATATGCGGTCATTGATACCAATCAATATGTCTGATCCAGACATGCGAGGGAGGCCACACAATTTGGAACATTTTTTACCTATAAAACTCAGTCGGTCTTGACAGAATTGTGGTAAGTCTACTTCGCCGCTTTCGCGTACGTAAATCATCTCTATTATCTTGTCATTGCGTTAACGTTGAAACTTTTGTCGATATCAAAGACAATGATATCGGGGAACTAGCTGTGACACGCACTTCGAAATCTATATCAAAGGGGAATCTGCGAAGCACATTAAGACGACCAAATTGGTTAACGAACGTCTCCGCGAATGTCTACATTATCCTACAAATGGTTGTCAAGCTTGTGACGTTACCAGATAGTCGATTTGTACAATTCCTTACGACCGCAACAAACCCACTAACTCCTACTTTGTATGTATTTGGAACATGCCGATGACGACAGGCATGCCAATATGTATCATACTCTATGGTCTGTATAATAAAGGTCTCCCCATGGTTTGTTTGTCATTCTGCAGGGCTTCATATGCTGTAAATAATATACGTATTTAGTCCTTACCGTTTGTTCTAAATAACTAACACGAGGCTCGCTGACCTGACTAAGTAATGAAACCACGATTTAATACTGCCGTGAGAGAGAAAATAGGACCCTGAGTGAATAGCGGTTGGCCATTGCAAAATGAGGGCAACTGACTTAATGAACCTTAATGCACATGGACAACCACCGTTTAGATTGATTTGCACATTGGTGTATATTTTATTAAGTCTCCCACTGCGGTCACTCTTTAAGTGAATTGATTGTTTCTCTTGGAAGTCGTACTGAATAATTTTATTTGTTTTAGTAAAATACCTATGCGTGGTTAACGTAGGGTGATATTGTGGGTATTTGGACTACTTGGATCCCTATTTATAAAGCGGCCTCATAAGGGAAGTAAGTCTTGATTGCTTATAAATTGATGCTTATGTTTCGAGAAGAATTCAATAAATTGAAGTCTACACGGGAAGAGGCGCTTGAATTTACCTTTATGATTGTGTTCTTGCATAATGATTTCATGCATAACGTTATTAGATATTGGCATGTTGCCTTGAAGTAAAATAAATTAACCAAAGTATACCGCTGGGGGCGTACTGACCATCATTTGACATTATTCTTTAAGTGTAAACGATGTTGTTAGAAGGCGCAATATCCATTGGAGGACATGGCTTAGCATTAACGTTCATTATCGTGATCTTGATATTGATATTTGTATGGAGAACGTAAAAAGAATAGCTATTACTCGGGCAAATGTCAATCTGGAGGAACATGGACATTCCTATAGTTTAAAGACGAATATGGAAATGATAAACAGTTATGTTTCACTTACGTCTGAAATAAAAACAAACTGTCTACAAAGGCTTCTGAAAAGACAAATATTGATCCGAAATCAATGTGCAAAGATAATTTCACAGAAAGCAGCCATAGATGATGACTACTTTTGGAAACATACTCTTGATATTATTTTAGACACACACATACTTACTTGGTAATTGCATTGAGAAATTTACGTTGATGCTTCCGTATTCTCCTTGAACTTATATTTTTAACTAATTTGGTATATTTGTAGATAAGCCACGTCTCCCGTAATACGTTGGCAGCTGCATTCTTTAACTGTAAGTAAGTAAACAAATAAACACACAGAAATGGAGCGTTGTTATATAATATCAATGGAAATATATATGGAGTGATTGATTGATAAGTACGGGACTAGTTTCACAACAGAGGAATTTAGCGTATTGAAATATCAATAGATACACTGAAGTTATATCCTTGTAGTATCAAGACAGCCATCTCTTCCCCCGAATTTATTATGTTGGGAACGCTCTAATCAACACTGATGCACAACGGTTAATATTAACCTGTCAAAGTCATTATGTCAACCCCTTCATGTTTCATATAATCTAAGTATCAAATAATTGAACCATCTTACTGGTTAAAGTTAATGTTTGGTACTACTTTTCTTAATTCTATTCTTCTATTATGAAAGTTGGGAAGGGTCCGTTCTACGATGATCAAACGTAAATTAACCAAAAATTGGTTGTACATGCAGGCTGATATTAAAAACGGGGCTTCTTCTTAAAAGACAATTTATATAAATCACAAACAATTATTTATGTATTATACAAAGATGACCCTGTCTGAATAATATGAAGATACTCTTATCAGTTGTATGTTACTTTACAAGTCCATCTATTTTCGGAGCCTGCCATTTCCCTTCCATTTTGTATATGCAGACGACATTTTGCAAGTAGTAGTGTGGAATGGAATTCGATTTAGTACTTTTCACAAATCAATAACGAACATGCCAATGGTTTATTTTGTCTGTTTCCGTACCCCTTCAAGCGACGGACGCCGTACCGTAACAGTTCTAGACGCCCGTAGAAGACATTATACTCATGACGAAACGTGACAGATTATATTTGTAGAGATTATAGGCGGCAAAATATGTATTTGGTCTTTCCTATCACACGTATATAGGTTTCACTATCGGCAAGTGTCATTGCGGTTTTCTTATGCAGACCATAAAATCAGTTTGATACATATGTGCTCAACCGCATTCTTATTTATAATTGAAAGTCATTATATTCTCCTGATGATTCAGAATGAGAGAATATATTAACTGAACCATCGGTTTATAAGTAAATACCTCTTTGTGCCTTAGGCCCCTATTTAAAAATACTTCTTCGATTCAAATCAAATTGGTCAACATTTGGTTGTAGCCCTATAATAGGCCTGCATTAGAATACGGGGTTTCTGAAATCAATTGCAGGGATCACATCCAATATTGCCTATTAGTATCAGTTTCTATAAACTTTCTTATTTATCTCCAATGTTTTGTATGCAGACGAAATTATGGAGTAGAATATGGAGCGGATTTCGATTTTGTATTTTTCACAAATCAATAATGAACATGCCAATAATTGTGTTTGTCTTTTAAATTCCGTGACCCTTCAAGCGACGGACGCCGTACCGTAACAGTTCTAGATGCCCTAAAATCAGTTTGATACATGTATGCTCAAATGTATTCTTATTTATAAATGAAAGTGGGTAGGCCTATATTCCCTTGATGATTCAGAAATGAGAGAATATATTAAATGAACCATCGGTTAATAAGTAGATACCTCTTTGTGTCTTATTTTTTGGAAAAACATCCATAATTGGTCAACATTTGGTTGCAGCCCTGTAGTAGGCCTGTATCTTTCTTTTCTGAACCTACTATTTCTTCCCATGTTTAGTATGCAGACGACATTTTGCAAGTAGTATGGAATGGAATTCGATTTACTACTTTTTGCAAATCAATGCTGAACATGCCTATGGTTTACTCTGTCTGTTTCCGGATCCCTCCGAGCGACGGGCGCCATACCGTACCAGTTCTAGACGCCCCTCGAACACATTATACTCACGACAAATCATGACAGATTATATTATTTGAAATTATAGACGGCAGAGTATGTATTTGGTTTTTCCTATCACTCGGATACAGATCTAAGTATGGGCAAGTGTCATCATTGCGGTTCCTTTTACACAAACTCTAAAATAGATTTGAAAGATGTGTACACTATAATTTATAAAGCAGATGATCTCGCAAGATATGACCCTATTATCTTTCCATGCAAGAATGAACCGTTGATACATAGCTTCCAGATGTTCCGTTATGTGGTAGCCTGTTTTGAAGGAAAGTCCTAAAGGGCAGCGATGCAGTTATATCCTTCATGACTCGACGAAATGTGCACCTGTATACCTTTTACACTTACCTGTTAATCTTTTCAATGACATTATACAGTGACATGATTAAAGTTGTGTTTGGTGTTTTTAATATTATGCAGCGTTAAAGTTGAAGTCTGAATCCTATATTCAATAATTATAAGAGAGCGAAAATAGCATTCTTATACATATGAACATCGCATTACTTTACAATGATTGTTGTGTAATAACTTGTTGAGACGAGGAGCATTTATCATGATTTCAAAGGTTTAAGGTTCAATTCGCATTGAAATGAAAAAAGGTCCAGTTATTCTTATTATTTTACAGAGTTGTGTCATATTTTAAGGAATCGACTTAAAATGATGATTTTGTTAATGAAAAAATTGGAGCAATAAGACCCAAGATATAGTTCTATTTTTCAATACATCACAAACACCACATCCGAAGATGAAAATGGTTACGCATCACATATCAACATATAGAGGATCGCATAGGCGATTCAATAGGGAACTAGAACAATTTTTCAATAACAACCAAGTACTCTAATTCAAACTGTATCGACTAACATGATATGTTGATGTCATTAATTTAACGTTTATCAGAGTGCAAACATGCACTTAGATAAACGTCAATCCTTCATTTGAATCAATATTCGAACGCCTGTTCGAAGTGAACTATATTTAAATCATAAGAGTGATTTTCGTAGTATTGCATTCAATACAACCTTGAAACCGTACACACAAATTATTGGCATATGAAATGTTCTTAGGATAACATGCTTGTGTTCAAATGAGTGTTTACCACCATACGTATTGCTAACTGATACTGATGTCGGCTCTAGATTGACCTTTTACTGAATACGGGCTGCGTGATTTCGTGAAAATGATGTTTGCATTTGATGAGGGATAGGAAAAATTGTTTTACTGACAGTGTATTCGAGGAAAACTAAATTGACTAAAATGTACGAGAATTATCAAAAGTTTCCAAACTTCCCACATTTACATAGCTGACAAATGTACATTAGTTTCTAATCATAGAACGAAACAAGCCTTCCAAGTGTAGACTGTAAGCTTGGTTGAATACTACATAGCAGCTATTACATAGAGTGCGATTACTCGTTGGGACTTGAGGGTCATAAGGTCACGCACCGCCAGGCTTTAACTCATGCATTTTGAGCGTATAATGCAAGCTACTATACACATTGAAAAAGTCTCGCACCACTGCTTTTTTGTTGAAAAGTGCAAATTTCGCCTCAAATTTTGCCACCATGGTGTGATATTAAGGATCATTTGTTTGCGTAAGCTGTCTTAACAAAATGTTAAGCAATAAAAGGGCCACATTTTAGTTTGTGACGTAATCGATGTAATGTTTTTCAAGGCCAAGGGGAAAATGTATGTTTTTGTCCAAAAGCATGCATGAAACAAGTTTGGGTAAAACGCGATATTGAATAGACTTTAACAACTTAAAATAGTCATTATATTAGTTCTGTATTAATTTGGCGCAAGATATGTTCCATTTAGACGTTATAGGCTACAATGCAGTGAATGTGTCCAAACATGCCATTTTTTGTTGCTCATAAATTCAGCATACGAAGAGGTCACCGTTGATTTTTTAAATTTTATTTGACCTAGGTCAACACTTTCGCAATATTGCTTTTGTCATTTGAACTTATTTAAAATGTGACCTATTTTGACCTTTGCCCCCATAACCGTTGGGTGTACGAAAAAGGGAGTTTTTTCATGTTTGAGGACAATCGGGCAACTTTTGAAATTTGACCCCAGATGACCTTTGACCTTGGAAGACTTGAATGTGTTACCAAGGATTACAACTATAGAGATTAATGATCGGGCCTCTCAATATCACGTTATACCCAAACTTGTTTTATGCATTTTCCCCTTGGCCTTGAAAAACATTACATCGATTACGTCACAAACTCAAATGTGGTCCTTTTATTGCATAACATTTTGCTGGACAGTTTTCGCAAACAAATGATCCTTAATATCACACCATGGTGGCAAAATTCGAGGCCACATTTGCACTTTGCAACCAGCGATGCGATACTTTTTTTCAATGTGTATACATGAAAAAGAGAATCATTGACAAAAAGATACCTTAAGGTATTTCCTTATTATTTCTCACGCAAAGGAAACTTGTGTACACTTATTACTGAATTTACTAAAATTACTATCCATCCCATTTTTTCTTGGAAAGAAGTATTTAAAAGCTGAGATTAACATTGCAGCAACAAAATAATTCCCCCACTATAATATCCAGTATGTGGACAATCAATTTTATATACATCTGCGGATTCATGTCTAAATTGTCTGCCGATACCTCGTCAGTCAGAAATCTCAGGAGAAGCTTTTCTTTGGCACGTGGAGTAATGAGACGCAGCAAATTAAATTACCATATGATCAAATTAGCGGTCTATATAATTCAGAACACTTCTCGCGATTTATATCTGCAGAGAGACGTATGTGGATGAATAAGAGGGTCATGTGCCTCACAATGATTTTGGCGGGTAAAAGCCACCGGCAGACGATACTCTAATAACTGCAGCATACTACTAAGTAAAGCCTTACAATTTGGCGGGTAAAAGCCAGTTGCAGACGATACTCTACTTGCAGCATGAAGCTGGTAAAGCCTGTCTCAATACAAATATATATACCGGACGCGCGACACTTCGTTGCTTCAAATTGGAAAAACCCCTTTTCATCATTTTAGATATTTCCACCAAAGCTTTTTCTTTTCGACACGGCAATTCCAACTTGCCACAGGGGAATGTTTTAAACCCCACTGCAGCATTCTAGAGATCAGATTGCTTATTGCACCAATTTCAGATTTCAGTTCCTGTGGGGACATATTCAATCTGGAATAAGCTCAACCATTTCCAATCAAAGAGGCAAGAACAAACGGCAGACACGCAAATGCTAAACATGGATTTCAATATAACCCATATACATTTGTAAAACCACGCAAAACTGGAGCACCTATTCAGATTGACAGTGGTGTTATTTTAACAACAAATTGTAACAAATCACAGCTAGTGCCAGAGATTACTTTGTTTTACTTTACTCGACGCGGCTATTAATACCATACATAAAACAGATTTTATTTCCCGACTTTCAAAGTCTATTTCAGGGATTACTAAAGCAATACTAGACATGTTTGTACTTATTATAATGTATTTCTCATGGTGATTCCAAATATAGTGATGAAATTCAATAATTTTGACATTTTTAAAACATTTTTTTTGAAATTTTGAAACTGTCGTCTGCAGAAAGTGTTACTCTGCAACACAGAAAAATCAAATATTAGCGAACAGGTTGTTATAATATGTTTCAATGATACTCTCAACACTTTTTAGATGACAAAGCGTTTTCTGGAAATTGTTTGTAATTTTGTTTTTGTTTAAATCAATGTTAGCTTTCAATTTTAAAAGACTAGTCATCTAATCACGGTCATAATGTTGAAAATTAAATTAGATTATATCTCATTTACAGAATCTTAGCAATTTAGTGCAAGATCTCCCAGTAGAGGAAAATGTGCACATTTCTGTATTAATGAGGTTGTGATAGTGATAATCAAGTGATGATCGTGATAATGATAGTGATGGAAATATGAAAGTTGATGCAATGATAATGATGATGATAATTATGATGATGATGATGATAATTATGATGATGATGTTGGCGATAATGAATTAATGTTAATGAAAATGACGGCGATGGAAATATAATATAAATATACTATAAATGATGATACTGATGATGATAGATATACAGATTGATTACAACAATTGTGGTTCCAAAGATATTAGTAATGATATGGTCAATGCACGTTTGTACGATAACATGTCCCCTAGTGTTAAGACTCGTTGTTTGGAACGTGCTTAAATGGACGATATGTGACGCTCTTCGTGCCTCAGCGTCTGATGGTACGAATTAAAATCCGACGCGTGCATGTTAATTTTGAAATTGCGCGCAGCGTTGAATTTGAGGCACATAAAAGGTTCTTTTGGGGTATATTTTGAGTAACAGCATAGTATACCTAGACCTAGGTTGTTCATGGATGTCTATATGTGTTTGCAACTGATATCTCTGATCCCACCCTGGTACAATTGGAGGATTTTCGAATAGGAGGGGATTTGTCGTTGTCTTATTATTAAATGAACCCTTCACGTTACGGTTCGCTGGTCAATTTGTCCTTATTAGGTATCCTTAAGCGTGTTAAGAGATTTTGGTCTAGTCTATCCGTCCTCCCAATCTGTATGCAAGGCCCATGAAAATTAAAAAGAAAATAACAATCGAAAACAAATCAGGCCCTAAATGGCTTTCATTGATAGGTATATCAAAAGAAACAGACTGCATTTGAAAATAAATTTAAGGTAAAAAGGGCTTTTCCAAAAAGAATGTTCACCACCAACATGGCTTTTATTGTTAAGTTGATCACTAATTCATCTATGCCGCCTAAATTAATTAATTTCCGCCAGATATAATAAATGCACAATAGTTTGCTTGTAGTCTGCGAGATGTTATTTCATCACAATCAATGTTTCAATAGATGTTTAATTCCGGTGTGATATTTATATGCAAATGGAGAATCCAGCTGTCTCGTTTTCTATTATGATTTTATTAACATTACACCGCACTTTATGACACGATATTATAGTCTGTCAATTCACATCATTTCAAGCCGGTGTTGCTAAAAAAAATGGCTCATTCATGGTGCTAAGTTGCAGAGGCTTCCAAAAATACATCATTTCTAGTACACTTAATAGTCCTTCCGAAATATTCTTCATAATTATTGCAATGCCAATAATATAAGGAATTGTATATTGAATAATAGACTAAATATAGTAAATATAATATCATTAATATTTGACTGAGGCATTTTCCCTTGACTCTGTAATTGTAACGGTAAAAACTGAACTAAAATGATTTGAAAGATAAATGCGCTTAGAACTTACCCTTTTTGATAATTGATTATCCATCATAAAATTATGTACATGTTTTTCCGCTCTGCTTAGTTCTAATTTTGTAGCCAATACTGCCACCACGAGCGCTGTGCAACCAGCACCCTGTAATAATGTAAAAAAAATAGAAAACATTGGTTATTTAAATTAGCCATCACGTAAAAATTAGTACTCTACAGGGCATACCAGAATTATTTATACTATGTTTGATAATATAATAATATTAAAACAATAATGTATCTCAATGTAATACGTGCACATACTGGTGGACATGCCCTACTTATTCTATTATTATCATCAAGATATCTCTTTTTGTCCAGGTGTGGCATGGCATTGTGAAAATCTGTTAATCAATTTCATCCCGTTTCAAATGGTTAATCTCACACCACTGTTAAAACTACGACCAAAGAAATGATTGTATTACGTCAGTCAAGCTGAACAATTTCTTTACGTCATACTAATTTTACTTGACAAACATTACTAACAGTGACAGCAATCAACCTTTTAGTGAAATTAAAACAGGACAGAGCAAATTACCTGGATAACACTTCAGTGGTCAGTGTTCTTAAGATTTTCAAAAAAAATAATTTCGGTCATCATGGTCATACTTGGAATCTACCATATTTTACAAAATAGTCTGTAATTCTGTCAGAAAGGCCGATTTTTAAAATCCAAAAATCCTAAGAAAAATAATTATATGAAATTAGATCAAAAGTACTCCGACCAATTATTGTATTCATAGCCAAATATTGCAACTCTATACCGTGTATTATACAATAGTGTAAACTATATCTATTTCAGTATATACAAATTACATATGTTCACAAGATTCAGATGAACTCAGTCCTTTGTCAGCTTATACGGTAAAGGAACAACTTTCAACCTATAGGTTCTTTAGACAATTGAGGGTCCCAATGGGTTCATTAGAAGAAAACCGGTAAAAAACGTCAGACGTTGGATGTTGGTTGTAATTTGGTTGGAAATAAACGTCTCTGGTTGAATTGGGGTTGTTTAAATGCTACTATAACGTCAAGGATGTTATTATATTATGATCTATAACGTTTTCGCCGTTATTACAACGTCAACTCAACTGAAATCCACTGAAATCCAACAAATGACATTAAAGAACTTCCATATCAAATTAAAATTATTTCAAATGTACAACTCGTGACGTTAACTAAACGTCATGTTTTCAAAAGTACACATCAGTTTGATCTTAGGATGTACGATTACACACGTATGGAATGAGCGAATGAGGATAGTCACTAGTCCATACATTTTGTTGCATAATTTGATAATTGCAAAAAAAGACAATTGCATACAGCACAGTGAATTTCATCTCACTAATCTATCGGAAGGTTCATTCCAAATTCCACAGACACTAAAAGAAAAAACAAACACTCTTTCTGCCACAGGTAATCCTGATCTTGAGGTAATTTGATCTTAAACAAATAACACCCATATCTAAATAAATAAACAGTATATCTGACTGTCAACATGAACTGCAAATGACGCGGTTACTGGTAAGGATAATGTCTGTTAGCCTCTCAGCAACGTAAGCCGCCCTGATCTGCACCCCAGTTTATCAAAATATAGCAGACCTTGTACGCGACAACGTATGAGAAATTACGAAAAAATTATGTTGATCCGGCCCCCAGGGTATCTTTCCGTACAGTTCCCACCACTTGACATGATGATCTTTCGTCACTAGTACAATCATCCATAAGTAAAATGTCAAAGAGTAGCATATATGTGTCCCCATGATACTTATCTACAGGTATGGATCAAATTACGAAATTTAAAAATGGAATTATGTGCCCCATAAGAGTTACATGCGTGAATTAAACTGAATTAAATTTTTCCACACTTCCTTGTAATTTTAACTTGTGTTGAGATCTTATTATCAACAAAGACGAACTTTCATTCTAACACCAACTTATAATTCATAAAAATAAATAACACAGTTCCATTTTTTAGATATAAACGTTTTCAAATTTGAACATCTCGATAAACGAAAATCCAAATATTTTGATCCTTTATATATTGCCATTATTATCACGAAAAACGCTACAACTTGCACAATCCAGTGTTACCAGAGCGATATGTTTAGAATGAACAACAATAGCTAGATGGCTAAACTGTGTATTAGAATGCAACGTATCTTATTTTTAGATGTCGGAAAAATCTATATGTACATCATGTTGTACGTCTCTCACGTTTCAATCACAATGTTATTGTTTGAACAATTTCAATGGTATCTATTTTAATTATTTAATTCCCTGAGATTCCAGAAGATGTGCGTCGTATATTATCAATTTGACCGTCACATAAACCCATGATCCGGTTGATTTTGTTTTATAACCATCTAAACGCCAACTTCCTTGAAATTAGAATAAAGCCTTGAATAAAATATCCATCAAACCTGTTATTGATTTCTTTGACAAGAGACTGGAATGGAAGTAAATGTTAATAAAAACACCCTCAAAACACTTAAAAAGTACACGGGTTCTGATATTCGCATAGAAAATGACTTGTCGTCACAGCTGCGCCCTCAGCAGGTGTTGACGAGGCGGTAATGCCAGAATCTAATTGTTAAAAAAGTGACATAATTCAGCTCCCTCTTCTTTTAATTAATTGTGTGACAACTGGCTTGTAGACAATTGAACTGCTTAAGGAAGAGTATCTAAATATTGCTATTATTCTTCATTGATTAAAACTTGCACAATAGCAGACAAAATACAATAAAAGAAATAATACCTTTTCGGATTATACGTTTTTAATATAAAGATACACTCCGGCAGTTGGTAAAGCACTGGGGCAAAGGATAAGTGGAATTTATGTGTGTTATTATTGCAAACCCCGTGGAAAGATAAAGGAAAATTGAGTTTACGCGTATGCCTGCCAAAACATCTGCCTTTGTAAACGAGGGGAAAATACGTTCATTATTTGATTGTGTGTACATGTGAGTGGGTTGTTTGGTCATTGTCCAAAGGTTATTGAATGACTTGGAAAACCTATATTGATGGTAAAGAATGTAATGCAATCTGTCGTATAACCGCACAAGTACCCATTTATAATATAAATATTGAATGAAGCAAAGGACTACAATGTATACATGGAGTTATTTCGATGTGCACAAGATCGTATTCTGCAAAAAGAAATGATTTTAACACGTGGCGAATTTCAATTGTCATCTAATTATGCCATACAATATAAAGTGTATTAAGTTACCCATTGTCCAACAATGTGTGAGAAATCGAAAATCTCTTTTTATTTTGGTAAATTATTTTATTTTAAAGCAAACATGCTGAAATTCTGTTAACACTGCATGTGAATTATTCATTATTGACAATAAATCTACGTAATATATATGTAAATTATATGCAAACATGTTACCAAATATTCAATGCATTTAACTCACAATGGATAGCATATGCTTAACAAATGACTTGATAGCCAATTACTTTTCAATTTCAATATCAATATATTATGTATAAACATTCCAAATTTAGACCTTCCGAGAAAGGGACTCGTTACTCTGAGTTTCATGCCAATAAGGCAATCGTCAGACGACAAGATGATGGTATTATGGCTGAATCGCTCACATCGAGAAAAGTACAAATATACTTTCAAAGGTGTCATCTTTTCAGACTCAATCCCAGGATCGGTGTAAGGGCTTCGAGATAGCCAGAAAGTGCGCAACTGATAAAAAGTCATGAATATCGACGATATTTCATGGTTAGACTATCTTTTGATTAAAAGTGCTCAATCCCAAACGGGAGAGCTTTGTAAAATCCAAGATTATACCTACTTTTCACCCCGCGCAGTGTATTGAAAATGCGAATTTGGAAACGGATTTTCATTAAATGGTGCCAATCATAGCTGATCTATCTTTGTTGTTTGGTGGCAAATGTGGTACCAAAATGTGCCATCAAGATTCATCCCAATGTATATCTATCTTGTCCGGTCAAAAGATATTTGGAGGTCTCTCTATAGGACTTGGGATTATGAACATGATGGAATTGAGGTCTAGCATCCCATCTTACATAGCATGTAATTCTACATGTATTGGCCGTTTTTCGAATAAATTATAATATAGAAGCCTATATAATGGCCGGAGAAAAGCATTATTATCTTTTTATTGTCCGTGTCTAAGAGTAAGTTTCCACATACCTGCATATCCATTTAAAACGTTACAATATATTTATACATGCTTTTTATTAAAGTGTATGACTGTAAATGTACGTTTCCCATTACCCGGCGACCCACCTATCACACAAACATATATTGAGGAATTAATTACATTCTCATGTTATTTTGTGGATAGGTAACCACATTATGAATGTCTATGACTGTACTGTAACATACACAGGTTTCCTATTACCTGCAGACCCATGTATAACATTTTAATATGTATTTTTCGGTGGCATTGTTTGTGATATGAGTGAATATATCCCTACATTTGGTTATACAATTAATGACTGTAGCTAAACACAGGTTTCCAATTATCTGCAGACGCATGCAAACATAATACATTATACTTTGACGTATATCGTTTATATGACATTTTGATATTTGTGGATACATAACTACATTATTTATGAAAGCGTACAGGACTGTTAATGTATCCTGGTTTCCCATAACCAAACATTACGCTTTGAACTATCATTTACACTGACCATGTGAATTTTTGTTTCTAGTTAAGAAAGTATGTGGCTATAATTGTACGTAGATTTCTTCTAACCTGAAGACCCATGCATAACATATTCGAACTATCATTTACATTTTCGTGTGACATTTTGTTTCTGATATGAGTGGATACCGTACTAAATGACTTTACTGTACTTATGTTCCCATTACTTGGAGACCCATACAGAACCTGACATTATACATTTTCAGGTCAAACTGTGTTTCTCACGTTTGTGGATACCTTATTACATTTTATAAAAGCGAATGTCTGTAACCGTACGTAGGTTTCCCATAACCCGGAGATCCATACATAACATATTCGAGCTATTATATTACATGTTCGTGTGAAATTTTATTTCTGATATTTGTGGATACTATACTACATTATTTATGAAATGTAAGCCTGTAACTGTATCCAGGTTTCCCATTACCTAGAGACACATGCGTAACATTGCAATATTTGAGCTAACATTTGAATTTTCACGTGACACATTATTGTCATCGAGTGTCAGCGCACGAAGTTTCCCATATGTATATTATAACAATATACTTTTAACTGTAAGATCATTTTTATTAGATTCATTTTTACGTAGCTTATTTTATTTAAAAAAAAGAAAATTACACAATTAGTGTACGACTGTATTTAATGTAGAATTCCCATTACCCGGGGACCCATGAAATACCACACAAAACATAACATTACTTTTCAAGGCACTTTTTATAATTTGTTGGATGCGTTTATGACTGTAGCCTAATTTATATTCGGTTTCCTTTAACATGGAATGAAGTCCCGTGCATAACATTGCAATATATTTCGAGCCGTATGATTTATAAACGTGTTTGACCGTGACTATATAATTATAGATTTATATTCTAGTTCTTCTGCATATCACAAGTTGTGTGAGAGGTTACGGTAAAAAGGGTACATATATAAATAAGTACGTAATAAACCATTCTATTGCAATCGTTATATTAACGATCACCCGATGTAGAGGGCGGTCTTGATGAGATTAACAGATCGTAAATGTTTCTGAGTTGATAAGCCCCCTCGTCTTTGTTGAGAGTGGATTGTCCCTTTCTCCGTATCCAGATGGATTTCTTTAACCCTCTCGTTGTCTTTTGTGCATTCTCAACCATTAAGGTAAGGTATGGGGATGAATGGGTAACAGGCATCGACAGAGAGTCCGTACACACACATGTTCAATGCGTAATCACACACTAAGCCAGGATATCCCATTGAAACCCAATTTTAGTGCAAGAATTTTGTTGGTAGTTGTGGTCGATTAAACAATCATAACATCAACAATATCCACTCGATCTTTATGAATGAGATCAAACTACGGAGAAGAAATTTGGTTTCAGATTTTTGGTACCGATTATTGATTTTGGATTAGCCAACATCAAAGCGCCTGGTCAAGGACTTTTTGTGCTAGGTGTATATAGTAAACCCGCAAACATCTAGGATGATATTTTCTGACTAGTACTCACCATAATACCGGTAATAACTGAGACTCCCCTCCCACAGTAAGTATTTGGCACCATGTCCCCATAACCAATAGAAAGGAATGTGATGGACACTATCCACATTGCATTTAGTATTTCACTGTTATCTTCGTCATGATACCTGCAAGTAGAGATATAGATAAACATTATCATATAAGGCAAAGATGCAAAATCAATATGATGGGTTTCAGTGGAAAGTAACTTTTACTCTAGTTAGGCGTTATACCAGATTTTGCATCATTAATCACGTAATCACTCATGAATATTTAACAAATTCACCATTTTCATATACAGATAGCGATTGAATGTTTGAAATTAATATTATTTTAAATTTGAACTCTACTAAGAAATCACACATTTCCTCTTAAATTAAAGCGAATTGGTTATGAGAATTGCTGGAAATCTTGATGTTTTATACATGACATTATATTGCCAGCATAAATTATTCGTAAACGATAACAAATTGCCTTCGTGTGTGCACGTAAGAAAAGTTGATGCAATTAATGCCATGACCTCCAAATTAAGAAAATAGTGCAATGCACATGTAGAATAACGTAGAACAATATTAATACTTTACCATTACACATGCTTGAAACTGATCAATATTTATATAATATTGAATGCCTTTGAGGGTGACACAAGAATATTTTTATAGCGAGTGCAATATATTCTTGTATCACCCGAATGTAAGACATTCAATATTATTGTTATTATTATCATTAATATAACAGACTGTTTGGATAAAAAATAAAGTCAATTAGCCCGATTGAAACGCCGATCCAAAAATGTACTCATGCGCATCATCTGCGCATACATACTCACGCGCACATCTTCTGCGCCACACAAAGAGTACTGGACGGCAATTTCTTTTTTGAATATTGGACGCACATCCGGGAACTTGGTGCACAATATTTAATACACAGTTTTATTATGCCGTTAAAAAGCCTGATATAAATAATAACAGTAGCTATACAAAGAACATAACAACAGTTTGTAAGGTGTTGTTAGTTCAGCCATCTTCACAACATTTACGAGCATTTTACACAACTAAAAGGTAGAACACATGTATATTATATGTACATATGCATTAATAACGAGTGCACAAACGGGACGGTGCTTCGTAAGAGCAATACCCGAGCACGTTGTTAAAAGGTTACAGACTCTTTCGAAAAAGTAGGGGGTCCCAGTGCATCTGTTCACCTAACGGACCCCAATGGAAATAAGCTTCAATCGAGGCTTTCTTGGGCTATCCAGGGTCGTAAGGCCCAAATAAATAATACAAAATATAAAATAACACTCAACCTGTACCCACATAAAAAAGGCAGACAATTTCCGTGATAACATCTTAAAGTGTATTGATACCATTGGTCACATTTTACACTCTTGAGTTCTCTCGATCTTATTCTCCTAGACACATTCCAACTTGGCAAACAGACAATAAGACAGCACATTCATTAATCAGTATTATCAATTGTTTTAGACTATGGGATGAGATGCTCATGCTTTTATAACATATATCTTCGACTTCTATTTGGATATTTCACGTACATGTTCTCAACCAATCATCTTTATAGTATTAATTCAAAATAATAATAAGGGCTTTATCCTACTCACAAGAAGGTTGAGTAAATTACAAGAAGGTTGAGTAAATTACTATGGTTTGATCAGTTTCAAATTGGCGAAATCTCCTTACACCAGCGAATAAATATAGAAGGACGCAGGCACGCATGAAGGCAAAAATCGCACTGTGTATCATATGCGTGACGTGTGCGTGTGGCCCAAACTGCGTGCGTGTGGCCATAATCGCGCGAGTATGTTTGGATTACTTTTGCGCTCGGAGAGATAAAAACCGAATATTTCTCGCCAATTTGAAACTGATTAAACTATAGTGGAGATGTTTTATTGAGATCGATAGAATAAGCAATTAAGTTTATCTATAGATATGCCTCCATTGTTTACATTTTTTATATTAGAATGACCGGGAGAAACCTAGGTTTTTCAATATAAATTCAGCAATAAATGTATTGGTTTTATTTGGTTTTATTTAAAATCAGTCAGGTTGAGACACCTAGAATTCCACACTACTTGTTTGAAATAACTAAAAGCTCATACTTATATATATAAATAATTTAACCAAATAACCTTTTAAGAGTCAGATAATCAGTTTTAAAATGTTGCTTTTGTAACGGATATAGCTTCATTACCAAATACTGTAAGTCTTTGCGCTGTACAGGGTGAGTCAAAAAAAAGTTTACTCAACTTCAGCGATTTTTTAGAAAAAAGCATTGGTTTGTTTTCACAACAATTTACTACGGTATAAAGACAAATCAATTAGCTTTAATATGAATTTTATCTGGTTTAGATTGGTTGAGGGAAACTTATTTTACGCTGTTTTGAATAAAAGTGACCAATTTAACGTCCGAACACGCTTTCAGATCTTGACCATTATATTTCATAAGATACGACCAATTAAAAATTACAATACCGACAGCGAAAGGATCAATTCCTTTGTTATGAAATGATTAAAGTGTGGTAATTGTGTCATAAATAGGCCTTAAAGCTGTCTATTGTTGTAATCTATTAGGAGACAATTTTGAACAAGTCTATTGTCTACTTAATTCTTTTAATAAACAAGATGTGTAATGCTTTACATCATAATCCTAGTAAACATTATTAAGCTCGTTAAGCTTGAAATTAAAAACCGTGTTTTTGGTGAAAAAACAGCTCCTGTACAGAAATAGTCATATTTACTTAACGGTATCATCAAATAGCGTGATTTCTTTTTCAGATGGTAGCAAATAAATGGCGCAATCATTTAAAGTTTTGTTTGCCTTGATTTTGTGGTCAGAAATATTTTTTTCATTTTTTTCCATTAGGGTAAACTTTTTTTTGACTCACCCTGTATATTATCACGATGAATTATTGATTTGGAAATACACATCTTTTAGAATTGTGTATTTGCATTTGGGTCTGAGTGATAAAGAGCTTACATGTTACAGCCAGGCCATCTAGGCCTCCCTCACGATCCTCACACACTTTATTTACAGCCAGTAATGATATGTTTTCTTTAGTGCATATAATACCGAACAGTCCGCCCCAGGGTATCAGTGACCGCTCACCTTAAACGTCACACTGTCTATGCACACATAATATACACCAGGCCAGCGCGGTTCCACTACTTGTTGATATATGTTGATATTATATGCGGGTGTTGCCAGCCTTATAATCCGGACACATTGACGTTATATTATTATATTAACAGATATTTCCCGGTCGATTTAATCGTGTGTATTTCGGTGAACATCGAAGTCTCTAGTGCAATAAAACGCTAACCAGAACATTACTGGAATTTGTTTAGATTATGTTTTCATAGGGTCAATAAAAACACCAGCAATGCACACAAAATGAATGTACCTCCATCCTTTTCATTTAATGTGTACATGTATGTTTGCGTCGCTCGTTTAAAGTCTTCATTGAAAACAAATGATAGATGTTATAGTTACTCGAACGATTTTTAAAAAATATGACGCACTGATTATCAATATCGCATTGACTTAATTTACATGTAGTAATAGCGTTGCAAGAGAAGTCTTATTGCAACCAATCATAAATTAAATGATCGAAGTCAATACCTTTTAACTAGCCTAATTATACATCCCGATAATATCTATATTACTTAGCTAATTGTTGCAAAGCTGGTGTGGCCGGCCTGATAAGGTTAATGAACGTAACCATAACTGTAGATAACAGCGCTGCATTTCGTTAACGGTATGATGAAGTGCTATCACTAAGTATGGCCAATGTTTTCACAACAAAGGTACTACTAACTTGATAATGTCAACACAAACAAATCCCGTAGGCTAATTGAGTTTCAAATGTCTACAACGTGCTTGAGAAAAAGATGTTATTTTCAAGACAGTCAACTTATTATTAGTTAAACCCCAAGTCGTCCTCAAATGGCTCGGGCCTTCAATTCACGTGAGGCGAGCCGTACAACGAGGGAACACATGGCGTGAATAGGCTATTCATGTATTAAACCACCGAAACTGTTTATACGTTAGAAACAGTTTTAATAAATTTCTATTGCTTTGTCTCTAGTGGTTCAAGACGGTTTTTGAATAGTAATGTTCATTATTAAGAATATGCACTAACTAAAAACTATAGCATTGTGAATTTCAAATACTTCAAACGCGGTCCGATTTCTTAAGCTAAAAGGCTTAATATTGTAGGGGCCGGTAGACAGATATAACGAAGTTTATTGACGTTTTGAATGGGAAAGCTTTCGTAATGTTACCATCAGTTCCATTAGAATCGACCAAGTAACCGGTAATTCTATCTAAAAACCATTGCATAAATTCTGTATCGGTCACTATCCTGTATAATAGACACGGCATTAATTCATCGGTTTTGATTGCAGCAATAGTACAAATGTTAAGATTGTCAGTCGAAGATCTTGACATTTTAAATATTGAATTAATTTGACTTATTTTTTTCTCTATATTTATGAGGATAGGTTGCTTACGTTCGAAATATGATACCTCCATCGCTAGGTGGTACAAAATGTGACATCTTCCAAATAACTTTATCAAACAAACTGACGTAACCTCGAGGTGTATTATAGCCTTGTTCAGCAAATGAACTTACAGAGTTACAAAATAAAAAAAAACCCGAATGTACACCATTCTTGCCAGAGACGGTAAACCTCAAAGACCTACAAGGTAGCACTGTTTGGCGAAAATGTAAAAAGGTGTAAAGTAAGACTAGTAAAGCGGTTTTGAAATGTTCGTTGTTAAAAATGAAGGAATTATTTTAGGAGGATTTCATCAAATAATATATATCAAAATAAACAAAAGAAGGCGATCATTCCGGATTTAGAAGACCTTATTAATCGGACACAACAAGGCAAACAGATTCAAACAGAATTTGGAAGATAAAGCTAAGCATTGATTATGTCCTTTAACACTTTTGCCATGATTTGCATATGATATAACCTAAAAGAAGTGGCAATTTATTTATGACAAGCTGTGTCAGTTCTTACGCTTTGCTTTATTTGATTCATGACTTTTTAAGGCAATGTCAGCATTATGAAGAGCAAAGGTTCACATTTCTGTTTCTTTAAATTAGGTTAAATGTAATGCATTTTTGTGGAGTACAATGTGTCCTTAGTTCAGTAAAATAGATAAATTAATTGAATGTGTCTATGTGATGCATCTAATGTTCATCTAATATACTAAGGCCCCTCACAACCCCACTGGCTAAAACATTGTATTTCGTTTTACTAGCCCCTTGCACCTACCCCCATCGACTTTGATACTGTATTTCATTTTACAAACTGCCTTGTTGTTAAAACGCTCACTATGCTACTAATATCAAACCACAAATGGTCCTTTTATCGTGTATCATGTATTTTGAAATTTGATGCACACAGCACAGAGTATAACACTATATTATGAATTATCCAATTTTCGCTATACCCATTTCCCCGAATCATTTCATAAAAATAATAAAGTGCATATCCATGGATGTATTTGATACGTAGAATAATAATTCACAGTCGTTCGTATTATTATAAAACCCAAAGGCAAATGGTCATTGACATGCGGACAAACCCGCAGAACCTGGTAATACGTAATACGCGTGTGAAATATTAACGAAGGGATGACATTTAACTCCACGTAAGAGACTACTCTTTCATGTGTGAGTCCATTAAACGACGTGAACTGTTCACAAACCATTTACTTTGGAATTTATCACGTTGGAAAAATAATGTGGTGCGGAAGCATGTCGGGTTTAAAATTCATTCCGGAAATGATTATTTTTTTGATTTGGAATCTTTTAGCGCTTCTATTTTGCTCAACGGTTTGTAATGTAATTTAAATGTTAAAGGTTTAATTAACTACGCAAAGGTCTACTCATTCCAATTGGCTTAAATAAAATGGTCTAACGTATTTGATTGCCCCGAGAGAAGACAAGCGGTGTTATTAATTAAAGGCTGTGATGGTTATTGTCCATCCTATTGCTAACAGACCAGATGTGACATACAACAATGTACCAAATACACCTGTGCTTCGGAAGAAAATATGACTTCATTGCAAAATCGGTATACTCAGTGTTTCTAAATTGAATTTAGTATTTCCCTATATAGGTAAATATTTTTGGGAAAATACTTCATTGCAAGATAACCATTGATACAACGAGTACGCACGTAAACACTTCTCCACTCACATAATCAATATGTGCATGTAAACCTTATGGGCATTACAGACACGAACTACATGTATATATTCGTAACACGACGGCCTCTCGGACCTCAGGATACAACTCACAGAAACTCACATACATAAAACAGTGTGTCTTGACCATGTCGGTTATCATGGGATTTATCATAGAGAAATGCTAATCCAATGACTGTAGTTCATCGGGAGGGCAGATAAAGCCCTTGACGCCCCCAAATATTGTAATTTGTTTCAAATTCAATAAGCTAACGCTTACATTCTATATCGAGTCGTTCTCGTGAGAAAGAAAAGCTAAAAATATTACTTTCATCAACGTGGATATTTGTTAAATTGCAATTAGAACTTCTACACCACACATCACCACAGTTGTTCAGATTAAAGAAGCTATTTTTAATGTCAATGTCAACCTCAATTTACTTTACTAGTATTTCAATTGTTTAATGTTACACCCATTTTTCTTTAACTGATTTCATTGTACAACTGGTTTCGTCTGTATAAGTCTCAGAACAGTAAAAGCAGCGCACTTAGGTGTATCAATATAGACGCGACGATTTAATTTTTACTGGAATTTATCAAACTGCTCCGGCAGTTTTGACTTTTCAGATTACATAGGAGGGTTTGACTTTGTGTTTAGAATATATGGGAGGTTATCGGCCAAGTGCACCAAAATGGCGTAACTTACTAGGGAGGTAAGCTACCTCCCTATTAGTTATGCCCTAACTGTAGCATAACTTGCTAACGGTGTAATTCTGAGAGCAAAACTGGCGAGTGACACCAGAATAGTAACTAGCGAGGTAAATATCAACATTAATCAGCATCGCCCCCTTACAAAATTAATTGTCGCAAATGCCAAGTGTTCACCTATACTTTACGGTAAAATTCTGACGTGAATGGTCTTTCGTAATATTAAAAATATGTCGTCACTCGCCAGGTCTAAGGTAAGTGTAAATAAAGAATCATGTTGAATCGTCCTGCGGTCTGGACAAAATGACGCCATTTTTTGTAGCCAAAAAATTCGAAGTTGTTTACCGCTTTTTCAAAAATAAGGACTATCATGACATTACAAACATATTTTGGGCGAGTGGCACATACAATTGTATCATTAAGAGGTGCAATTTTCATGATAAAAATCTGTTTTGTGTAATTCGATAGTTCAATGGCTTATTAATAACATGATGCCACTTCTATCGTCCAGTCTATGTGGCGTGCTACTGTGATCCTGTCTTTTATAAACGGAAAACACGAGTTCGATTTTTTTAAAATATGATGGTGACTTAATGAAATAATTCAATATAATGGTCCAGGTATTGACACTTTTAGTATTTATTTATTATTACTCAATTGATTTATTAAATGTGTATGTATTATTATTTTTTATTCATCTTTTTAATTTACTTTTTAATGTACTTATTCATTTATATATATCATTTTATTATTCATACTTTCATTTCTATAACTAGGCATATTATGTGTTTATTTTTATATTCGTTTATTTCAATAGTATTTGATTTCATGTTAATTAATTAATTAATTTGATTGATTGGTTGGTTGACTGATTGTTTGAAATTATTTGTACAATTTTGTATGCATCATTGTGGATAGATTTAAAATATTTTATAATAAACTGGTCATAAATGTATCATTGAGTAAATAATGCATAAATCGATAATGAAATGTATGATAGAGATAATATCTTCATATCTTCATGTAATCGTCCATCGGGCAAATCAGAAATTATCATTTAGTTACAGCATAAACTGTAATGCTTCAACTTACTCTTGGGTCCCGTCAGGTATAATATTAAGCGTAAATTACTTGCTAGTTACTAGCCTTGTAGCTTACCCCGGTTTGGTGCTCTCAACATTTTGGGTTACGCCTCAGTTACTAGCGAGGTAGTGCTATTCTTCAGCTACCCGCCATTGGTGCACTCGGCCGTATAATATTTAACATTTCAGATGGCATTGCAGGTTTTGATTTTGTGTTTGACCTCGCATATTGCATTAGAACTTTGACCTTGTGGATGGAAGGTTTCGACTTTGAAATCTAAGACTGTATATTACGGATCGGAGGTTTGTCTTTTATATTCATACTGCATGAGATGTTTTGACTCAGACCTTTGAGATTGCATTGGCGGTTTTGACTTTGATATTTCATAATACATGACCGAATTTTACTTTACTCTTTCAGAGCACAGATATTTCGACTGTAACCTTTTAGAGTACATAGATAGTTCCTGATTAAATCGTACTGAAATGATTTATTGCTAGTGGACAGTTCATAAAAGATAGGTAGAGTAACGAGAAATACCATAACACATATAATTCACTTCAGCAAATTACGTATCGCCCCAAGTAGTGTCATGATTCATACTGCAACCTACAAATATCATCACCACGGCGATTGGTTAAAATGTAATAAACTTCCACCCGTATACATATCTGCGGGGTTAAGAGGGTTACAGTTAACTCAGCCCCTACGGAAAACCGTTTCGTAGCGATCCATAACAAGCTAGTAACTGTACACTCCGTGTAGGTAACCAAATGAAACCTCACTCCAAAGCAACCTTAGATGGAGAAGGCTCTTGAGAAAATACTGTTTTCAATTTTACAAGATCGGACCTAGCGGCCAAATAAATAGAAGATCTCGACCGACTCCGACCTCATATGACATTTCTTGACCATTAGTTTTACAACTGGGGCATGTCAGGATTACTATATCAATTGGATCGCGCACTCATGAGGACAGTTTATACCTTTGAAACACAGGCGTACGTCTGCAAGGCATAATATGAAACGATCTGGAGAAGCCACTAGAAATAGCCTGAGTATTTCCTTTCAGTGTCGAGTCGAAATTGGATGTGTGTGTTACCGCATAGCTTGATTTCCAGTTGGTTCTGTGTCGATGTCAATGGGACTTGCATGACTTATGTTAGTTTGGTTTAAGAATGTACTGAAATCATTGCAGATGAACTATCTGGGGAAATCAGCCGAATATTGCCGTTGGGCTGTAGCGTGCTCCGTACAAGCATTATTCGGCACATAAAACCTGCTAACGGATAATTGTGGCGCGCTTATGACGTGCTGCCGATGTTCCTCGTGTAACTCAATGCACACTGTTTAGCAACTACATTCATTAATGCGCAATATTTATATGAAAATGTGCGAAAACGTCCATCAACTATTCTGATGAATCGACTGGATTTATAGTTATAATATATCGATGCCAAAACCAGTTCATAGTGTCAAATCTGAATACCTTTTAACGTTATCGCACTTGCAAAGTTGCAACTTGGTATTTAACATTCATACAGATGTAGTTCGTTTCAGTTTGCAAGTTGCAATTGACCAATTTTAGTTTCCACATCGGAAAATTTCGAGAAATAAGGTCAACAGATTGGTCCCCAACGGTAGTTTGGTTTCCGCTTAATAATCATGGACATAATAATTAATATGAATATTTGGAACCAACAAGTTTGATGACCCAGAATTTCCGCTTTGGAAAAATCCAACCGTTTCGAAAAGCCGTGAAACGGTAGTAAGCTATAGCTGCTGGATGCAATTTCATATCATTAATCCCATGATAGCAACTTAAAATTACAAAGAGCAGCGATTGTGTTTTTTTGCGTAATGATAATGTGAACAGGTGGTATAAACAGCATACGGCATGAATTCCTCTACAACCTCTCTTTTCTAAAGTATGTCCGCATCAAAGAAAGAATCACTCATTACTGCCTCATTGAGATGGAGAGCTATATGTCTGCTCCTCGCTGATGTTTTCTAAATTTGCTCGTTCCCTTCAATTTGCTTGTTTCCGTCGCCACAGCGTGCATGTACCGAAGTCACTTAATGTTCTATCCATTAGGTTACAAGTCAACCATGTATAAGCTTGTGGGCAATCAGGAAAGCATTCTTATTGCGCTGGAAAGGTCAGCATATTAACCTCATAAAATATATGGGGCCCTGGATAGAACCTCATGTACATTAATGACTGATACAAAATACTAATGAGAGATTGTTTTGAAATTCACATGGAAGTTATTTTAAAGCTCAATTTGCATTGAAAAGAACACTCACAACAGGTTTAGGTTGATAGGTTTTCAAACGGATTTTAAATTGAATAATAAATTTAGCGTTACCATGTACGTAGGTACAAACTAAAGGTATAATGAATCTTAAACCAAAAATGGTTAATGTACTCTTGTAGAAATGGCAGTTGTTGTTGTGTTTCAATGACTGGTTTGACGTATATCGTTATTTACATGGATGTATGTTTCATTGCGCAGATGCCCACCTGAATTATATTGATTAACCATCGCCAGGCCTAATTGTACCAAGTTTATTAGTCCCTTTATATATTCTTATCCCTGCAATGCTACGACCTTGAAGCTATTCTAATCAATTCTTGTTAGTGTAAATAAGCCTATCTGGATTGACTACTTTAAATATATTTTGAGAGGTGGCGGTTTACGGGCTTAATTTATTTTCTTAGTTGCAAGCAACTCAATATTGCTGACGTCACAAGATAATTGTAATATTGCTGATGACGTATGTGTATGTGTATGTTGACGTTTTATTAAAATCCATGTTAATGTGTTTACTGTAATTAACATTTTCTGCACTAAAGGAAGTTTGCGAATCGATAAGAATATATCTACGTTTACTGGTCACACAAAAGCAACACGTCTCTGGCTGCAAGAACATTTGATTTGTACCTTCTAAATTGACGCGCTTACTAGAATCGATTACACTATTGGCAAGTCTTTCCCCTTAAATCTTGGATTGTATAACTTTTTAAGTTTAAAATAATATTATCTGAATACATAGCTCTATTCACTGGCAATTCTAAATGACTATATATCATTTCCTGAGACACTTAATAGAAATGTAGTCAAAACTATCAAAGGTCAAATGCTAGATCCCAAGTCCCGTACCATAAAAATGTCAAGGGCGTCCATTTTTCAGCTACACATGTTTGTAATACATTTTTGATGTTAGGGACCTTCGAATCTGCATTAGACCGTTAATAATGTTCACAATATTTCTATTAAATGTCCCTCTCGGACAAGATATCTAATCATTTTGAATATGCAGTTTTAAAAGTGTAAATCCTAGTATTTAGACATTGACTTGCTTAGAATGTATAAACACAGTTACATTTGCAGTGCAACAACATTGATTTAATAGCCTGTATTACTACTCAGTTATCCATCGGGGAATGTTGTAGACCCATTAGCAGCAACAATAGCAATATGTATAGTAAGCGCATATCGGGTATCAGTTGGACGAGAATCGAATTGAGAAATATCAATCCCTTGAATTTTCCCAGGTTCGTTGTCTCAACCAAAACGCCACCCTCTATCTAATGGACTTCAACTATTTGTCATTTGACATTTTACTGATTTTATCACGTAGTTGTGCATTATGTAATATTTCTTTGCAGAAATATAAGCATTTAAAACGCCATGCAATCGATTTGACATTTAAAACATATCACTTACAAAGGTGAAACAAAATTACTAAAATATGATATGGTCACATGATACGTGAATTCATAATGATAATGAAGTAAGAATTACAAGACAACGGCTACGAAGGTATGGCATGTCAGTGTGATACTATTTAAGCCGTATAGCTATTTCCACAACTCAAATTTAACCTTCCCCTTCCCTCCTATATTGATCATAATTTGAGGTTTGATATTTACGCAGATATATTACTACAAACAACCTTGCAAATTGAATCTGGAATCGATTTTGAGGTAATTACGAAATCAGGCGATACAAAGAAAAATATATTTTATCGATACCAATATAAATAAAATTATTATACGAAAACCACACTTCTTGACATTTATACAAGATTTACGAGACGGGCACCAATATTAAATTTTAATTTGGCCAAAGTGAAGACGGCAGTCTATCTACTGTACTGTGTTGGAAGCGATATCCTCTTTCAACCCCCATTATGTGACAACCGTGCCTGATACTGCAAGACCTGATCATATATCCAGCCCCCAGAGGCCAACAAGAAGAAAATATTCAGCATGTTTTATCATGTAGTCATGTATACATCGAGCTTAACGATAAATGGTTAAGGGCCTAATGTGACGTCATATGGCAGACATGTATGGTACATTCATTAATCTGAAACTCCATGTTATCATGGCTATATAGTTGTATACATATACCGTATACATATCAAATTCCTGTCGCGATTTCTCAACTTTCCGTATCCTTTTGTAATTGATCAGTTGTATTTGATTAAATATTTCAAAGTACGTATATAGACAATATCTAAAGCAGCCATTTTATCTCTATTTTGTGGGTCCCGAAAATAAAAATGCTGTCAAATCCATATTATTGTGCAATTTATTCTTCCCCTAAAGTGCAATTAAACACCTTGAAGCCATTTAATCAGAATTATATTTTCCATTTCTAAGTCTTACATTTAGAAGAATTTGTACAATTCTTCAACTATGTCAGCATTAGATTAAAATATGCTACTCTATTTTTCAGTGGGTAATGTTATTATTATTTTCACACCTTTCCAATCCCTGCAATTTTAACGAAACTTACTGCAAAATGGTTAAAGACTTTTGTGAGTTATCCTGGTTCAAATTATTGTCTCTTTATTTTATATACGAATAGCTACTTTACATGTATCTTTATCTGTATTCTTATAACATTTATTATATCATATCTGCGGTCCTTTGTTTAAATGAAATATCTATTTGTCCCTGTACTATATTTTATACATTCAACCAATCATTATTCAACTCTTATAAAATTATTCTTATTTGATCAAAGTCTTATGTGACTTAATATTTACGAGGTCATATCATTCTTTTTTGAACGATGGAACCTCCTATATATCTATTCATCGTTCAAGGTTTCTTATTGTTAATGTTTCGAACTTAGACTCGCCCATCTCTATCTTTGTGCGAAATCCTTGACTTTTGTTTTCTTGTATTTTCAAAATAAGTAGTGTTAAATTTAGCGTTAGTTCTTGCCAATAAATCGAATAATGAAGGTCACGGACGTTATTACATGTTATGTTATCTACTGCCTGTAAAGAAAAGATGAATGCGGATTTACCCGTTTTACGTGTTGTGCATCGCGCAGAAACATTGATATTTTGAATCAAATTCCATTTACGTGTATTGCTTATTCTCTATGTATGTGGCAGTTTGAACAATTTCATCAACAGAAGATAGGATCTTGTAAACACTTGTAAGCGATTAAGTTCTTTTGCTTAAATTTAGGATACATCTACCATATTAAATATGCTTTTGAAATATCCAGGTGCTTAAAAATATTATTGACGCCTTAACAATACAGAGGCAACGAATATAGGTATTATGTAATAAAGATGTGGCTGGATACATTTACAATAATGCATTGACGCAGTTGACGCATCAACAATGCGTATTGAAATAATGCACTGCAAGCCTGACATATAAACTAAAGATACACTTGCATCATTGGGCGCAAGAAGGACAGACCGGTTGTCATCATACAATTATATTAACGATCATTTCTAAATAATATTGGGAGGTAATGTTGCACGCGAGATGTCCGTTCTCTACAGCGACACTGGATCTTGAACCAGATAAAGGAGAAAGACAAATATTGACTGTATGCAGTCACTATCTGTGATGCAGTGGAGGATCTTAACAAGTAATCCTTCATATTAAGATCAACTAGCGCAAATTACTGGCGATGATTGATGACATGATCATGATTTCGCAACATATTTATTGCGGACACTCTGTATTAATTCATGTATTAATGATGCGTAAATGCGTTGAAAAGCTTTTTGACATATTGACAATGCATAGTGAAATGGGGTAACGCAAACACAGAGCGACTATGATAATATGACAAAACCTGTTTGTCTTACTGGTAATGATAATATCAAAGAAAAGAACTGTGGGATCATCTTAGTTTTATCAATGTGTAACTAAATGGTGGATTCTTAGTATAATCAATAGGATTAAATGACATATTATACGACAAATACTTGAAACAAAAGAAAGTTCGTAACATTGTAATATGACTTGGGTGTGGGTGTATGGGGGTGTGTGCCATTTATCGATTGAAATGAACTTGACTGGAAATCACTGAGGTGATAATACTTGAATGAAATAAACAGTGATAATAAATGCTTGTAGATAGATATTCAATAGAAGTACACACTTAATCGCGGAATTCAAAGCTTTGCAATGATATCGAAATAAAAAAAAGTCTTTTCAGACCACATCGTGCTTAGAAACTGTATAAACTGGTTTTATTTTCCCTAGATGCAGATACCTTTAGTAATTTTCATTTCATGTCATAACATAAACCCCCAACGATGACCCACCAATAGGTTACATTTTCATGCATCCTCAACCATATGCAGCATCCTTATTATAATGGACAGAAACCATTACACAAGGCCGTCCCTTGTAGATGTCACTTCACATCTGTCCAGGTTCACACTACGCATTATAATACGGACGCGTCTAATTGAATAGAAAAGAAGCTGCAAACATACACACTATAGTGTATCCCCTTTAAAATACGCACTTTTACCATTACCGTATTCCTATTGCAAATAAGTATTCGACAAAGGGGTCCCATTTAATCTGCAGTATCTTACTGTTTTTATTTTTCTGAAAAATATGGGAATTCAGGGCTTCGCTTAAGAAACATTTTACGTCTTTCGGTTCATTTTCGCATAAAGTTATTGTGGAGTGTTATTAACCCCACGTGAAAAATGTCAGTGAAAAATTCCATTGACAATGATACAGTATGTAGTACCATTGTAAGTTGAAGGAATTTGCCATTAGAATTACAAACTGCAAATGGCGCCATATTGTCTTCTTTGGATGTAATCTCTCAGAATTAGTCGTTGGAACTGCATTTTCCTAAAGTCAATGAAACGGGCTCATTTTTCACATGGTCTGACGATCTTTCACATCTAAATAGCTCCGGTTTCTCACGGATTTGTAGTTTTGATAGTGATTTTTTACGGGATTTCAGTATGAAGCTTTCAAGTACCAAGTCAACTGAATGGAGATGTAGCATATGACGCGTACATATGGCGAAGCAATGGGATGAAATGTAAAGTGCTCAACAAAAGAAAGTCATACACTTTGTTTAAGTCCCATATAGTTACTTTCGATTATTTTTTGACCAAGCAGGCTATATAGACATTTAGATGTATCATTTAGGCACAATCTGGTACCAAACTTGCCACCAAGCAACAAAAATAAGCCGTAAGCACCATTTAATCAATATCCGTGCCATTTCCAAATTCACATTTTCAACAAACTACTCGGGGAGAAAAGACCTGTCAAGACCATATGGTACATGTTCACAATCAAATAGCCCGCTCGCTCAGGCACGAACCAACGCAGTTTCACTTTGTGATCAATATCCCTTTCATTACTGGCCATTCAAGTGCCACACACAGCATTTTCTCGCCGCTTGTGTGGGGGTGCGTTGAAAATGCGAATTTGAAAACGTCACGGATTTAAATTAAATGGTGTTATTAATGGTTTCTCTTTGTTGTTTTGTGGCATGTTTGGTCCCAAATTGTCCCGAAGAGATTCATCTAAATGTCTATTTAGTCTGTTTGGACAAAACATACTCAGAAGACACTCTATAGGACATAAACAAAGTTGTATGACTTTCTTTTGTTGAGCACTTTATTAGGGGCTTTGGAAGATGTTGTAATAATAATAATAATAATAAAACCATACTTTATAGCGCGAGCGCCTTACATGCCTTACGTAAACACCTCAAGGCGCTGTACATAGAATAAAATGATAAGACTTACGGTATAAATAAAACCTATCATAAAAACAGTTAAAATACCAATAAGAAATCAACAATAAATATTAAAATGAAAACAAGTGAAACATGATAAAAGCCTGCAGAATATAATACAACGCAAACATATTACAGCCAATATGGCGCCATTTGACGTTCGTAATTCTATAAACGATAGTCGTCGTCATAATTCAAATTACGCGAGAGATTCCCAACCGTAGCGATCGATCATTCCAGAGGGCAAGTCCCTAGCAACGAATTCTGACAGCGGTGATTGGATTACGTAATATAGGGTGTTTGGACACACCCTCTGTATTAAAGAGAACGCTGACACATGAATGAGGTGGTTCGTAATTCTCACCTTTCCTGGTAATATTTGTCATCAAGAAAACAATAGACTCGGCAAAGGTGAACTATCATGCATGTTTCAGCAAATGCTACAACAACAATATAAGGCTAACAGCACCATCGTTCAGACCAAATTAAAATATATGCTTGTAGTTTTGTGAAACTACATTACGTCCCATCAACAAAAAATACTTCATTTATACTTTCCTCATTTGATACTGTCTAAGTACATTTTAATAACCGCTGCAGCTGTACATCACATTTACAACAAGATTGATCTTCCTTAACTTTCAATTGTGTGATTAGCACCGTAAAAATGTTGGCAAATGTAATCAATCCAGTAAGTTTACTCTAACACAGTATCATCGCCCTTTCATAGTGTATGATTCCCGCTATTTAAAATAATGGAGCAAAAAAATCTTTGACATTTCCGAGACAGATCTTGCTAATAGGCGTAACACACAAAATTCCACGCACGTACAAATATCATAGAGCTAGGCGATTCGGACACCTTATTTCGTGTTAGGCTGAACACTCTGCTGCTGTGAGATAAAATAGTGCAACCCGTGTTGGTCACGTTTGTCACACGCATTTTTGTTAACAAGAAAGGTACAAACTTGCCTATTTCATACAGTATCTACGGCTTGAAAACAGAAATAAAAGTTGGAAAACAAGTGAGTAGGTTGTGCGTTTTCTTATACTATTAGATTGTCAATAGATATCTTGTATACCATATATCGTGAATTCGGAAGCTCCGCGGGGATCAAATCCACATGTTTTATCCAGCAGATCAATGATGACAACACACGTTTGTTCTTTATAAGCAACAGTAACCAATATGGCACATGTAAAATTCTAACGACACACTGTTGCAGGGCCCCAATAAATGTCAATACAACTTCAAACCATTAATACCAGGTATCTCATTAACTTCTTTAGTAGATTACCGTTTGTATAGGCCCTAACTATATAGAGTACTGTACAAATGTTTTTAAAACACAGGGATGAGATACGTTTAAATTCATATAGTGCATCTTAATGACTGTTCTTGTGCACTACGCTAAATCCCCTACCCTTAACATGCTTAAAGAGGTGTTTACAACTAGAATCGGAAAGTATACATGACAAAATCCTCAATTTAAAAGACTTGACAGTAAGAACAATTGTGTAAATGTCTAGAATTTTTGGTTACTTATGATTAATGGGACATCACCTCCATGCATGCACACTGACTTTCTAAATTGTGAATGTCATATAGGTAAATTTTTAGAGATCGTTCAAATTTGTAGCCTCCAGCACATCTCTGAGTAGGCCTATACCTTTAAGTAAATTCCCGGGTTAGTCCTTGAAGATATGTCTCCAAGACACGGGAAGCTAAGGGGAAGGTTGATTTTGAACACAGAGAAGTGGCCCTTCTTGGCGATCGATTGTCATAACGACTGTTACTTCGCCTACGAAAGGACGATTAAAGATCGTCTAAAGATCGATCGTGTGGACAGTATGAAAAGCTTATTATCATCTTATTTAAGATGAAATTATGGCGTGTTAGTCGGGGATTTCGTAGAGCCTAACTCATCACACTCTCTTCTATCAACTCAATCTGGCAAACCATTCTAGTAATAACGACGACTCTTACTTGCTGTCCATCAAGCTTTGAAACGTTCACGTTTACATGAGAGGTCTGTTTGTTATCATACTTCTACTGTTTCAAAGTTCATGTTCAATTTCTTGGATGATATTTCAGCAGATTCTCGTTGCCGTCTGCAATTTAATCCATTCCTGGGAAATACAAATTGATAGGGTACTTGCATGGCCAGGAAGTTATAGGTCAATGTAGGCCAGATCAAATCATCCTTTAGAAGAAAAACACATTATGGAGTACAATACTAATCATATGCTAAAACTCGTACTGATTATGCTGATCAAGTGATTGGTACAACATATGCATATCTTATTCCGGAAGAATGTTTGAACTTTGTTAATGACATTCCATGAATTATACAAGTATATGAAAACCGTTATCGGAATGTGTCCGTTTTATATTTATACTTTCAAGTTTTAAATCTGTCCGTATTTGTTTGTAAACTAAAATTTACGTCCAGAATATAAAGCGTAATAATGTCAAGTGAAGACCATGCCGCGAACTACCAAAAACCGTACGTACATAGTATAGCTCACATTTGAGCATAGCAATACATTAAAAGAAACTGTTTGTTTCAACATTTTATTTTGCAACCTTATTGTTTTTGAAGTAATAGCGACTCATATCGTGTGTGAGAAGATATGTTCTTCGCTGTGATTGCAAATACAACTGTCCAAAATCTATCTATTCATAAAGAAAAAGCTATAGAGGGCGCTCTATGAAAGGGTCACTTAAAGCCTGAAGCCCACTTTTACCAACAAGATCCTTTTGGAATATCTCCAGGTTGAGATTTCTCCATCTAACGCTATATGAACAGGTGTATTTAAGCTAGTTCACCCTGGGTATTGTATCTTTGTATTATTGTATTATTTATTTGGGCCTTACGACCCTGGATAGCCCAAGAAAGCCTCGATTGAAGATTATTTTCATTTGGGGTCCGTTAGGTGTGTGAACAGATACAGGCAGGGATGATCCCCTATACTCTTTACGAAAGAGTCTGTAACCTTTAACGTGCTCGGGAATTGCTCTTCCGAAGCACGGGACCACCATTTCTATGTGACTTCCGAACCACGAGGCAATTGATACTAAGTATCTTGCCCAAGGATACAAACATATTGGGCGTAGCGGGCTAGAACTCACAACCTTTGTATTGTGAGTCCTGTGTGCTATCCACTAGACCACACATGCTAGTCAAAGTGGACATATGCCTTTAAAATAGCGTTAATTGGACATGTGTCCTTATCTGGAAAGCTATGCGCAGGATAGTATTGTTTTAAGTATATTACTATTCTATGATTGAGTATTCATAGGGCAATTCAATCTTATACCTGTCCGTCAACAAATTATGATAAATAACATGAGCAAGATCTGTCAATTACGCGCACATGACCTATGGATTCTCCGACAACGAAACAATTATTGAAAACAATATATTGCTAAAGCAATCATGCTGTTTTTCGTATCAATCGATGCCTCAAAAATAGCTTATCACCTATTTTATATCACCATATAAGCAGTGGCGGGGATCCAGGATTAAAATGTACGGGGGGGGGGGGCTGATCATGACCTTTTTAAATTGGTACCCAAAAAATAATCGTAAAAGGTCCCCACATTTTTTTGCCGCCAGCTCGTGAAATTCTGCTAATTGAGGGGAGGGGTAGCGATGTACAAATTGAACCTACCTATGTCTCTGAAAAAGGTACAGTGCAGTGGTACACATAAAGGTATATTGTCTAATTTTACGGGGAGGGGGAGCCGCCCCTCCGCCCCCTGTATCCGCCACTGATAAGATAAGATGTTTGTAGAGGCATTTATAACGAGCGTTACGTAAAATGATTTTCTGTTCATGGTTTATATAATCATGTTGAGCAACATTACGAGGGGCATTCAATAAATACCTGCAACCATTGAAAATCTCTGAACCGTGACATGTGTCAATAAAATAAACTTATGATACTTAAACTGTAAGCCTTAGGGGAATATGGGGCAACTGGTCCTATGAGGCAACTGGTCCGAGATGAAAGATTTTGTAATTGTATGGGCATACTGCTTTCTTTTGAACAGTACGACTTATGTTGAAACTTGACGTATATCCTTACCATCTAGACTCCAAAACATTTGTAACTTTAGGGTATTTACACATGTGATATTCTCCAGATCTTTGATGCCACCTCCTTGAGTGACTTATTGAAAATTCACAGATAGTATGGGCGATTTATGAAGATGGGTTTAGATCATGTTTAATGTATTTTATATGATTGATAGATATGCAACAGTAAATATATTATACAAGCAGTACAGTCATCTTAAGATGCTAAGTGCATATTGCATTTGATCGGTGGTATATCGTAGTGTGCTCAGGGACTTTTCGAATTATGATTAAAACCATAGGTTGTGGTTGTAACGACCGTAAAATGGCGCATGTTGTTAATTTGGGACATTGGTGGTTTGGATTTGCGATCAAAATTATCATTTAAAGAATGCTTCAAATTAACTCATTATCACGGGTATTCATTTGGTAGAGTTATTAGCTCATGAATTTACAAATAACAAAGTATAACATTTCTCTTTTTATCTAAAGACACTCCTCTACTTGTAGGACCCGAACGCCGTTATAATTGCAAATTCAAAGATTCTCGCTGGCTACAAAAAAACTTCGTAATGGCTAAAAACTAAAAATGCAGTTTTGTCTTTTTTTCTCTGAAATGTTTTGGAGTTATTGATTATTATGACAAATGGTGGTATGTTTTAAAACATTTTGGCGTAACATTTATTACGTCACAGGCGTGCTTGAATAATGTTTCATCTCGACAAAGTGCTGAATCATATCGTCGCTGTTCTGACATACCGGCACATCACGAAAAACAGTATAGTCCACTAAGGATCTGTATGCTCAAGCATGAAGAACAACAACCTATTGTGTTTTTTCTTTGTTTGATAAACAAATATTATCTCACGAATGAAGAAATCTTGATATTCTCCAAAGACGTCTTCAGTGAATGCACTTCATCAACCAGGATCAATATCATACTTTTTGTGGCCAAGATAAGCTAGAATATTAAAACGAAGGGAGTTTGAATGTCAGTGTAGCAGCACCCGCAGAGCTAAGGTCGTCCCCATAGGACATGGCAAACCCTTCTAGAGCCATTGATTGAGAGCCGGCAAAATGCGCAAAGTCATTTTCGTTAACCCTCTCCGTGTCTCGTTCGCTCAGCAAGTGGGGATGACATTAACTGCATTGTTATCTAAAATGGGGTTTTCTAAAAGTTAAGGTAATGTCTGATGATGGCATTTTAAATCAGTTCAAACGCATATGATTGAGAACCACCATACCTAGTCTTGGTGAAAGGGTGTTTGAGGTGTTCAACACGACAAGGATCAATATCTGCTTTTGTCTATTGATATTCGTGTGCATGCAAATGTTTAACGTGCCTTGCGGAGACGACATAGTGTGAGTGGGGTACTCACTTTAGACGAAGGGGTCGATGTGAGGTTGAGTTTCTTATCGGTTAGATGTTGATTCAAGGTGTTACATTCTTTCAATGAACAATGTGTAAATGAGTATTGATATTAATAATAATGAGTAGAAATTATTACACAGTTTGTCTATGTATGTGTCTTACCAATATTTTCAAAACTTTGTTCACAAATCCAATATTTTCGTAAGGTTATTGTAAATCTAGCATTATGGTTTAAAGTGTCCTAACAGATTTTGTTATAGATGTAAAAAGCATCTCAACACATAGCAAATATATGATTATGGTTTCCTTATAACATTGGACTTGGTCAATAATTGCCTTAGTGGTTTTCTAAGAGGTTTAATGCAAAATTACTATCGCAAGGTTTTTAAACTTCGAGGAGGGGGGGGGGGGGGGGGCGGTCCCTAAACAAATTGTAAGTTATTAAACGTAAAGCTCTTATTCAAACAATCTCCTTAACTTTATGTATTCATTTTTCTCTCTCATTTTTATGGGGGGGGGGGGGGGGGGGGGGCGAGCGGCGCCGATATTTTTTCCATAGTTAACGTTTGAACAGGGTGTAATATGTTGACACCCCCAGGGAAACCGAGGAGGAGGAGTGGAGGGAGGGGAGGGTAAATCTTTGTTGTTTTGTTTTCTACCATCGATCGTCCTTTGGTTCGAAATGATAAGCCTTCCAAAATATCCATTTGATATTTAAGTGCCACTCTTCCACATCCGAGTTATTTTTTTCTAGCTCATGGTAACCAATCATCAAGAAGAAAAAAAACAATTAGAAATTGAAATATGATTTCGAAAGGTTATAGACCTCGCGTATTCTAATGGTGGAATTTATCGCTGATTTCGAAGCCTGTCCGTCCATAAACACATTGGTTTACCCATTATAAACGTAGAATAATGTATGCGTATTTCTCATTATTTAGAGAATAAAATATAGTTCGTAGCTGTTTTTTTTGCTATACGTTGGTCTCATAATGTTTAGGCTGTTCCATATTTGGAGTCGTGCATGGTCACCGCAGGCGGACATAATACGCGCGTGTTTTGTATACAAAGTAAGTGGGAGATAACGAATGCGTATTCTGATCATCACGCACTGGCCACAACTTTCATGTACCAGGGTTTCGACGCACTACACACATCAGGCAATTTTTATTGGCAACGGGTCCCGAAGGCACCGGTATCACTGCACAGGCTACATTTAGATAAGTTTAAGAGCATTGTGCAATTCTATGGTAACATGATAATGCTCCAAGTTATGTTTTAAACACCATCATAATATGATATACACATAAAATACAATATCGTACGCGTACGTTTTCCATACTACCTCGATGTATGCCCGTAGAGTTCAGTACACCAGACAAGTCAAGACAAGGGGCGAAGCCAATAGGGCTCCCCGTTGTCTACCGGATCCTACTTTAGTTACAATAGTTGTATTAGGGAAAGTTGTTTTATGTCACATAATATTCTTTCCCCAGGAAATCTGAGAGTACATGCACAGGCTGTGTCAAAGCTTATTCTAAGAGAAGGCGTTCACACCTGCCGTGCTTTCTCTACACGTACCTTGGGAGAGAGATATAGAGAGATAGAGACATGAGGGGTTTCCTTTTCAGTTATGGAGCGATCATTGTAAATGCCGGAGGGGGTGAGTGAGGTAGATGGAAATTCTCTCCTCTTCTCGATTACTTCTTTGTTTTTGTATACTGATCGTGTTGCCAAATGTTAGAGTCCGTGAAGAGTGCAAGATACAAAGAAATGGTTTAGGTTTATATATCGTTGCCAATCTAGAGGGCAAATGGATGGTTTGATTTCGACATAGTTATTTGCAAGTATGACTCGTTTTGGCAGGGTATTGCAGATCTATTATTATTATTTTGGCCCCAAGGCATTATTCCGCAAGTTGTTCACCAGTACTTGGGAATAAAACCAGAACTCGAGCAAAGGGTTCTGATATTGATACGAGCAAGATAACGTGGTTTTATCAAACCAACAGGAAAGAGGTGGACATCTATGTCATTTTGATCAACTAATATTAAGTAAATAGTAATATCTTCAGCTAGCAAGATACATAGTGTATGGCAATGCTTCGGTCGTTGTATCAGTAAAGGCATATAAGATGAGAGTATTATGCAGCACGTCTCCAAATTATCTTATCAGATACGGGATGCAGAAAAGTACTATGGATGCATATCATGTAAATTGGCCTGGAATAGAGGGTCGGATGCATATCATGTACATTGGCCTTGTTAGAGGGACGGATGCATATCATGTACATTGGCCTTGTTAGAGGGTCGGATGCATATCATGTACATTGGCCTGGTTAGAGGGTCGGATGCATATCATGTACATTGGCCTTGTTAGAGGGACGGATGCATATCATGTACATTGGCCTGGTTAGAGGGACGGATGCATATCATGTACATTGGCCTTGTTAGAGGGACGGATGCATATCATGTACATTGGCCTGGTTAGAGGGACGGATGTATATCATGTACATTGGCCTGGTTAGAGGGACGGATGCATATCATGTACATTGGCCTGGTTAGAGGGACGGATGCATATCATGTACATTGGCCTGGTTAGAGGGACGGATGCATATCATGTACATTGGCCTTGTTAGAGGGACGGATGCATATCATGTACATTGGCCTGGTTAGAGGGACGGATGCATATCATGTACATTGGCCTGGTTAGAGGGACGGATGCATATCATGTACATTGGCCTTGTTAGAGGGACGGATGCATATCATGTACATTGGCCTGGTTAGTGGGACGGATGCATATCATGTACATTGGCCTTGTTAGAGGGACGGATGCATATCATGTACATTGGCCTTGTTAGAGGGTCGGATGCATATCATGTACATTGGCCTTGTTAGAGGGTCGAATGCATATCATGTACATTGGCCTTATTAGAGGGACGGATGCATATCATGTACATTGGCCTTATTAGAGGGACGGATGCATATCATGTACATTGGCCTTGTTAGAGGGTCGGATGCATATCATGTACATTGGCCTTGTTAGAGGGTCGAATGCATATCATGTACATTGGCCTTATTAGAGGGACGGATGCATATCATGTACATTGGCCTTATTAGAGGGACGGATGCATATCATGTACATTGGCCTTGTTAGAGGGACGGATGCATATCATGTACATTGGCCTTGTTAGAGGGACGGATGCATATCATGTACATTGGCCTTGTTAGAGGGACGGATGCATATCATGTACATTGGCCTGGTTAGAGGGACGGATGCATATCATGTACATTGGCCTGGTTAGAGGGACGGATGCATATCACGTACATTGGCCTGGTTAGAGGGACGGATGTAATGCATGCTGCAAGTCTTTATAAACACTCTCGTCCAATAATCAGTGGTCCGAAACAATATTGTCACGAGCTTATTGAGTTTTGAATATTCTCTTGGACCTGAGGGTATTAATACTGCATCCGGATACAATAAATTTCCAACAATCGAAATTCACTTGTCGAACTATAACTTATGCATCACGATCGTACCAAAGCTTGGTCTTTGCATATGTTTATTTCTCGAATTTCTCAATGTATGATAGATAACTGATTTGGTAGCCTGCACTCTAGCTTTAAAATAACTCTTTTTCATTGATGCACCGCCAATACTGGGCTCCTCATGCATGGAATACAACGAAACGATTATCGAGCATGAATGCATTGTAGCTCATCAATTCTCCTTATCGTGTATTGTATTCCGACGGTTAGAATGATTTTCAAACAGTTCATTTCAACCGACGGGGCTTAGTTGCAGAAAACCGATAACTTGTATTGTCCCACTATTATAATAATAGGGGCCTACGTACATGTACATGTATATCAGTAGTATTTACACCATTAACATTGATTTATGTACGAGTTAATATCATTGTAATGTATTCTTTATTTCATGGTTGTTATATAGAACGTGTTGACGCATATTACTTGTTGTTAGCGCTTTATCTCACAGATCCTACTTCCATTAATTGTCGTATACAGCTCATGCATATCGTTACTATTGCGAACAAATAAGATCGCGTAAGTTCCAGTCAAATTGTTTTCACATCAGTTATTATCATACGAATGATTGCTACCTCACTTATTTTAAGAATGGCTAATATCACAAAAACATTATACTGTATTATTGTCGTTGAAATCCTTTACTCTATCGGTCTCCCGTTCGCACAACTGTTACCTAATCCTATCACCATCTTCATTAATTCATATTTAACGTATTAGACAAGAGTAACAAATGTAGCAAACTACTTGTGATAATATTTGGCTATCATTCCGTATTCTCTTTTATTCGAAGTTATGTATCGTTCCTGAAAAGCCCCGTGGAAAATATGAGATGGTTTGGGTGTACAGCAGGGAATACTATGATCTTCATCCTCGATAAATGCGGCGGCGGGAATTATTCCCCCGCCCAATCATCATCATCACGCCGAGTGCTGTAGCGTATTGTATAATCGCTCAATTACTTATGTAAACAGTATTCTCACATCCTATGCATGCTGTACAAAAAAAAGATGCCTCACAAACTATCGAGATTGACCCCGACACTGATTTGATTTCACTTTCATGACGTCATACCTTCGGTGTCAATCCCGGGATGATGTCACAGATTGATTTTATTAAGGCAGACGATATTTTCCCTCTCTAACTCTCTCTCTATCTATCTTCCCGCGCTTTAGCATGCTAGCATTACCCTGTTATTACAAGTTGATGAAGGTCAGTCAATGCAATATGATGTCATATGAATGGACGCGGCGATAGCAATTGAGCTGATGAAAACGATTTTTCCATCTGTATACGGCGATTTGGACCCTGCAAATGATAGAAACAAACTGCCATAGGATATGGTCGGTATGCCGTGTATAAGGAGGAGCGAGAAAACGATGCAGATACGAGTTCATTAACCGGTCAACCGTCAAGAAAAAGAATGCTCCTTCAGTGAACAGATGCTGACAATACGTACGGTTTCAATGTTCATTGGGGTCATTTCTATTGAGTTTTGTTACTTTTTCCTCATCATTTACAGCTATTTTCTGGAAAGCAGAGAAAGAACCTCGCTGATATATAAATTATGTATCCTACATTATGTCTTGTATCCATCTTGATTATATTCCTCGTACTTAATAATTTTAATATCTTTTCATTAATGAATACAAAAATGCTAGAAAAGAAATGTAATTGAACCTATTTTGTAACAGGAAATGTCAAATCCGTCTTTTGCTCGAATTTGTCAGATAACAGACATTTTCTGTATTATGATTAGTAAATAGCACGATTTCCTGTTGTTACACCCAGAAGAGTAACAGTGCCCTATGACAAAATTTGGTACCAAAAGATGCCTCACAATTGTATGCAACATAATTTACTTTGAACCTTTAAACAATTCAAATCCAAAATATACTTCTGCAGATATTCCATTAAATACATCTATTGTAAGCATTTATTTTAAAGTATACTAATTTTGTTCTTAATTTTTTATTTATTGATATTTGATCTCAAAACAGCTTTTAAACACTTAAAATTCTCAAAATTTACCAAGTATGTGAAACTAATAATTCCTCTTTGAGGTAACTATTGCACAATATATAGTCGTAAGAATCAGGAAAGTTGATGCACAGTGTTTGATGATTACAACCGTGATACAATCGGATTTCTCTAGAATACTTCTCTTTCACAACACTCGTTCGTATACCTACATACCACCGATCATTCAACCTTGAACACTCGTTCGTATACCTACACACCACCTATCTTTCAACCTTGAACACACGTTCGTAAACCTACACACCACCGATCATTCAACCTTGAACACTCGTTCGTATACCTACACACCACCTATCATTCAACCTTGAACACACGTTCGTAAACCTACACACCACCGATCATTCAACCTTGAACACTCGTTCTTATACCTTCACACCACATATCATTCAACCTTACACACTTGTTCGTAAACCTACACACAACCTATCATTCAACCTTGAACACTCGTTCGTAAACCTACACACCACCTATTATTCAACCTTGAACACTCGTTCTTATACCTTCACACCACATATCATTCAACCTTACACACTTGTTCGTATACCTACACGCCAACTGTCATTCAACCTTGAACACTCCTTCGTATACCTACACACCACCTATCATTCAACCTTGAACACTCGTTCGTATACCTTCACGCCATATATCATTCAACCTTGAACACTCGTTCGTATACTACACACACCATCTATCATTCAACCTTGAACACTCGTTTGTATACCTACACACCCCCTATCATTCAACCTTGAACACTCGTTTGTATACCTACACACCCCCTATCATTCAACCTTGAACACTCGTTCGTAAACCTACACACCACCTATCATTCAACGTACACATCTTAAGCCTTGAACACTCGTTCGTATACCTACACACCACCTATCATTCAACGTACACATCGCCTATTATTTTCTGAAGCACGCATCACATTCTCTCCTCGAGACAAATATTCGCATTCATTCCCCGATGGAGACATGTTAATTATTTGAAATAAAAAGTAAACGTGATATATCACATTTCACCTACACAAAGTCCCCTGACAACATTACGCGTACGACAGATGTGAGCATTCTTAAACACCAAAAAAACAATGTTAAACATAATGACAATGGTAGGAGGGAGCTTGTACGGAAGGTCGTTAGCATTACACACACGCCTCTCTAAAATACATTACGAAAATGTGAATACAATGCATTCACCTGTTTTGTATCTGTAACGGATTGTATTGTATGCCATGTCATTTGTACGTTTTCCTGGAGGACCATTACCGTGCTCTTAACCATCCGAGCATGCTCTAGATTTACCTGAATACCTTTCAAAATCCATACAAAATGTGGTCCTTGAAATGTGATCCATACTCCGTCTTTTGTTTGAAACAGGTGCAAACACATACACAGAGCTGTTCCAGATGACAAACCTGATGACTGGTGATTTCACAATCAGTAACAAAACCGCCGAATAGATGATGTCACAATAGCAACCCATTATTCATTCTGTCGTAGAACTGTGAAAGTAGGCCTATTCGTGAGAAATCGGACGTGAACATATTGTTACGGCACTGTGAGAAATCACCATCTTTGTGGCTTTGTTGTGCAGTCGACTTTGTGTCACGTGAAACGTGGATCTTGTTTTTGTCACGTGTCAACCGCGCGAAAAGAAGTTTTTCCAATTTTCACGAGGCTTTCACAGGTTTACAGACAGATTGAATAATTGCAGGAGGTTGAATTGGTTGTTGCTGTAACCTACCTTTCACACACATGAAGAATCCAACTGGCAATAATCCATAGAGTTACTGTGAAAACAAGAAGCACCGTTCCTGGACATATTGTCATCAGAGTTTTGAGCACAAATCTCGTATTGAAATTGATACGGTTCAGTGCTCCAATACTTCTCGAGGAAGCGTCTGTGAATAGCTTACTATGCAATAGCATAACACGACAGATAAGATATAATCTCAGAAACATGGGTATGGATAGGATGATATCATAAGTGGCAGTAGCGGTTCGTGCGTCGTGTGTAAAGGCAAATTGTGCGGTCCATACGAAGGGGTAATCCCCGGGTATGGGGTGTATTGCACACACTACTAGTTCGATCGCGATCTGGGTACACCTTGACCACGTCATGGCTATTCTCCACTCGTCTGCGCAGTTGTCTACAAGGAATAACTGGAAAGATGGAAGGTGTTGTTGGTGGTATGGCAATATCCATGATGGTGATGGTGTCCAAGAGATCCAGGAGATGGAAGCATGTGGAGAAAACAAAGAAAATACATATCAGTTGTTGTAATAAGTTACACAAGGGTAAAACGACCGAAAGGTTAGCTTATCCTCACATTGTGTAATCTAAAGAACAAAGTATAACATTGCAATTGCAAGTATGTTGGAGGATCTTTCTAACACAATTTGTGGAATTGGCGTCTTACTTTTATTGGTTCCAAAACAGAATGAAAAAATGTTGTTTTAAAGAATATTTTTTTAATGAAAATGTGGCCATTGCCCAAATTCTCATTGTTCTTTTATACAATTATCCAGTCCTTGCACAGATCGTAACCAATCAGTAAAATAATTAATCCATCCCATTTGTAAGGGTGCATTGATATGGTTTTGTCACAAGTAGCATTGTTCAGATAAAAACGATCATGGCTTTAAGAAAACAATTCGACATCTGCAATTATGACATTCACAACATATTCATACATTTATGGGATAGTGGCTTTCCATGTGTTTCAGATAAGATACTTGAATAAGTATTACATGATTTTAAGTAGCCTTTTCCTAATGAAAGATGTATATATCGTATCAAGAAAAAAGGTAAAGAGCCTTTAATTTGATTTTCTATGAGCTATCTCAAAATGAAATTTCCTCACAGCCATCAACAACCCTTTAATAGACATTACTTTTTCAATAGTGACCCAACAAATGACGTCAGGGACCCGATTTGTAAGAACTATTTGCATTTGTAAATTCGTACATGATCTGGGTATATAGAGTCTAGAAGGCGAGTACAAATAGCCCTGTGCTGTTTTGAATATAAGTGTCACGCACAACTGCCATGGTGCCATACAAAGTATTCCGTGGAGAAACAGTGACATTTACCTAGTGATCGACTTTGACTGCTTAAGTAGGGTAAACATGCCCATGAAATGTCACTATAAAAGGGAGACAGGAGTAGAAGGACATTTATTGAGGTTTATTATGATTGTATTGATTATGTGGTAGAATGCCGATGAGCTTTGAAGCGCATAAATATGGCAAAAGCACAGTGGAAAACCCGATGATGACGTTAGTGGACCAAGATCTATTAACGAATGACACCTCATTACTGATTCAGCTGATTTGGCTTACCCTCCGGTCTTCAAGAAAATAGTCCCTATGCATCGCAAACTATACACGATAGCGTACGTTTACCTTGACCGGGGCGTCCTATAAAGTGCTTACTGGTTTGGGTATTGTTATATGATGAATTATTTAACTATGTTAAAGTTGTCAAATATGACTGACTGTGTACATTATAAAGACAATCGTATGTATCATTAGTCCGACATATTAAGCAACACCAGTACATAAAATCGAAAAGAGCCTTATTAACTCATTTTGGAAGTGACTGTTATCAGGTAAAACAATAAAACCTAAGCATTTGTTTTTTACAAGATACTTGGAGGATTACAAGATACTTGGAGGATTATTGGTGATCATCGTATTGATGATTTAGAAAATGTGTCCAAGGTGAATGAGAAGCTTTTATATATATATAATATATATAGGGTGTGTCAAAAAATCTAGGGTGTGTAAATGTTAAAATTAGACTTGAAATGGTAATAATGATATTCAGCCATTTTAATGTATCTTAAGATTTGTTTCTGTCTAATTTGGACCTTTCTTTAACAAATTATAGCAAACCTACTCAGGCATATCAAAATTCAGCTTTGGCCACTTTTTACGTGCAGGTTTTTTCTTCGTGCGGAAGTTCAATTTTAGCTCGAAAAGAGCCAAAGTAGGATTCGCTCCCTCGTAACTTAATTGATTGTATTTCAGGAATTCGGCGACCAAATTGAATGAGCTGAAGTGTATGGAAGAATAATTAGGCTAACCAATAGTATTTTCTTTCAAACTTTAAAAACATTGGACGTAAACATTTGCATCTTACGAGTGAAAAAAGCCCTACAATTCACTTTTGATGTGAAACACATTTCCTTATTTTTAAGGTTGATTATTGTAACAATTTTCATGATGAAACACATTATGTGTAGTGTGTGTAATTCATTTACTTGAGGATACATATTGCCAAATTCGTGCGAAATATATTTCACAATAGATTGCCTTTGAAATATCACAATTGAATGCCTGTGAAATATATCACAATTTATTGCCTCTGAATAACATATTACAATATATTTTGTGATTCGTGAATGTATCACATTACTATTGAACGTGAAATAGTACTAGTAGATTATGAATATTTCACGACTCCATTTATTTCATCGCTCATTGCTTTTGACGGAATGGTCATCGATCAACGTAATCGTTGGAATTTTGTTGCGGTAAATACGCAATTACTACTAGTGTCTCGTTTTCGACGGTTGGCAGCACCCGCAATGTGAATGTTTAAGGGTATAATGGTAGTAATAAAGTAATATCATTTGTGTTTTATCCACAGTTCCTGTATTACACAAACTAGTTTGTACTGTTTCACTTTGTAACATGATTCTGTTTCAAAACTATAAATTTGGCAAATCTTTTATGTAAATCAAATAGTCATTAATATGACTTTCGCATGGCCTCGTGTAAGTACTTGAAGCAAACCTGTTTCAAGCAAATACGCATGCGCGAATAGAAAACGGGAATGTACAGGGTGTGTGACAAAAAAATTCCCTTTAGGGGCATAATTCGGTTTATCCTTAGTGTAAGACAACACGGAAGTAACCTATCACAGAATCCTCTATTGATGGATGAAAGGATTATACAGCTTCATTCTTAGTCTAACTTATGAATGTCTTACATCACGGATATACCCTCAATTCTTTTAAATACGTACATTTCTGTAATGAAAAAATAATTATGTTTCCGAGAAAAGAAAATGCTTAAATAAATTCAGCACTTGCATTGCAATCAAACTATTTGAATACCCATTGAAATATTATAACAGTCATTACTTGCTTGATCACATGGCAAATGGTTTTAACCCTCTGGTAGATTCTGCTCTCCATTATTTCAAATGTAACACTTTGAGTAATGTGGTATAAAATATATATAGGGTGTTTACCATTCTATTTTATTGCCTCGGTTTTTCGACCATGCTAGTATTTCTAATCATGTTTAATAGACGCTATACTAAATGTCGAGTACAATTCATAGGGACACGTTGTAGAGAAACAAATAAGCGCTGGTACTGTACTATTTTAGCGTGACATTTAAAGATTTGCTGGAACACCACTTCAGGTAACTATTGTTAATTTTTGTATCGATGCAAGCACAAACCAACGCAATACAGGATGTTTTGTTTAGGCGTACATGTCATCAATGATATTATGAACATCCAACATGAACACCAAATTAATAAACTTGACTTCAGTGCACAATGCCATCCCTCCAATCGATCATACTGATAGCAATTACTCAGCTCTATTCGGATGGACATGATCAAAATCAATAAACACAATTTCAAAATTGCCCATCGAACTAAATCGTGCTGGGAATTACACACGGTACGTTTTCGTCAACTCTCAATAATTGGTGATTGCATTATGCAGTAGTTTTGATGCCCGCGATTCCCTCCCTTGTGAAATAGGTAAACAAATTGGTAAGTGCAATTCTCAGAGAAAATATATCCATCCCATCAAGAACGAGTCGACTTTTTCCATAGTGCATTTTATTTATAAGCTTCACTGTCATATAAGACACCAAGGCCATATTTAACGTTCTTAAGTGGTAAACGATACAAATGGCTAGGAGCGGAAAACGTATAGAGCAACTGGTTCCTCGTTAAAACAAAATGGCGACCATAACCCCGCGCGCGAAGACAAACAGACTGCAGCGTCTACTCGGCTCCAGTCAAAGCCAAATATATCAGCTTGACCGCAATGCCTGAGGAGCACCGAGCTATTTCAATAGAAGTATGCACACTCGCGGCCAAATTTTAACACCCGTATAACAATCCAAACAAAATTAAGACATAATCCATTATTATCTATTAAAACATAGCGCATCGATATACGTTCCTCAGTGTCAATGTTAATTCCGTGAAGAAATATTCGAAATCTTTTAATTGTAAATAATCAGAGCTGAAATGACAAAATGTCATTACAATATTATTGGTAATTGATGGATTAAAGGATTATACAGCTTTATTCCTAGTGTAACTTATGAATGTCTTCAATTGAACAAAAAAAATTGCAACAGAAATAAAATTTGGGTTGTTACCGGGACGTGATTTTTTAAAATTCGAATCAACATTCGTTGGATCCAATCACTTGCTGCAATGCAATCATTCTCGGACTTACCAATTTTAAAACTTTGAAAAAATATCAAACACAGTTGTTGCACAAAAGCCTGTCTCATCGGGATTTGAACTAGATACCTCTTAATACTCATAATACGCTATTAGAGGAATTGGTTGGCAGGGTTGGCATTTTAATCCGATTTGAACTTTTAAGGAATAAAGCCAATTGATTTACATACATATAGTACAATAATAAATGCGCGCGTAAGTCGAACCTGTTTTGCGTACAGTGGACTTTAGGTGAACCGCGTACTAGCTAAGATATTCTAATAACGGTTGATTAGATTAAAAGAAATTGCTTCCGGGACCGCTTCGAAAAAAATATTAGTAAGTGATAAACCTGGAAGTTGGTCGAAAGTGTCTACTTTTTGTATAACAATATCTGTCTTAAAAACATTTTTAATCCAAAAAAATATTCAAAGACAAGAGTTGCGGTTTCCGGATGTGACGAGGAAGATATCTTTGAAATCTACATAAAGAAATATTGAAATATTCTCGAAAATACCGTTATCCCTAATTTATACTGTCACAACAATAACATGTCGCATAAACATTGTCAGGTTGAAACCAATATGTATAATGTATCATTTCCTTTTAATTATATTTGCTTAATGGCAATAATTGTCTAGCCATGGTGTTGAATCATAACAAAACAATAAGTTAGAAAAAGAAAATGGCATTTAACACAAAGACCGACTTGAGAGTATTAAAAAAACTAATCCATTTTCAATAGATAAATAATGGTGTTTACATGAATGATAACGGGAAAAGCCTTCCAGCCAGCAACATTTACCCATGATATTTTTCTCTGCAGCCGGAAGCAAACCAAGTGTTAACTTGTAACCTTTTTCAAATTTATTTCCTCAAGAAAGAAACACAGGTATACGATTAAACCCCACTGTAAAGGCCTCGGATGCCATTGATTTTGACGTGTAACATAATGTCTTCCATATGATAGAACTAACTGATGTACCGAGTTGATGCCATCTTAAATTACCAGAGCCAGCATGAGTAACATGACTTAAGGGAGAACGTCGGGAGGCTAAGCAGGGTAAAATACTTCATCATGCAACCATATTAACCCACAATGAACGGGAAAACAAACACTAATCTCCAGCTCGATATATACTAACTATGTGTAAGTTCTGAGTTTCATGTCCCCGCAATTCGCGTTGCGGAGAATAACAAATAAAAAGCATAGGTAAGCAAAAACAATTACGAAGGGATATAGGTTATTGCTTTCGTTATATGGATGCTGGTATAGTTGAATGTTATAATATAATCATAATACCATACTGTCAAATATGATATTAACAAAAATGTAAACCTCTTGTGATATGATACTATAGAAAATGACAGGAACAAACTAGGCTATCACAACATCCAGTTCTCATAAATTGCATTTATATCATTGCATTTGTATCCTTGGATATCAACAAACCAACATCTTGTAAGTTTCCAGCCATTATGCACACAACCATTCCATGTCTCTGTATTTACTGACGACGTCATTTTGTTTTAGGATCAGAATGATATTATTTTCATGGCATCCTATTTGCAACAATTCATTCTTAACCCTATTAGCACTATCTTACATTTTAACAGTATTTCATATTGGTTAATCTTATGATGTTCTTATTTGAATGTAAAACGCAGCTCATGAATGTTTTAGATAATGATTACAACTCTTGCAATGTAATATCGGAATGGTCCAACAAATGATGTTGCAATATTAATAACCAATCAGCACATGATTCATATAGTGGATTTAGGTTTTATCAATGGAAGAAATTTGACAATACGACGGAACATAACGAGTGTCCCTTTTATCTGTACTGTGGAAAGGATTTAGCAAAGGATTTAGGTCCACAAGACGGAGTATAGATTGAAATGAACATATGAAGTAATTGTGTGATTCACCTTTTAGTAAATTTAAGTGACTATCGGCCCGCCTCGAGCTACCCTTTAGCGCGGATTCAGGTTGAAAAATACACCCTTATTCTCAGATATTGGCGATTTTGATACCCTTAGCACGGGTCCGCGTTGTGGAAAGAAAAAACCCCTTAATCCGTGTTTTCGTTCGCGCCGATGATTACAACATTATATCTGACTTCCCCCCCCCCCCCCCCCCACATAAATAATCCAAATTTAACTCAATGTCGGTGGTTTCAAACCAGTTCGGTTAATCGGTTATGCATGTTAATATCATACAGATTGAGTATTATAGACTTCAGAGGTGTGTCGGTAGGCAGGAAATACAACTTTGACTCATTTCGCCTACTATAGCTCTCTTGAGTCATTACTCGTTATTGTTTTTACCGGGCCGACAGAGGACGTGATATAATGATAATATCAGTCAGTGTGTATACAGGTTTGAAACACCTTCGCAATGCATTTGAAAAATACTAATAAAAAAACCGACCGGCCTTTGTTGAGGTCACTTGTTCCACTGTTTAGAGATGGAGAGATGTAATATTTATACACTATGCGAAGTGCAAGTGTGCTAGCGATAAGATCATGTGACACAAATCCAGCAGAAACTCAAGCCGGTTTATGCACCCGAGAGATCGGAATAATGAGATGGTATAATGCCATAAACACTGATTACGACACTGATCTAACCCGTATTGAGTAGGATGCTGTTACATGGTTTATTATACTTATGGCTGCTATCGATGAAGAAGGTAGCTTACATATATAGGATAAATAACATGACATTGATAGATATGTATTTTTGGGTCATGTTCACAGGTTTGAAATAGATAAATATGGACATGATGATTTGAAATTGTGAAGAAAAACAAAAACAGAAACAACAATTACGTAACAAGAAGTCGGTAGTTTTAGTTGGATAGATATCAGCACGATTAAGGTTAAGTTTGCAAAACAACTACATTAAAGCAAATTCCTTAGAATTGGCATTTCAAAATGTATGATTTACTGTGGCCGTAAGTATTGTTTGTCTCGGTAGTATAAAATTGTAATGTCACACGTATTAACTTCATAACACACAATCCATTTCAGGTAATTTGAGAAACAAAAGGGCAAATGTCGTTCCCAAAAGGGAATTATTTTGGCTGCATAATCATGATATCATGGAACGCCAAATAGGGTGCTAATGGAATGGCATGCTGTCAACAATTATATAGGCTTATTGGTTAGTTTAATTTATTTTTACATTAATTATTCAACTGAAAAAGAGACGAACAAAACATAACTCAAATGCATAATAATGGAATCAATCGTATTCATTAGCCTTTTTGAAGAATGGTGGACACCGAAATATGTTCGTAATGATCACATGACACATTTCTAATTTTCACTCTTTTGTTTTGTTTCTTAGAAAGAATTAACGCAGCATTTTGTCTCTATTCCGGAAATGCGAGCCAACCACTTCATGCGTAATTGAATAGAGAACTCGTACAGCACTGTGGAATCCACAGGCTCCCGAAATTATGCAAGCTTCACTGCCGATACATTACCTATCTAAAACGCCATTAGCCTTCAATGTGCGAAGGGTTATTTGACAAATAAATTATATTTACTGATACCTTACTATTCATTATATACAGGCGTTATCGTTATGTCATTTATGTAATATTTTCCTTATGCTTTTGATACAGGCGTCATCGCCCTTGAATAATCAATAATGAATAATGAATAAGCGAAATGCATTCGGGTAAAAATTTTCAAGGAAAAAGTGTACTTTAGATCCCAGATTCTGGACTGTACTAGTATCGTCCGATACAGGAACACCCAGTATCGTTCGATACTGGTACAAAGTCAGTGTTCGTGTATAGGCCGATAGTGGCACATATAAATGTTCCAGTATCGGGCGATACTGGAGCATAATTATGTACCAGTATCGTTAAATATGGCAGTTTTTTGTAAAGGAAGCTAATTTAGTCTTCAGTTTGTTTGAACATACTCTTGGAATCGTTCCATCGTCCTTGTGTACTTCAATTATGCAAGTGCCGCAGAACATGAAAAAGAAAGAGCGTCGTGTTCATTATCCCTAATACCATTATTATTACTCCCTAACTATCTACCTATGTTAAGGCATCAATTACGAATGGTTAGAATAAATCAGTAATTACTGAATTAGTGTTGCATTATAAACCGAATAGGTCGGCTGTCTCCTAACTAAACCATCGCAGAGGTGAATTACAAATAGCGCAGTTAAGTACATTTATCAAAATCGATCATGGATAGGAAACATACCGTAATTAGAGATAATAAAAGATGTAATCCAGAAATGGCATTATACAATGCACTTCACTTTAGCGTTAGTCAGGGAACAGGAAGCGGATATCACTTCCGTATTATTCATATTCGCCTTTAAAAACGGTAGCCAACTCCGTAACGATAGGCCTAACCGGTGTTTGAAATTACATCAAGAAGTGGCACAAGAAAATCAAGAAGGTAATTTGAAAATAAAGTACACATAATCGTAGGCTTTGAACTCCAATAGAACCGGACATGAACAGACACTGATTTAGCAAAGTTTCACAAATTGGACACATCTTTAATATCAAGTCCTAACTCATTGAGAAGCCTTCAAACCTCATTGAGAAGCCTTCAAACCACTTTCTTCTTTTTAAATGCTAATTCCATTCACTTCATTACTACATTGTTTAGGATTGCCTGATATTTTGATTGCTGGTTCCTCGTCTACTGCTCTGGGGAACTACCATGCTTGTTATCGGAACAATATCCATCAGGCACACAGATGGACAGTGGATGCTGTATATCAAAATCTATAGACAGTATCCCTTATTTTGTTCCCCATTGCTCCTAGCAGCTAAGAACCTCTCTGGGAAGGCGTTTCAGTATCACGTAATGAATGTTAAGATAAAGCACATTAAAAGGTGCCATGATATTAGTACAAATACGCCATATATTGAATAAGAATGTTATCAAGGTGGCGGAAAGAAGACTTACTCCAAGGCAACATACGCTGAATTGTATAGTCAACATACACAAGGTTGCGGTGATCATTACCCTGAAGGCGATATGAGAAATAATGCTTACATCATGCAGTACACTATATGGAGTTAAAATATTCAACTTGGCATATGGAAAATACAGAGGGTTCCTGCGACACACATCACGAACATAAGCGCCCGGTTTTCTTGTTCTAGACCACAGAGTGCTTGTTTCCTCCAGCAACCAAATAAAATGTTAACTGTACACGTCAATTATAATGTCTTGCATATATGTATGATATGTATGATGTATGCAGCTGGGGATACCTACTGTTCTGCCGCACTTGACTCATTAAAAAATCAGACAGAAGGAAAACTGAACGGTACGAAAACACAATGCGCCATCAAATTCATTCTTATTCTTTTTTTCTAATTAAAATTTGGCGCATAACCTCATCAAACTAGCTTAATTAAATCGACCCTGGATTTATACAACTTAATATTCACCCCTGGATTTATGCTACTTAATATTCAATGATTATCAATTGATCATGTTGTTAAGAGTGTTCATGATGTAATGTAATATGTGTGGTAAGCTATTAGCTTTTTCAAAGAGTGGTGGACATAATGAGAGGGCATGTTGGAATGGGTATATTTAATAGGAGGGGGTGTACTTCCGTGTGGGTAAAACCCGGCAAATACAAAGAATGTGCAGTCGGGTGTGTAAAGTTCACCATACTTCTTAAAGGCACATTTAATATACATGAAGCTGCATTAAAAGATTGAAAAGACAAATAACCCGAAAGATCTAAGTATTTCTATTATCAAAAATATATTATGTAACACGTTATTCATATAGCCTACATCAAAAGCCACTAAGAATCTATTATTTGTCAGTGAAAATCGTCAAAGAATATATAAAGAGAGGATACTCAGCTATTCCTTTTAATAGTGCTCTGAATTCTGATTAAATCTTGAATTTAGTAAAGTAAATTATATGTACGAAATGTTCAACTATCATTTGTATGGTCACATCTAGTAGCGATATTGTGACCAACGTAAGTTATATTGTCATAGTAAACGAAGAAAGCAATAACCATTTTAGAGGTATGGCGAACACTGCACACACGAAAGCACATTCTTTGTATTTTCCCGGCTTTTACATACTCTGATGTACGCCCTCTCCTATTGAATATACTCATTTTAAATACGCCTTTCCTATTGTGTCCACTATTCTTCAAAAAAATAGTTAATATGTTTATATTAACAGCAGTTATTATATCAGCTTCAAGCCCCCTCTGGAGCTCTATAACTACATGTAATCACAGCGCCCTCACTTGCTTGGGCTGTGTCTGCCAAGGTCAAGGGTTAGTGTTTACCAGCACAACAAGCAGACATCTTGGATTCAGGGTGGTTGTATAGAGGAGATTGGTTTATCCAACCCACAGCACCGATTGGTGGTACTTTATGTTTCCTTCTTATTGTATCGTGCATTATTGGAAAGGAGCGATTGGGTCAGCCTCAGGTGCTGGGCTCAGCCTCGTGCTTGCTTTCCACGTGGGCTTGGCATCACACGCCTCAGTGGCACAAAGTATAGGTCACTACACGCTAGTCGCCCATGCAACCTTCTTTCCCGATCGGACAAAGTCTTTAGCATGTTTAGGAAGAGTTATTCAATGTATAAATGTTCAAATTATTAGGTATGCCTACATCAGACATGTGATTGGTGCTGGGCAATAAGGCTAATGTTTGATTTCGTATTTAAAAAACCTGTTAAGTGTAATTATCATGCGGTTGTGGCACTACAATCGAATTCACCAACTTCTAAATCGCAACTATTATGATGCTCTTATTATAAATAAAAGGGTCAATTCATATTATTCTTGTTTCACTAATTTTGTTTGAATGCATGTCTTGAGACCGTACAACATTTTTTGTACACGTTTGTTGCCTTTGCTTAAAGGCGAAATAAAATATAAAGAGGCCTGTTTTAAACAAAAAAGGGTATATCCGAATATCTCTCAAATCGAATGACCTCTTAGTGAAATCCAAAACACGACTACGACAACCCTACCGTAGCAATCGGGCAGATGCTCGCGGTTACCGAGTATGAAAACGGTCTGGAAGCTATTTGGCTATCGACCCTATTCAGACAATCATTGTGACATTGATAGCAGATAAGAAGAACCACAATGACAAGGTTTATATTAACGGTTTATTTACCGACAACATTCGGTCAATAACACGGCTGCAATCGGTTCGACGTTATATTATTGGCATTTAAAATTCATCATCATGTAATGTGAACGTCCAATTTCAAAAAAAATATGGAACAATCATGAGACAATTCAGGATAATTGTGTGTTGACATTAGAATGTCACATCGGTTAATGTCGTGTTCCGTTATCGGTCATTTAATGCTCTCGTCAAATGTACATTGCTCGCATTGAAAGAGGCATCAACAGCAGCTGATACGGTTATGGATAATATTCACACAGTACACTGGCCAGTAGCAGTCCTCATTAGGTTACTAAACAGGCAAATGTATGCACAGCATACCTGTCACTCCCGCTCCATGGGCAAGTAACTATTTACCATCTTCGCCCCAACGTGTTACCATTATTACAGCTACTCAACGAGTCGCATTGTTTGTTTATACGAGGGTCATTCAATAAGTTCTGCCTCCTCACTCATAACGTCGCTAGCATGAATGTCAGCCTCATGACATTTGTCATGATTATAGCTCTGAATTCGTAGCTAAACATATAGTAAATCATAAATTATATCTGTTTCATGTTTGTTATGATGTGGTCAAAGCCAAAACCGAAGATTAGCTTAAAATGTAATACATGTTTTTCTGTTTTTTTACGTATTGTATGGTAAGATATAAGACCACGATTTAAATACTGAAAATGGAAAACAATTAATGATATCTGAATATATTACAGTGTTATCATGTATTAATGAAATTGTAAGCAATATTAACTCTTGTAGGCTTGCAAATAGTGTAATATCAACTCGAATGTATTGCTATACTGGAATACTGCTAATCAGTCAAATTTTCATTGTTACAAGTCAAGCAACAGTGAATGCCTCCTATGTTAAATCTGTAACATAATAGTCACTTCCCGATGTGGAATCTTCAGAATTGTCAATCAGGTAGTCAATGATAGAAAAGTATCTCTTCGAGAGACTTGTAATTCCTCCATTTAGTCCTGTATATTGAAGATCTCTTAGTTCATATAAAAATCAAATATGACTTTTGCAGGTTCTCTATAGGGATGGGTAACCTTTGGCTGTCCTGATCTAGTTCTGGCTAATCAGAGGGTGTATCTTTTCTAAGCAATCAGTCATCTTTATTGTTTATAGTCTGTTAAAGAGATATCTGCCATTTAGAACAGCTATACTTGACCAATAGGTACGTTTGGTCTCCTATAATTGGCCAAATGAATATCACTTTAGGCGATAGTTGGATGTTTTTCATCCGTTTCGGTCACGCTAAATGGAAGTTTAGCTTTCACAGCATCTATAGAAAAGTACAAACATTACTCAGATTAATTTACAATGAATTTGTAGCTGAGGTTCCAAGCTACAATTGGGTAAAATTTCATTAGACTGGCTTATATTAACAAAGTAATGAGGTAGGAGGTATGACCCTCGTATATTGCGTACATCACATTTGTATTGTTTGTCCTATTTTTCCCTGCCTGTATGTTGGTCGGTCAGTGCTGGTCATTGACGGATCAACAATGTCCTGCATGTCCTGGGTTTTATGTACGGTCTTTTTATCAATTTTATTGTGTATATGTTTAATGATTGAATAAAGAATGATGAAATAGAATAAGTTTCACCTTTTATCAAATACAGTACAATAGCCGTAGAGAACCTTATCCCAACTGAAAGGGCGAAATAAACAAGCGCCGCTGAATGTCCCAACTCGAAAAAGCAAGTATATACATTAACTGGCGCAGGACTCGAACCCGCGATTCCCATTTACTAGAACAGGTGCCTCTGTATACCTTCGGTATCCTGATTGTGGTTCTCTACACTATTTCAGTTGGGACTGGCGTTGTTACTGTATCCAATAGTTCATAATCCTATTCCAGTTGATTACATGAATCTATGTCGTTGTACTTTTTAAAAACATTCAAAAACAGACTACGATTTCAACAACAAAGTGTGAAAACCTAAATCGATTCATTGCAAATGTCGACAGATATTCTATCGGATTCGCCGAGTAGTAGCATATGGTGGAAGTGATGATACCCTTATCTTGTCGAACAAAAAACAGATGGTGGGTGATAGGTGTTTCATGACATCATCCAGTATTTGAATTGCTGATTTAACGTACTGTATCGTTGCATACATCGTAGAATCGCATATCCACACAGAAATAGATACAGAATACAAATAGAAGTATGAGTTTTTAGTTCCACCTAACTTAAAATTAGCGAATAAACGTACTGTTTTTAGACCGTACCAGTGCTGTATTGTCTGACAGGCGGGCGGTAGTATTTTCTTTTTAACCTACCGAACTACTTCTTAAATAGTCATACTTAATCATGTTAATAGACTATTAAATCAAATGTGTCCCTTCAATTGTTTGTCAGATTTTACCCCTGTTAGTATTGAATAACCCCAAAAGATTCCATCCAATCCCGTGCGGTGGGTAGGGGTGCGGTGGGTAGGGGTGCGGTGGGTAGGGGTGCGGTGGGTAGGGGTGCGGTGGGTAGGGGTGCGGTGGGTAGGGGTGCGGTGGGTAGGGGTGCGGTGGGTAGGGGTGCGGTGGGTAGGGGTGCGGTGGGTAGGGGTGCGGTGGGTAGGGGTGCGGTGGGTAGGGGTGCGGTGGGTAGGGGTGCGGTGGGTAGGGGTGCGGTGGGTAGGGGTGCGGTGGGTAGGGGTGCGGTGGGTAGGGGTGCGGTGGGTAGGGGTGCGTCGGCGTAATGCGCCGCATAAATACGCGGGGAAAAACGCAGTAGACGCACTGCAGAAGTGTGCGTTATGGAACAAAACTATAGTTACCACGCACTGCGCGAGGATGGTGACGCTAATTAATGTACGCTGTGTTAAGTTGTCTCATATAAATCGAGGGCTCAGAACCACAAGGCCTCATCTCCATTTTTTTCAAAAATGAGATTTTGGTATCAAATTTTCAGAAAGAAATTCTCTTTCCAGTAACATACAGCCTTATCTCCAAACACAACTCCTTTCAAAGTTATAGCCAGTATCACAAGGCCTCATCTCCATCTCCCCAATATGTTTAAAAATCTTCAATCTTTTATCAAAATGGTCAAAATGGAGATAAGGCCTTGTGTTTCCGAGCCCTCGAAATGTCGCCGACTTCTCTGAGGACCAATGAGAATTGCTTAAACATTCTTAGCTGCTTAAGAATAGGGCAAAACGGACATCATATACCCTTAAATTGATGATTTGCAGGTAATATAGATGGGTGAAAGATGGCGTCATACTGGGCATTTAGCTGCCATTGTTCTTTACCCGGCGGTATGCGTGCACATCTTGTTTTGTTTAGAACCCGTGCTTTTAAAACTCGCGCCAAAGCATTATAATGGGCGATATGCATAGCGGAGAGTGTTGTGGTCATATGGTGTTCCCTCAAGCATGTATCGACAGCCCAGTCGCTTCGACTGTTGCCTTTTTTGATAAACATTGCTGTAACCCCATCTATACTATTCTACAGAAATAGAGAAAAAATACAAAATGTGGAGATGTTCGTCGTTTCGATAGCATCATTGGGCATGCAAACTTTCAAATAGCTTCTATCTCTTCTACAGTATACGTTACACAACAATCTAACAGTATGAACATGTGTTAATTGATGGAGGTTTCATGACGTCATCCCATATTTGAATTGCTGATGCACCATATACCGTCGAGGATACTATTGTAGAATTTCATATTCATAAAGAAATATACCCAAAAAGGCAACAGCAGGTGGTTCTGCCGTTTTGGTACTACTTAACACAAACAAGGCGTGAAAAATCTACCCGCTCTACTACATTATACACGTCACACACAAAACAACAACATTTTGTTGCCATTTTAGATCGCTGCAGTGATGCTGCAAAATTGACAGCACTGCTTCTGGCAGCCGAACACAAATCAATATTGAAAATGGTGTTATTTGTGATTCAGGGTGCAATCTAATATGGCAATAACACGCTTCTCTGATAATGTACCTACTATAATGTTTTTCACTATGTAACAATTTGACCTTGGAAAAAACCACCTTTTTATTTACTATGTGACCTTTGCGATCGTTGAAGAATCTACCTTGTTGTTTACTACGTAACATTTCGTCGGCGCTATTACACATTCACGCATGATGTATACGTGTTACTATGTAAAAAAACAAGATTCTTTTAGCTTTTTGTTAACACCAATTCAATTTTGTTATTACGAATCATCTAATCAATGTTTGGACTTCTCAAGTTCTCATTATGTAATTATGTGAAATGATTGATTGATCACCAAATAATGGAGAATTCGCTGTGCTACAGGAGATGGTTAAAGGACATTACTCAAGGTGGGAAAAGTTGCTCTTAATTAGATAGTTATACATAAATAAATACAAATCTGAAGTAGTTTTATGTGTTTTTTTAACTGCATATTAAAAAAATAAAGAAAACACTGATCTTCAGTTGGGGCTACATTGTGGAAGAGGGATTTTCTATAAAATTCGTGACGTATAGTACGCTAGCAATTTAAATCATGAAATACAATTTTTTACTTTGAATGATTGGGATTATGATTCCATGAAATGATGAAGTTGAGCCCTGATTCTTCACTTGATGTTAGTCCGTGATCAACATGAATTAATAACCAAACCGTATTATTGTAAAATTACACACGGACTTGGACATTATTTCAGGCACTATTAGTGCTGACGACAGATTATCCAGTACATCCGTTCTCAAATACAGATTCATTTTATGTGGGTCATGTGCTAGCTATTTAGGCCTGGATTCACCTAGCTCAAAATACGTAACTGAAAACGCTCACCATATCGCGACTTGTATTGTTAAATGCTTTTTATGCCTTGGTCTGTGACAGGTAAGTTACAATAGCCGCAACATATCTTCGAAAGGGATAATTGTCTAAAAGAACTTGGTAATTGCAAGAAAATGTACACAAAACTACAAAGGAACCGTGTTCAGATAATACGTCACATTCTCAAAAGCATTAACGGATTGAACTACAAAAGTGCGTATGACGTTATTTATCTCAATACGTCCACTTGCTCTTGCTTGTTATTCAATATTCAATTCAATGCAAGCCACATGGAAATTCAATTCGTCAAAAATATTGAAATGACTTTGGCCAGCAATACAAAAAGAAAGGTTTAATTGGCTGAGGTGCTAAGTTCCGTGTTCCGTTCCAATGTAATATATGGGATGTGTCTAGACATCGACCATGGGAAGTAAGTAAATGCATGAACACATTTTAATCCAATCCAGACCGCTTTGGATAAGTCTACCCAGAGGGGGTCAGATAAGAAGGGTTTTTTCACGTTCACGTTACCGTCCTCTGAAATAATTAAATTTTCCACATCGGAAGTAGACGGAATGCCTACTTCTTTTGATAGATACACGAGGATCTATAAAGCACAGATTGTATTGGCTAAATAAATCTTGATATTGAATTGGATAGACCTTGTTCAGTACTTAAATGGATTGGATAGATATAGCCGTGGTCTTCCCGTATTGGATGGATATGGCCGTGGTTTTCCCGTATGTTAATCTTCTGCGAATGTATTTCGGTTTATGTGGGTGTAGATATAATTTGAGATTCTATACCTGTTTGAAATAATCTTATCAAGAATTACTTTGCTATTTTTTGATGACATTATTGACCCAATTTATGTTGACTTAAACATTGTTTAAGGCACATTCACAGGTGCGGGTTACATCTGTGTGTATACATACATGTATATAATGTAGAGTGAGATAGAGATACGACTCGAACGAAGCAAGTAGGCAGTAAAATTATTTTCAAGCTTTCGACTTTATTGTATATATATGTATATATATTTAAATTCAAAATCAGACCTTCCTGAAAAGTTGTCGTTACACTGAATTCAATGTTAATAATGTATATATATATATATATATAATTATTATTGACAACCATTTCTGGTTAGACTACGACATTTGAATAGAGTGCTCAATACCGTAAACGGTAGAGCGTATAAAAATTCAGAGGTATAGACCTTCCGGAATATTATCGCTACTCTGAGTTTCATGGACAATCCCATACGGTCCCATACGGTCATTTTGTCCAATCATCAGGCGAATATATATATATATATATACAAAATTATCATATGTGTGCTAGATCTGCGATCAGAGAAGCATCTATTCGCCTGACGATTGGACAAAATGACCGTATGGGATTGTCCATGAAACTCAGAGTAGCGATAATATTCCGGAAGGTCTATACCTCTGAATTTTTATACGCTCTACCGTTTACGGTATTGAGCACTCTATTCAAATGTCGTAGTCTAACCAGAAATGGTTGTCAATAATAATTATATATATATATATATATATATATAAATATAACATAAATTCATGAACATCGAATCGATTTCATGGTATGCAGTAGTTATGCAGTAGTTGCAACCGGCTTAATTGAATAAAAGGAACCCTACCCCCATAACGACCTGTTTGGTAAACGAGATTATTTATCACGCATAAACATGCATCCTTGGCCTTCAGTATACAGCTTCTGCATACATTTAGTTATTATTACCATGCAACAGCATCCAACTGGCTGTTAACTTCTTCACCTACAGTCAACTTGTTGCGCTCGCAACTATATCAAATAGGAACCCAAATGCTTAGAGGAGCCTCAACTACATTTCCTGCTCTGCATAATAAAGTATTAAATAGTAAGAATGCCAAGGCCCTATCAAAAAGCTCCCAGTTGTTATATTCTAGTAACAGTAGCCTGTCTAAGTTGAGCCTGTCAATGCAATAGCAACGGGCAGCTAAGTTCCGTTCCGTCTTGCACTCGGCGCCCGATATTATAAGTGGAGAAACTACCCTCCAATATAAGCTTCAGGAATCTCTTGTGAAGTCTGATCCGTTCTTGAAACCCAACGCATGCGTCAGGAATCAACAATTTCATCCATGATAATAAACCTTATCTTAAAAGTATACCCCCATCATTCTTCTTTAATCATCATTAATCATGATACAAACTAAAAACACATCTATACATATATTGATGTCAGATTTATTAACGGTTTTACATGTTTGAGAATATGCTATAGATGACCTGCCCGGGAGATCGGGAGATGCATAGAAGACGCGTATACGCGCATGTAGTTTCAGGCAGACACTCATATACCATCATCGTATCTCCGAGCAGTTCTTAAACCTTCGCTCTAGTTACAAAGATAGCCTATGGGCAGTATAGGTATACATGACAATCCCCTTCAAAGGATGGGTACGCCGGATATGAAAACGGTGTCTAGTGGTGGAACTTGTGTGATCATGTCTTCGTTCCCTTCTGGGTATTCATTCTTTAGTATACAAAGCGAAATATTACCGCTGGAAATTCTTTTATTCACAGGTGTATGTGTGTGTGTCTATGAACATGCGTTTTTCAACACAGCCCAAAAGCACCACATGAATGTACCCAAATATTTCAATAATGAATACTATCGATAAATTATCGGTATCGTGGCTGTTATAGCGCGCATGTTTCGTTAAAATAATGGATTTCGGTGCTATTTTCAGACATACCGAGATAGGGCAACACGTTCATTCACAACCTGCAGCAGCATACGTAATGTTTTCCTTGAGCAGACGACATTTTATATTTGTAGATTCAATTGAGTGAATTCAACGTCATCCGTATTGCTGTCGTCTGCTCTGCGAGATATGTGCATAGTATGACGTCACTAAGTCGTGAGTGAACTTCACAACCGCGGTAACGCTGTCTACGAAAGGTATTTTCATAGTAAAATAAGACAGTGGCGTCCGTCTGCATGTGCAAGTAGCATCATCAAAGAAATGCCGCTGTATGTTCTTTTACAGATTGTTCACTAAAAGGTTATTTCTACCTTTGCGCACCTGGCTTTACGCTTTGAAAAAAGGTAATTTCAACCTTATTTTGAAAACACTCAAGTAAGCAGTGGCGTATCTGGGATATTTTTCGTCCAAAAACTGGCGCGGAATAAACGAGCACGATAAAGAACCAATAGTAGTGCTATCTGAACCAACCAGACTGAAAGTGGTGCCCTCGCACCCACCACGCAAACTATATTTACAGAAAGAAAAAAATAATCAACCTTTTGGCTTGGTAGTTTGAGCTGTTCTTCCCGGTCAATGAGCAGTTTTTCCCGGTCAGAGTCGTAAGGGGGCACTCTGCCCACCATGACCCACTCGGGTGATGCACTACTGCAAGAAAGGCACATTTATCAAGTATCTTATTCAAATAAAACCGCACAGAGAAGAATTGTGTGGTACCAAGGTGCATTTGCGGTTGCATTGTCTTTGAAAGTAGTCGTCTCTTTGCCACTAACAATCCTCTGAAATCGATGTGATTATCGAAGTTTAAACCGTGTGCCATTGTATATCCATCACCTGTCTCCATACCGTGGTTCATTTGGTGTCCTACTTATGTTCCACCTCTTTCAAATGCGATGCCTGCCTGCCCCAAGAAAGCAGTCAACAAGTCAATGCATTCGATTACAAGACTTATCACATTTCTTTCTTCGAAGGAAATTGACATTTTGTGACGGGTGTGACCCTGTACATGTTCCTTTTGTCAGAAGTAACATCTAGTTACAATGAGATCGTGTGTGCAACGTTTAATTTATTTTGTAATTTTTACATGACATTTGGTAGGAATTTATCACGAGGGATTAATTTGAGTGATATTATTATGGGTGTGTTCCGTCGATCTGAGACACTTCTATTAGCAGAATTGACTCCATTCCCTCACGTTCGCCTCATTGCTTTCAGATATCAACAACATTGGTTGCAGAGGACTCAATCAACATGGATTATATCAAACTGGGTCGTTGATTAACCCACGATAGTTTCTAATGCTTGACGTTGCAATCATAAAAGCTTAATACTGATACAAGGTTTTCATCTGCATTAGTGTCATAAGCGATTATAACAACGATGCGTTGTATGTTATTGCGCAGTTTATTATTTGAGACCCCGGATGCTATCCTATGGTAACAGAAATCAAACGGATGGTCTTTTGTGACAACATTATAACGGATACACGTCATGTCTGCTTAATAAACAACCATGCATAGTGTGTTGATACATAGGATGAATGTGACTAACAATGCAGACTTAAAAGTGAGAATTCCACTATATGTCATGTGAATTTACCGTGAAAATCATGTGAATTAGAATGAAAAGTCCAGTAAATATGTCAGGAAATCCAGAAATTTTTTTTTATGTCGTTAAAACGTCCATCATAATACATGTTTTTTTTTAGTCTGATCATGTTTTCAATAAATGAGCCATGACATTCCATTTTAATAAAGACAAACAAAAATACAAAAATACACTGCATGCAGGGTATTATAAAGCGTGGGGAAAATATCCTGTAGTTTCAGTAAAATACCAGGAAAGTCCATTAAAATGACATACCGTTTGAAATACAAATCCCCGTATACGGCTTGTAAAATATTGAAGTAGAAATACCCTGAAGTAGGCTTCTGTAGTGAAATTCCATTAGGAAATATTTAGTGTGTTTCCCAAACGACATGTACCAACTACATTTGTAAGTTTATGAACATAACGTGTTATTTAATGCAATAATACTATACAAAGACGGCTTGTCAGGTTATAAGGTATAGAAATGAATACTTCTGAAGAATGTGGAGTAGATCTTGTGAAAGGTCAACGGCTCAACAAACCAAACCACTTATCCGATGAAGCTTGTGCCTTGGTTAACACGTTAATGACCGCCAGTTACTTCGATCTTTACCAAATGGGTTTATGAGAACTTACGAGAGCCAAGTGTTTTAGATTACGAATTCGGGATAAATGTAGATATTTCCCCCATTGTGTCAATGATTACTTTTCTTAGTATATAATTCAGAATCTTGACAAAAATATTGTTGACGACGTTATTTCTCTGTCTCTATTTGAGGTCATTGATACTGTGACCTGATTCGGTGATACCGAAGGATGCTGACCCCAGTGCCGCATTGATTATTCATCGACTGTATCGTGAGAAGGTGCAATTCAAGACTATGCCTCCTATGGATAATACGTGAACAACCCGAGGTCTCGGGGTATACATAATATGCTCATTTTGCAGCCTATACATTGTACGTTCAATTCTTCTGATACGAAATCAAACCGTGATTTATTGTCACGTAAACATATATCCTGCTATTAAGATTAAACATGGAAGGATTGTGTATTTTGAAGACTTTAATAATAAAGAAACCCTATCCCAACGTTGTGATTTTTGTTATAGAAAGGTTACCTCTTGGTAGATATGCATGTACATGTATGTTGAACTGTTTTAACATTGATTGCAAATGCCAACGACATACTGCAGGAAACTAGGGTCTCTAATGGGAGAACGGGAGAACGAAGGGTGGAATGAGGTCTTTTGATAATGGATTTGATTTGAGGTATATTAATACAACAATCTCGCATTGTCCATACTGTACGCATTTGATATATTTGAAGGAATGCCAAGTACATATACATGGTACCTCATGTAAGATACATGAAGAACTGATTACCCCCCGTAGCCCCCCAACTAGCACCTGTTTGATTATGTATGAACAATCCGACGGTAATTTATCCATTGAGGAAACAGATGGGAATAGCGTGGAACATATAAGGTGGGGCCCGCTTTTACTCAAGTCTATATAAGACGAGTTAGAACAAGCAGAAGACGGTTTCAGGGTATATGTACATGTGACAGCCATGTGATATGGCGATTTCTGGGATGCTTTTAATGATGGTATATTTGTGTTTACGAAGCCTTTCCGACGGTTGCCAATTAAATCTTAAAGGTTCCGGTTAGTATTTGTACACAAATAATATCAGCAGCAATATTTGATATGTGTACCTCATTTCATGTTATTTGTTTAGCTTAATTTTCTAATAGTGATTCTTTCAGGGACGCAAAATGTTATTTGAATCAACAGGTTTAATATGAGGAACATTTACAATCTTTCATAAAAATCGAGGGTATATTTGCGTATGAGCAACATGAACTAGTGAATTCTGGAATTGAGTAAACATTTAACATTTAGTAAACGAAATAATCTACCGTATATATATATAACATAAATATGCGTTTGTTACGTTAAAAATCCACCCACCACTCACACTTTCACATAAATGTACAGTACATAGTAAATTAGTAAAAGTAAATTTGTTGTTTGAAGATAGCAAGTTATCGCAGTTATGATGCAAACACTCTATCACACCCAGCAGCTGGGGGAAATTCATTTTCTATCATTACATCACTGTAGGATTTAAGAAAGCTTTCATCATCATGACTAATTCTAAGAAAATATGACAACGAATTATTATTTCTCTCATGGAATATCAAATTTCGAGAGAGAGAGAGAGAGAGAGAGAAAAAAACATGATCAAAACATAAAAACAATAATTATTTGCTTAATATTCAAATTTGAAGATTTTGACAGGGCAATATTTTATAGAATTCATGTTTTACGTATTCCTCGTATGAATATTGTGTGTTCATAATTTCATAACACACGAATGCTAATCAAATTTCCCAGGCATTCAGACGTTTGGGACGCCCTCCCTTAGTCTTCAATGCTCAACTGGTTGCAAACATGAATATCGCATATAGCCTACACCCTAAAGTGATGGTGTATAATAAACATCTTTAACAAGTGAGGCGTGTGTGCACACATATAAAAACCTACATTAAATGTCAATATGATCAAGTAATTATTCCGGCAAACTGCCTAGGCATAAACTCGACCTACATGTATGATATTTCTCCTGTTCCGTGATGAGAGCGCTACGTGATATGTGGTGGTCGATTTGTAAAGTTGTCACCATTTATACCTGAAGAGGGTGTGCAAATAATATAGCGGCAACATATTGTTTTTCTTCCTCAAAACACTAAGTTGCCATCTTGCAATGAATCTTTGCAAAAGTATCCACTCAACTGAATTATGAATACATATTGCCGAAATCAGAACTTTGAACAGCTGACGTATTGTATGTAAAATACATATATAAGTCGATCTTATGTAAATCAATTAGTCGTACATTTAATACAAATTAGCCAATATCATAATATTGAGTTATTACGGTTTATTTTTATTTTCTAAAATAGCGTTTTATACGTGTACTGGACCACAACAATAAAGACAACGCCGTCGCTTATATGTGCTACATAACTTCATTTTTGTGCAATATCTTACGCCTTCGGGAGACTATCTGTATATTGAGGTCACTGATCACAAGCGGTCATCACCATCTCATGCAACTGGTCCTGGTTTATACGCTGGTTTATTGTATTACACAAGGCAAGGCATTTGACCGTTTTTAAGTACTTCCTCCTATATCATTACCAAACTCTCGAATCTATTTGAATCACTTTTAATTTATTCTAAGCATGTTTCCTGAAGAGCAATATACAAATAAGATAATTTGATTTGTTTTGCACGAGAATTCCTAACATAAACGGTAATCAGTTGAATGCGTACTACCCAACGTTTGGACCCCAATTTCGCTTCTCTTCAAAGATTTCTAGCGACTACAGAAAGCAAAATTCATCGACCGCGGAGAAGGGATCCTACTTCTTTCTTTAATGCATCAACAAAACCTTGCCACTATATCCTGACTATGATAGCAATACTTCAGCGCAGATATAAACTAACTCAATGCTCGCACTAGATAAACACCGAAGCCATTATACATGACATGACATTACCACAATTACGACATGAAAAGCCGTTACTATTATCAGCGACATATCCCGGGTATCAAGCATCCAATGTTGACAACCAAACAACTTGCCTTATGAATAAATCAGGATCTTACAGAGTGGCGTGCGACATGCATTCTAGAGGGGTGCCACGAGACATCCTGAACACAAACACTGGAGACTTTAACTTCCTGTTTCATATACTTCAAAATCTTGAGAAATTCTTATTTTCAACGGTGCAGAAATAAATGTTTCTCTCACGCTCACCACACTTACACCTGCTATATGACACGTGTTGTTATGGTTAAGAACGCCGGGATTACCGGTGAACATTTATCGGTACCATAAAAATTGTGTGGAAAATGATGTCAGAGAAAAGAATGCTGATCTGACTCGAACAGAGAACGGGGTCAGTTATATCAACCGGGTAAACTAGTATGTTTTAGAGGTAAAACGGAAAACACTTTGTATATTGATATTATATTCATCCACTGTAACTGTTAAAAGGTAATAGGCCTATACACAATATCTTAATTTTAAAGTAAATGTGAAAAATGCAGATGTGTATACAAGACAAGGGCTATTTGCACGATCGGATTTGAATTTCAAAATTGCGAGACTAATCCCTACAGTTCAAATGGTGCTACTGTAACTCTCTCCGTAAATTAAACCACATAGGTCCAATTGATAGATTTTATATTCAGTTACTATTGTTCTATCCATTTGAAATCCACGGAAGAATTGACCTTGGTCTTCCTAGAAGGGAGAGTACATTTCAAATGGAGTCGCCCTTAATTTTAGAAGATGCATGGCACAGCGTTATAAATTACACAAAGCAGAGATCAAAAGTTAATCTTTAAATTATTTTCCGATTTTTTTTAGAAATGCTGGGGAAATTTCAGAATAATTTTAGATTTTTAAAAGTTACTATGTTTTACGACTTTACGTATCACATTCATCATGTTCATAGCTGTGCGCCGTTGGGAGTTACATATCACAATTATGATATAATTTGATGATTGGTTATTTGAACAAAATTACATCTGGTTTCATAGATTTTTTTTTGCTGGGAATGTTGCGTCGCACTCCCCCTAAATTCCTCGATCTCACTCAAGAAACATAAATAATCACCGTTCTCTAATAGTTGCATAAAAGCAAGTCAATCAATACACGTGAATTTAGCGTCTTCCTCCTTCTGTAAGTAACCGCTTTCACAATGCACATACCGGTGTTGCAAATGGGATCAGTGTTTGCACGTGACATACGGGGCCTTATGGTTTGCAGGTGAAATGCACTCAGGTGTATAAGGGCACATAAAATGAGGTGTTATTGCTCTCATAAAATCGCCCGGCAAACCCTGTTTTAAGGACCCCGACGACCCATCATTTTTGGGAATATATATATAGCAATGCATAAAAAAACACATTTCGAGATGTGTCTACTAAGGGTATAATCTTATATAAATTAATATTTAAATATATATGCACTACAATACTACGAATATAGTTGGTCCATCATGTCTTAGCATCATAAGCTATTTGATAACTTTATGTCTCGGTGGAAAATTCAAATCTCCAAACAAAAATTGAACTTGTCTTATTCTGTTTTGCAATATATTAGATGCCAGTAAATAGAAATTATACACGGTATATACACTAGCAACCAAAAGTATTGGGACAACTTGGAAGCTGCAAATTGAAAGAAAACACTGGGAACCCATTGAACTACTGTGTTAGCTTTTTAGTATTCCAGGTTTATAAAATCAATGAAAAGTTTGTTTAAAGTTTGTTTAAAAGAATTTGAGATATTATTGAGACATTATTGTTTCAAGCAAAGAAAGGTAACACATTTACAACAATATATCATTGATTTAAGTTTTTCACATTGATATTTTTAGTTAATCTATAAGAGTCAAACAAGCTTGAAAATAATTATACGTTATTATGAAAAAAATGGAACTGTGTAGTTAGGCCCAACAACTGTCACGGGCCCAACTCATACATTATGGGTGCTATGTGAAAGTACAGAGAATTTCGATGGTTTCCATTTAAAATATGAAAGTCATAGTGTAAATAAAACTTAAATTTCTCTCTTAAATATTTTATTTCTAAGATGAATTAAGAGATCAAGTCTCAATATCTGTGACAGATTAAAGACTAGTGACAATAGTGGGATTAGTTTTACTTGAGTGATCCATTGACAAAATATTGGGGCGGTTATATTGAAAGGAAGTCAAAATTGTCATACTACATGCCATTAGGAGTACATTGGCTATAATGAGCTTGATGAATTGTTCATGAGCTATTTCCAATGGGAAATTTGTATGTGGATTAGAAGGAGGTCACACTTTCTTGAATTCCATGGAATTGAATAAGCAGATGTAAGCTACCTCCCTAGTAGTTATGCTCTAACTGTAGCGTAACTTACTAACAATGTAATTCTTAAAGCATAACTGGCGAGTAACACCAGAATAGCAACTAGCGAGGTAAATATCCACATTAATCAGCCTCGTCCCTTACAAAATAATTGGCGCATATGCCAAGTGTTAACCTATAGTTTACTGTAAAATTCTGACGTGAATGGTCCTCCGTTATATTAAAAACGTGTCGTCACTCGCTAGGTCATAGGTGAGTGTAAATCAAGAATCACGTGGAAACGGCCTGCGATCCGGAAAAAATGATGCCATTTTACTGCCAAAATGTTGAAGTTTATTTACCGCTTTTTCAAAAAGAAGGACTATCATGACATTACAAACATATTATGGGCGAGGGGCACGTACAAACATTGCACCAAAAAGCACTATTTTAATGACAAACACAAGCACCCGATGGAAACAAGTATGTACAATTATAGCACATCTCTTAACACAAATACTTCCGTGGCGTGGATGCCTTGTCCTTCGCTTGTTAACTGCAGAACCCCGGTTCGATCCCCAGACCACGCACGGCACGATATGCTTCTTTTTCATTCTTCTAGTGCTACCCTTCCATTCATAATAATGTTGAAACTGGGCTTTATCAGTTTTTAATTAATAAAAACAATAATAAGTTGATTTATTTAGTCATTATTTAAGATCCTTGGACAATTAGTACATTTTAGTCAAAATATGACCCAAAGTCGGTGCGATTAGTGTTTGAATGGATAAAAAGGAGTTGATCTAAATTTTTACTAAAAAAATCACCAAATTGCATGAATGGATTTTCAAAAATATAAAATCTTTCAGCTTATGAGGGGTCACATTCGACTTCAAATATACACCTCCTGGTCATGCAAGCGCAATTGGTCCTTCAGCATCAGCGAATCATCCCCTCCAATGTTCACAACAAATTTACGCTACTGGTAGAATCGACTGAACAGGTATAACATTTAGCGTACATTACCCGCCAGTTACTAGCCTAGCTTACCCCGCATTGGCGCTCTCAAAATTTTGGGTTACGCCTTAGTTACTAGCGAGGTAGCGCTTTTCTTCAGCTACCCGTCATTGGTGCACTCAGCCGATAATGTTTTAACACACATTGAAAAGGTTATAGGCAATACCAACTATTGTGGGATTTTTAAAATCAACATTAACATAACTTTTACAGAATATTTATGCTATCACATTAAACTGGTAAAAACTAGAAACAGATTGCAATCCCTTAATCTATTTTTTTACTTGCAACCTTGGAATGGAAGGTTACCATCTTCTGGGGAAATTGAAACAAATCCCTTATTTAGTTATTTTCATGAAGACTTCTTTCAGTCTTCGAAAACAACAAACAGAGCCTATCACCCTCATTGAAAGATTTTCGTAAATTGCCCGGTTTTTGGGGGCCAGAATATCTGTTCTTTTCTGCAGTCATGTGTATGCATAAGAAACTAAATATTCAAAATGATACCAGATGATGATGGATTCGATACGGGTATCAAAATGGCAGACAGATTTCCTCGAAATGCAACTTTCATGACTAAACTATAGAACATAAAGTGGCATATAAATGCGGTTGCTAATTCATACAAACATGTCTTAGACTGTAGCGCGCTAGTTCTTGATATATAGCCGTGATATTGCAAAGTTAATACATCATCTTTCGTAAAACTTCAATGTTAAAATGTTGGCCAACCGTGTGTGCACATGTATATCATTAGCGCTATAATTCATCGCGCCATTTGACATTTAGTTTTGGTTTCTGACCCGTTCTTTTGCCCCATCAGGATTTAGATTGAGAGACAATTGAGGATGAAGAAGATGATGCGCCGAGCTGCTTTGCCTTTTCTTACTAGGTTTTATCTCTCATTGGTGTAAACGAGAACCCAACAATCCTTTACTCCTACTACTTCGGGGGCCCAGTTTCTACCGGCAAGGTTTGACGTCATCGGCTACCTTTTAATCGCTGTAGGACTACTTTTATCATCCTGAAGGCAATCAAACGGGAGAGATACATTCACGTGGATTTTATTTTACTTGAGCTAATATTAAAGGTTATTGTGAGTTAAAGGTACGTTTAGTGGTTTCGAAAGATTTGTGTACGTTAAATAAATACGTAATTTCCAAAAGACTCCAAAGTACATATAACAAATGTCAAGCATGATTTCAACAAATGAAATTAATTATTCAGAATAATCGAACAGGGGAAAGGTAACCAGAATATTGCGACCATTTAAATGAAGAAAAAACCTGGGTTCTGCTATATTTCATAAAGGAAGTCTCAATTGCTATTGTATATTTCAAACTAATTGTATTTTTAAAGCGTTTCGTTTTCAAACTGGAGGCGATTTTACACAACGGAAGCTCATACATGATGTATACATGTATACCAAAGCTGTCGAATTCTTCAATCTAACTCCAGTGCTCATAAGGAAATACACCCTTCAATACGCGACAGGTTATGTGCATCCTATATAGTCAGTAACTTCATTCAATCGTACCCGGATTACCTCAATGTGATTAAAACCAATTTCCTTTTATTTGCGTTAATAATAACTGCCCATGCACCTGTTATGACATCAAAAGATACCTAATGCAATTAAACATAGTATATCTCGATCATTACTGACGATATGTTGTCAGCAAATTAATCGTTAACATGTTTATGTTACCGGTTGATTTTTGAATCAGTCTCAATACATGTAAACCCACACGTCATGAGCGTCCAATATGGTGGGTAAACATACCTCAATAGCAGTGTAAAAACCTCTTGATAAACATATCACAACCAACTTGTCCACTTTAAAATAATGGAAATAGTTATGTGTTTGAAGAGGATTCTATATTGTAACATCTTGAGGGGAAAAAATAATTCCATATAACGATCTAACACATAGTACATTAGCGATTATTTCGCCCCCGTCGTTTGCTGGCCGACAGCTAGGGATTGTTGACATTTTCAACCGTTTGCTTGATGGTGCATTTGAACATGGTGTTATGTTGAAGTTGAACGTGATCCCTAAGTTATTCAGGAGCTTTTGCATTAGGGACTTCATAGACATGATCATTAGCAGTTTAATGTTGATGCAAACGCACACAGGTGTTAACCATGATCCATTGTCGTGTACAAGCATACCTCTGACCAGTAATATTATTAATGCATCCGTTATTGTGTATTCGAATATATGTAGCTTGTTCATATTTAGATTGTAGATGAATATATCCATTGGTTGTTGTAGCATACAAGTTATATAATATGGAAGTGTTAATGTCTTGGTTTATGTAAAATATAATGTTGCAAAAATAATATGTGATGTAGAAGTACTTGCTATAGCTATTATGTTTTAGTAATGACAACATAATTACTAGTTGATTAGTCGCTCCTTTCCCTGGCGATCACTTTATAGGCGGCTTGGGAATAAGCGGTTAAGTCTGAAAATCGTCTATTAGCACAAAATGTTTTCATTTATAAAGGGAAAACAATGTTCTTGTTAGCATCCCGAATTACGATCGAATGTTTCCTTTAGAAATGGACAAGACACTAAATGCTACGCATGTGATAACTAACTTTTCCTCGATGCAAATCATGACATTGTACATTATGATAATGTATATTATTATACTGATTATTATAACATCGTATATTGAGAGGAAAACTAATTGGCCAATGGGAGTTTATTTGAGGATTAGGTTGATGATGAATTCTTTTAATCGAACGCGCAATTTGAAATTTACGCCCCCCTCGTCACTGAAACAATGACACGGATAAAAAACTACCCCTTCGAAGAATTTTGATATAATATAGTGTGCTATTCGAAGTCAGTTGGAAGTTTTGGAATTAGAAGTACATCTCCTCTCCTTATCCGTGAGCAACTGCAACGCAACAGATTTTAATAGGGTATTAAGGCAGATTACCCAGGACAACATTATTGCTATCAGACGCTCTAACGCTGAGTGATTATTAGTTGTTCACCTCCAAAGGAATTTAATTTGCATTCTTAATATTTAATTGTCACTAGTAAGGGATTACCCGTTTTTCACCACGCGCTTTTGTCAGTCAAAGCCAGACATGTCCCCCCAGAAAAAAAAAATCTGCTGAGAAATATCTGATATTGAAACGGTTATTTATGTGTTGCATTGTATAATTGCCTATGTTGGCTTGATGCGTGATAAAGAATGACACCATATCTATAACCATTCACAAATTGTTTTCTTTATTGATTCATTCTTTAACATAACAACAACAACTTTAAGAATGAAAAGGTTGATGGTTGGTAACTAGCGGACACTGACATTCATCAGTGTTCAAACCACGCATCCTCGTCCTTAGAAAGATGGACCTTGTTTACTAATTGCGATGAGTAGAGGAAATGTAATAGTGTCGTAATAATTGCTAAACAATTTTTACTGGATCTTTATTCGAGTAGTTGGTTTCTAGGATAAAACAAATTAAAAGTACTGAATCATATTCAGAATCAATGTTGACAATTTTATTTTGAAATGAGCAAACATCAAACATTCCAGTATTTGGTATACCATGGAATATTACTCCAGTTTTATGAAGTAGATAACATTCGAATCAGTAATTTTGATAGACGCGTGCAGTGTATTTCAACAATGTTGGCGACAACGCGGGTAAAAAACACGTGAATTTAAAATATCATGATTGTCTTGATCTCTGCCACCGCTGTTATGTTTCTCTTGCTTTGATTGAGATTTATTATGTGAAACAGCGATTCTTAACTAAGAAGGCGCAGTATAATATGTTGACAAGAAATTCCCGATATCTATACAACCATACACACATTGAGTTTAAACCAATACACTATAGTCCATTAGAAATTGTGCAAGAAGGAAAAACAACCAACAACAACAACAGCAACAGCGACAACAACAAAACAATTGAAAGTCCGTATCGCCTCAAAAATGCATACCTAATAATAACAACTTTGTATCACTCATATAATGGCCTCACGTACGCACCGATCTATATTAATTGGCTATTATTAATTAATCAAGATAATTTATTTTACAGCGCTGTACCCTCCCATGATGCTGAACAATCATGAATATAAAATTGACATTAATGGCGTTGAAAACACGCGCCAAAATAACATTGACAAATAATTCAATCGTGCATACTCGTGTTTTCGTAATACCTTTGCTAGGTAGGTAGCACATGATCACGTGGCTCTTATGTCTGTGTTTTGACGCGTCCTGTCGAGGGCCTTATGTGCGACAGCTGCTACCTCGTATGCAATGTGAGGAATGTCAGGCCATGCGGCCATAGTAGCAAATGGATTATAATCAGAGGTATAATGATAGCTCTTTGACCTTTGACATTTCGGTACCTCGTGTTGATTTTAATAGCAATTAATAGCAACAAGGGGCACACGCATTATAGCGTATCGCACTTTGTATGATGATGATGTCATGAATCTTAAACCAATTAGGTTTAATACATCTTTTGCAATCGTTATCAAATTGGTTTGAAGGCCATCATGTACCTTTAACATTAAAATCAATGCTGACAGTAAATAGTAGTTCATTCTTATTGCTGAAAACAGGTTCTTTATTATTTTGAAGATCTGTTTATACTTGTATATGTGGTATAATTCTATAGCTTATATTAAGAAGCTATTTACTATGAACAGATTTATTGAATACATGATACCCAAGATATAGACTTCAAAATACCCAGTATAAATACCGATCATCGCTTACAAAATTCCTTTAATGAGCGATGGGTATAGACATCTCATCTCACCTCAAAGGTTCACCTCTATATATAAATAAACACGTATACCGTTAATAGACAATGGGCTTTCAATACACTTGATTGAATTACTTTCGTCGGAACACACTGATGTCCGTTGACATTTTCGAAGAAAGTGAGTCATGACTGCCTATAAGGTAAACTTTCCCCAGTCGTGACCTTTATTGTATGGGATGGGACTGAATTGCTTCATATCAAACTGATTATATAGAAATGCGCTGCCCCCATATACATATAATATAAAAGACCAAAACAAAAATGAATGAAGATGGAATGCCAACACGTAATCGTTTTGAAGTTGTTTGTGAAGTATCACCCAATTAAAATAAAATAAATATGACAAAGGCTTCAACATCTTGAAATACATTTATTCGTGATTCCCGAACACGTAGCTGCCATTTTGTAACTCCTATGGCTACATTAATCATAATTTTGTTGCCTGCATTACCATAACTTTGTTTTATTTGATAACTTCCGTGAAAGGTCCGACTCATCATCAATGTGGAATATTAATAACCTAAAATTGGTCAAAGGTATTCCATCATTTACATTATGCATTTAACAAAGTCCCCATAATTGAGTTTAACAACAACAAACACCAGATAGAAAATGGATGGACCCGGTTCTATTGCATACAAGTTCAGATTCATTTTGAGAAGAGTGACCCCCTCGAAATTTTCATTAAAGGGCATTGAGAGATGTATCGATATACTAAATGAGCAAATAACGTAAAGATAATCATCAACATAGCCCAAATCCAAAATTTCATACAATTCTGACATCGCCTTCATGCCAAATAAGCCAATAACGGCACTCCCGGGTTGAGATTTGCCGGGAAAGTCCCAAGTGTAAAACGATAGCATAGCTTCCAAATTCAGCACCTAGTCTCGATATGATCATATCGAAAGTAAGAAAATCATGAAATTTTATATGATAAACAGCGAATGTTGGTAAACTGTTTCAGATGGTAGTTAGTATATGACTAAGTATTACTTTGATGCAAAAAAACTGATATGCCCCTTTAAGGGGATTGCTAAAGAATTCATAATTCAATCTTAATGAAATAGGACCAATGTTAAACTTAAGACCCGGGTCCAACTCTATGAAGTTTAACTTACGAAGAATTCTTTAATACTCGTCTTAACAAGGCTTAATTTTCTTCTATAAAAATAACTTTACTTTTAGTAATTAAGAAGAATCTTAACATTTATTTAATAGGGCACTAACCTAGACTAGAGGGACCGTTCTCAGTTCTCTCAGCTACATGTTGTTCAATACACTGAGGTTGCATGTTGTGATTTACCTGTAAGGGTTGGTCTGATAAACATTTCTGACGGACTGTCAGCCAAATTGAAGATGGTATCTAAGAGTGCAGTAATGATGTTGTATATACGTCATACATGTACAATCCAGCTGTGGCGCTTGTGGTGATAAATAGCTTGATCTTTTCCCGTTATAGCAAGAGCAATAATAGTCTCAATACAAAAAATACAGCACTGAAATATACTGGCCATATTAAATTATTTAAAACTAAGAAGTTATAAAGTAAATAATGCGTCACCAACAGTAAATCTCCCCAAAAGCTTTGAAATACAATGCGAACAACATATCCCTAAACTCTATTATAAGTAAGTCGACTAAATGCAACTTCGATGTAAAAATAAACAAAAACAAACAAAACAAGCAAGTGCTATGTATGTGATAAATATGTCATTTTGTATTACTAAGTCAGATCCCTCATTCACAGGAGCACCCCCCATTCTAAACACGAGTCCCGGGGAAGACGACGATCAAGGTGATGCTACGTAATATATGACAGCTGTCTCTTAACAATAGACGCATTGTAGCTTTCCGCGGCATATCATCACCAGGACAGCATAGTATAGCCATCTATACACGTGCGTTTGCACGTACCCTCAAGAAGTAAGCTTACATATAGGTTACTGGAACACTTCACGGATAAATTGTGGTGTGTAATTCAATCACAACCTGCAATGCACGCCCATATTAGCAGTCCTATATATGTTTCGTCATAAATACATTACCACTATCTTCTCTGCTTAGGCATCGACAATATCATCTTTTTATTGCAAATATTAGATTCGGTATTTGCAATAACAAGTAAGTATCAGTATCACTTTGTGATATTTGCCTCAAGAAAGAAACAAAAACGACACTCTACCTGTGATCACATTATTGGAAATAATACATGTTAAAAAAACACTAATTTAATATTTTACCAAGAGATGCATCGGTAAAGTTCAGTATTCGAGGATCATGGCATTTGACGTATATTTATCTGTCTGATTATCATGATAATCTTGATTTTTACAGTATTCGATACCCGTACGATGATCCGCCTCTTCCTGTTGCGTGGTCGGCTAAACATGTGAATATTTACAGCTCGTCACCGTAATTAGGCCTAAAAAAAAAAGGGGTTGTTTGCCCAAACAAGAGTTGAAAAAAGTGGGTCGGTAGGTCGATTACTTTTTTTTTTTTTTTTTTTTTTGGGTATAGACACATTTAGTGAAGAAAAATACTATACAATTTGATTTAAAAAAAAGTAAGTAAAGACTCGCGCCAAACTTTTTAAGCTCGCGCGCGGAGTGCCCATCTCTCTTTCATTAGCGTTTGGGCCAGACTCCCCCATGTAATTTATGGCTGTGGGGTGTTCGCCACTCCTCCCGCACAGCGAGTCTGTTTTACTTCCCAACATGAATTAATGCCGGTACCCAATTATACACCTGGGTGAAGCGTGGCAAGTGCGGTAAAGTGCCTTGCCCAAGGACACAACACGCTGGCACCAACGGGGCTCGAACCCACAATCTTTGCATTGTGGAACGAGAGTGAATCCGTTGGACCACACATGCCCGATGATTTTAATACACTATAATGTTCTTTAAAACCCTAACCTTCAAACCTTCGATTCACTACGGCAAAAAAATGATGTCCACGCGCATGCTACAGCATTCGATTCGATGACGTCATCAACCAAGCTGATATGTGTGTACGAAATCGCTGCCCGTGTGAACGTTGCAGGTTAGCCGAGTGGTTAGGGACCCGGCGCGGCGGGGTCGAATCCCAGTGGTTTCGCGGCGATTATTTGGTTAAAAAATTAAAATACATATATTTTTCAACATAAAACATTATTTAAAAAAAATAAAATAAAAAAAGGCATGGGGTTTTGAGATATTATGGGTCGGTCGTGTTTGGGCAAACAAACCTTTTTTTTAGGCCTTAGTGAAGGAATTGTAAAGTATTATCTCGCTTTGGTTCCTAGATAGAAATGGAAGCGAGACTGAATGTTACAGTTTGTCATCTATTCTTTTTTGCTATGTAATGACGAGATGTTAATAAGGCCACGTTTAACCTGTCACGTGGGTGGAAATGTCCAATTAGTGCTAAGCCACTGTATTTTATGGTTGTTACCTGGTTGCTAACGATATAGTAAGCAATTACACTGGAGGTATTGTACAGAATTAGGAGGATTAGGAGGATACTGACCATAGTCATATTCAAGTCCTGTATCAACTCGTCATCGGATAGTTGGCCTTGAAAGATTATCAGTCTACAATCATGTAATGGTTTTTTGTTATCGTTAAAGACTTCATTAACACTGATTCAAAATCTTATGCATGATATGCCAAGAAAGTAGATTAAGAATGACAATATTTGTCACCCTAATTAAAATGTAACTAATGGTGAACTTACGGCATAATGATAATTGCGTCTAATAAGACAATTTGATATTTTTGATTATATTGCATAACTTTGCATAATATAATTCAAATTTGAAATAATCCAGTTCAAACTTTGCACAAGTCTAAGATGGCAATGTCGTTAATACAGTACATTGACACCAACAATGTTGTGCTTGTTATTTTCTAATCGTAAATCTTATGATGCCAGGTCTGCCATTTTGATTTTGATCAAACGATAGTAGGACATGTATAATGCACACATTTCAATATTAAATAAAGTGCACGGACGATTTATCTCGTAAGTTCATCCCTAAAATGATTAACATTGTCAGTTCAACATTCTCTCCGGCCGCCTGTATTGACCGCTAATCTTATTTGGAGCAGCGAAAAACATGGGTATTTTATTTCGCGCCATTAGAGATAACACAAGTAGAATATGTTGTCTGCGTGGATCCTCGTAGAATAGTGACGCGTAGAAACTAGATTCAGCGGGACTTTCACCTAACATGACCGCCCGAGGAGTTAATAAAATGATTGTGATAAAGCTAACTGATAACGTGCGATTCCACCGATGGTGTTGAGCTTTCCCATAAGCCATAGTAGTTGATATGATTGAAAATGAATTCCGCTCTCTCTCTCTTTCCCCCCTCCCCTATCTATCTCCCAGTAGTATAATGCGTCATTTATAAACGTAGTTGTCATTTATTATAATCCTGGAAGCACCGCCAATATTTTTTTTCTTTTTTTCTTTTCATACTTTTGTTGCTAGTTTTTTGTGTGTGTTGATGGATGCTCATCACGAATCTTAATTGATAACTTTGCACCCGTCACTATGTTATTTAATCTCAAACAGAGTGTAAATTAAATTGCAGTTATTGGGCCCGCTCGCTAATAAACAATTATTTGGGTTATGGCATAGCGGAACCTGAGAACGGATTATACGAAGACGGAAAATACTATCTAAAGAAATGAGCGTTGCAATAAATGTTGCATTGAAAAAGCATTATCTGATGTTCAGAATTGCTTGGTGTGAAAGTTGATCAAAATAAAACCCGATGGGTGCTAAATGTTAATTCATTTAATTCTAAAACGTACTTTGAATGGTTGGAGATTTGTTTCATGAGCCAAAGAGAGACACGTTAGGGGAGACGTCAAAACTCGACCGCCCGTTGACTGCCGGTTACGGGCGGTTCCGCCCGGTTCTTGCAGGTGAAATATTTTACTGGTATATGAATATTCGCGCATGCAACACTGAACAACCGCCACTTAATGCTGTAATCTGACCAATTTACGCTATCAATCTGTTACTTTGCGGTCATAATAGCTCTCTCTATATAATCGTTCTATAAAAAAAAAACATTCATAGACTTTCGGTATTGATTTTAAAAAGTTAATTGAGCTATAAACAGATTGAAAAAGCCAACCCCAGCGAAAATCAATAGCTGTATTGTAGGTATTTGACCTCATTATGTGTGTATATTATAACAGACGACACGTTTAGTGAGAACCGAACGGAACCGGCCGTAACCGGCGGTTGCCGGGCGGTCGAGTTTTGACGTGATCCCTTAGAAAAAGGAGAGATTAGGGGGTATAAAGTAGTATTGATCTTTCAAGCTCTAAGTTGGTTGCTTATGTGTATGTGTTTACGCCATGTGTTAAACCAATCAAAATGGATTTGGTCTTGAAGTCGGATCGACACATTTACAACAAGTTATCATAAAACTCTTGATTTCTGATAGCATATTGTTGAAACATTCCACAAGTTTATCTAAATATACGTTCCTTACACATGTCAAATCTTACTTAAATCTTTGTTTCAGAATCATGATTTCAGATCTGGGACTATGTTCATTGTGGATTTTAATTACAACAATAAAGGTAGTGTTATGTTTTTTTTAAATTTCAAATATTAAACTTGTTCACATTTTTATTTCATTCGTTAAGCCCTTCTCCGTAACCAGTTAACCTAATTGGTCGAAATGTTCCCGTACGGATACTCCATGATTGTGTGCTACACAGCACCGATCTCAATATGTTATGCATACGGTATATGTTGTCAAAACAGGGTCAAATTAAGTGAACGTTAGATTTCTTTTGATACACCCGGTAGAGTTCCCATAAAATACGACGTGCTTCGTGATGCGTTAACAACGTGATGACGTTGATGATATAACCTGCGGCGTTACCTCTGGGCGGTTGAGTGACTGGAAATTACGGTAGTGCATCGAGTAAACTTTTCAAACGCGCAAAACATAAGAAAGCCTACTTAAGTTGCTTTGGGTGTAATGACTGTTCTGATCTTGTATCATTCGTAATGATCTTGTGTCAATATTTAGGACTATATCTATTTATTTCCTTTTACTCAACTACAGAGCATTGTGCCTGTTTACTCCTCACAATCATCTAGTAACGTCCATATAAAGGGTTATTGCTAATTTTACCGATTTTAATATATCGATGATCATTCAATATGACAAGTGTACAAATGTCTTTATTATTATTATTATTATTATTATTTTCAAGTACGATAGCTCTGATTGACCGTAAATGCCAACCCTCGTACGGAATACCCTAAAGGGATGGTCAGGTGTAGCACCTATATCTGCACTTTCATCCGAGCTCGATTGCACCTTTATATGCAACAGTATCGAGATGTTAACGCTCCTACATGTAATGAATACTTTTGTGTCACAATTTGACGCGGTTGTTTGGTGGATTGAGGTAGAATAATTCTTAATGTAATCGGTAGATAGTGTTAGTTCGACGCTATCCATGTATGCAAACTGCGGTACGTAGTGATATATATTGACTGGACGGGACCGTACGGGAATAAGTATATCTATAAACTAAGAATATGGCAGGGACAGAAACGTTTAAGTAAAATATGTGGTTACGGTTGATTAAAACCAACAGTAGATATTGTACCCGTAAGGTAATCCTCACTAGTGACAAATCTGATCATTATTAATCTCAGTAAGTTGTCTCACTTTATGTAGGCGCAAAGTACATGTACACCAGTTTGTCCATATCTGATGTCTAGCACTGTATATGAGGGCAGAAGCGATGCAAACACTCCGTATCGTATGTCTCACACATACGATGCATATTATATCAAATAGAACAAAAAAACGGTGAAAAAGCCAATAATCCATACAAAATGCCATAGGACAGGTATAATATCATCAAATCAATAATGGAGGTTTTTATCATTTTGTTTGTGTGTATTGTGTTTCCCTTTGCAGTCCTTTCCATTACGATGATTTTCAAAATGGCGGCCGCGACCGGCGTGTGCGTATGTGATGGATGAAAATGATTATTGTTTTATATGAGCAGTGGCAAAATATAATACGTAGCACACTATTGATTGTGAACGAGCAATTTTACAAGCATTTGTACCGAATGAAAATCCTGAAACACGAAGCACTATCGACGTTCCAACGCATCAGATGATTGGTACACGCGGAGGCTTATACAGCTGATGCGTACTGCATAGTTGTTGTTTGCGTCTAAAAATGTCATGAATTAAATAAAGACCTGCTAAAGTATCTCTCAAATGTATACGACACTAATGCATGTAAATGTAATCGATGTTTACAATACTCTAACAAATGACGATATAACTCAACCCTGAGCTCTGTAATTGGATTTATGCAATTTTAATGCGGGTACCATTGAACATGTATTCAACAGTAATTGGTAATGGGTTAATACTAATGCTAATAGATGGGAGGATAGCTATTTTCATTCTCTTTTATGCGTAAATAACATTCATCGTATAATATTTGACTAAGTGAAGTATTACCATGATCTCTGCCACAAGAATTTTGAGCTACAGGCTCAAATCGGTTATAAATGAGGTGACAGTGTGGCCAAACTATTTTGACTCAAAAGGCATAACGTGATAAAAAGATAAAAGCCACGTAGTATACTCTTATTGTAGCCCATTCGGGCTAATAAATCATCAATTTGGCAAAACTGGAAGCAGTTAACATGAAGTTTGATTTTGATTTTATTATGCCTGACAATATTGGTCATCTGCAGCAATGTGTATGGGATAACCAAAATATTTGTATAAATCAAAAGCGTTTTTATTATAAGCATTTTTCCAAGTGTGGTATGAATATGATTTCTGATTTATATTATACAAATGATAACATTATTATTTTTGATGTATGGATTAAAAGAGGGGTAGCTAATAAATATTACATGCATTAAAGAGGCCATTTTAGTGCTATTCCAGCTTCTTGGAAGCAAGAGTTTAAACATGGCTTTATACAGGACCTTTGTAAAAAAAGAGGTTTCATATTGATGCATGAGAAGATATGAGTCCAATATTGAAAATATGACGTCCAAAATCATCTATCGTATTCTAGTCCAGAGTATTCAGGAGCTTCCAACATCCCAGGTGAAATACAAAAATGAGCTTAATGTTTTTGACAATGAATGGAGTAGTATTTACCTACTGCCGTTTAAGGCATGTCATGATGTTAGGACAATAATTTTCCAATACAAGATTAATTTTAATTGCTTAATGGCTAATAGTAGATGATTTCGGATGAAAATGGTTGATAATGTGAATTGTAGTTTATGCAGTAACATCCCCGAGACTTTAAAGTATATTTTTGGGGATTACTTATGCCATTAACATCTGGGACGATTTCATGAAATGGTTTGATACCAATGTTGATATTAATATTGTTTTGACTACAAGAAAATACTGGTTGGTATTGGCACAGGAGGAGACTGTGGTGCCTTAATCAATTTATGCTTAATACGTGTCAAGAAGGTTATCTATGATAGCAGATTTCAAAATCGAATACCTTCATTTCTTGCATTTAAATATTTAATTAAATTCCATTATAAACTTGAAAAACAGATCTCTAGCAGTAACAACACAATGTATAAATTTATTGATAAATGGACAAAATTAGAAAAGTTTCATGAATAATAATAATTTTATAATTTTATACTTAATGATGATTTGCTTTATTCATGTTACCCAGGTGGTGTACTACTGTATGTTTTATGTAATTTTGTAACTTTATTGTGAGTTGTATATATATATATATATATGTTTTGAGCAAAATAAGAATATAAAAGAGGAATAAAGTTTTTCATTAAAGCAGACGACACGAAGAAAAGAATGAGCCGACGAGAAACATACTGCTAATCATGAAAATAGCAAACGACACGAAGAAATGAGCCGACGAGAAACATACTGCTAATCATGAAAATAGCAGATGACACGAAGAAATGAGCCGACGAGAAACATACTACTAATCATGAAAATAGCAGACGACACGAAGAAATGAGCCGACGAGAAACATACTACTAATCATGAAAATAGCAGACGACACGAAGAAATGAATGAGCCGACGAGAAATATACTGCTAATCATGAAAATAGCAGACGACACGAAGAAAAGAATGAGCCGACGAGAAACATACTGGTAGTCATGAAAATAGCAGACGACACGAAGAAAAGAATGAGCCGACGAGAAACATACTGCTAATCATGAAAATAGCAAACGACACGAAGAAATGAATGAGCCGACGAGAAACATACTGCTAATCATGAAAATAGCAGACGACACGAAGAAATGAGCCGACGAGAAATATACTGCTAATCATGAAAATAGCAGACGACACGAAGAAATGAGCCGACGAGAAACATACTGCTTATCATGAAAATAGCAAACGACACGAAGAAATGAATGAGCCGACGAGAAACATACTGCTAATCATGAAAATAGCCAACGACACGAAGAAATGAATGAGCCGACGAGAAACATACTGCTAATCATGAAAATAGCAGACGACACGAAGAAATGAATGAGCCGACGAGAAACATACTGCTAATCATGAAAATAGCAGACGACACGAAGAAAAGAATGAGCCGACGAGAAACATACTTGTAATCATGAAAAGTATCTTGCGATTACCACAACACCTTCCGAACAATTAACCTCACGTGAATGCCCTCACGGGATTTCATTGGCATTGGATACGGTGTAATACTAGAAGACTTATCAATCAAACTCTTCCAACACCAAGTTATCAGATCGGTGTAGAGTCTATCAGTAATAGCATCATGTGCGATTCATGCACTGCACCAGTGACATTCAAAAATAAATGTCACTGCACCGTTATATCTTTTTGGTATCTTAATACTCGTATAGCAATCCAAATCGTGTGTACACTGTACAAAAGTTAATTCCGTGAAAAGTTAAATATAATTGTTTCGTTATGTATAATGTATGGTTAATGAGAATGAGCCGACGAGAAACATACTGCTAATCATGAAAATAGCAAACGACACGAAGAAATGAATGAGCCGACGAGAAACATACTGCTAATCATGAAAATAGCAGACGACACGAAGAAATGAATGAGCCGACGAGAAACATACTGCTAATCATGAAAAAAGCAGACGACACGAAGAAATGAGCCGACGAGAAACATACTACTAATCATGAAAATAGCAGACGACACGAAGAAATGAATGCGCCGACGAGAAACATACTGCTAATCATGAAAATAGCAGACGACACGAAGAAATGAATGAGCCGACGAGAAACATACTGCTAATCATGAAAATAGCAGACGACACGAAGAAATGAATGAGCCGACGAGAAACATACTGCTAATCATGAAAATAGCCAACGACACGAAGAAATGAATGAGCCGACAAGAAACATACTGCTAATCATGAAAATAGCAGACGACACGAAGAAATGAATGAGCCGACGAGAAACATACTGCTAATCATGAAAATAGCAGACGACACGAAGAAATGAGCCGACGAGAAATATACTGCTAATCATGAAAATAGCAGACGACACGAAGAAATGAGCCGACGAGAAACATACTGCTTATTATGAAAATAGCAAACGACACGAAGAAATGAATGAGCCGACGAGAAACATACTGCTAATCATGAAAATAGCCAACGACACGAAGAAATGAATGAGCCGACGAGAAACATACTGCCAGTGGCGTAGCTAGGATTTTTTTCAGGGGGGGCAAAATTTCTGAAATTTTCGTAAAAGGTTGCCCCAATTTTTTTTTCAGTCACCAACTCGTGATTTTCACGTAAGTGGGGGTGGGGGGGGGGGGGGGGGGGGGCGGGGGGGGGGGGGGGGGGGGGGGCTGAGGTCAAAAAATTTCGCACGGTCAAAAAAAAATCGCACAGTATATGTATTGGATGTACAATTTTGCCTTATATTTGACTATTTGGGCTGAATATACCCACACATAACCAGTACCCCGCACGCAATCTCGGTCTTTTATCATTTTTCCCCCCTATTTTTTTTTTTTTTGCCTTTTTAATTTTTTTCAGAGGGGGTGGGGGGCGGGGGCACAAATGGGTTTTTTCCGTCAGGGGGGGCATTTGCCCCCCCCCCCCCCCCCCTGCCCCCCCTGAGCTACGCCACTGCATACTGCTAATCATGAAAATAGCAGACGACACGAAGAAATGAATGAGCCGACGAGAAACATACTGCTAATCATGAAAATAGCAGACGACACGAAGAAAAGAATGAGCCGACGAGAAACATACTTGTTATCATGAAAAGTATCTCGCGATTACCACAACACCTTCCGAACAATTAACCTCACGTGAATGCCCTCACGGGATTTCATTGTCATTGGATACGGTGTAATACTAGAAGACTTATAATCAAACTCTTCCAACACCAAGTTATCAGATCGGTGTAGAGTCTATCAGTAATAGCATCATGTGCGATTCATGCACTGCACCAGTGACATTCAAAAATAAATGTCACTGCACCGTTATATCTTTTTGGTATCTTAATACTCGTATAGCAATCCAAATCGTGTGTACACTGTACAAAAGTTAATTCCGTGAAAAGTTAAATATAATTGTTTCGTTATGTATAATGTATGGTTAACAAAATAAATATATAATTTGAACTTTAACGAGTCTTCCTTGTTGTGTTTGATATTTTATAGGACAAGGGACAGAATAATTAAAAGGCCGACATTTTATAGAAGAAGGTAAATACAAAATAAGATTTCAAGTAAGAATCTTGTAAAAGAAACTGGCCGTAAGGAGTACACCGAAAAAAACTGAAAGTATTGATTTATATTTGTGTTACCTAGTTGATGTTTAAGCTAACGGCAAATATTTAATTGCTGACACTAATTATAATTATAGTAAATGAACAGAAAATAGCGATACAAGTTTGTAAACAGATGATTAAAACTTTGTTTTCGGTTACCCTATGGATGTTACGGGACTTGTGGCCATCGACACTTGAGAAGATGCTTTCCTTTTCATGAATTACACATCTAGTGACAGTTTAATTAAAACAAATATCGATATTGTGGCACAAGGGTAAACATCCAACTTGGCAACTATAGTACATCTTTAACTCAATCTACAATTTAATGACTAGGTACCCTATACCGAATTACTGTTTCGGAACAAGTTTACTCTAGGTCCCAGATACTGGTATACCAGTATCGTTCAATACTGGTACGAATTTACTGTTCCAGTATTACTCGATACTGGAACACCCAAAATGAGTTCCAGTATTGATCGATACTGGAACGTTTTTGTCCCAGTATTACCCGGTACTGGAACATTCCAGTATCGGCCGATACTGAAATGTTTTGTTCAGTATTGCTCGATATTGGAAACATTATTAAAAACATTTTATATGTGCCAGTATCGAGCGATACTGGAAAAATGACTCTGTACCAGTATCGAAGGATACTGGGTGTTCCAGTAGTGGACGAAAGTACATTCTAGTATCTAGGACCTAAATTATCTTTTCCCATTGTTTCTTACACCTATTTTGATTAGAAAATCGAGTTAAAATGGAGTTTAGAGAGGCAGTTCGAATCGTTGGGCGGATATAAACTCCAAACGTCCTAAAGTCCTTAATCTCAAGACGACTGATTTTGATACTGATTTTGATTGGTTATTCAGGTAAGTTACCAATCAAATACATGTGTGGAAAGCCCCTAGTGCGGCCACTGCACGTGAGAAGGTTTGGAATTTTGTGTAAAAGCTTACCTGAATTTCAAATGCATGATAAAAAACAATAAGCACTAGCAGGCCCAGTGTGGAAGCACTGATGAGCGATTTGAGCACGATGGAGTATGAAGATGCCTGAAGAAGAAAAAGCAACAGATATATAATCATTAATATTGTTTTTACCTTTGTTATGTTTCCTTTATCAAATCAAAAAATATACGAAATTCGAAAGAAACATAGTAGTTGGTTGAATAAACAAAGTGCATGATCTGTATCTAAATCGCATTTATTTATATATGCCACTACCACATGAAGAACAATGATTAACTCTCTAGTCTAGTCCATATCCATCGATACATACGGAAGAAAAACATAATCATACAATAATGCGAAATATAAAAAAATCCAAGTTTTCACAGGGGAGTTAAAGCCACCTTCTCATATTCTGACTGTAAGAATTAAAAGCAAACCGTAGCCCAGATATGACACTTTTAATTCTAAAACTGTTCACCTGTATGCCTCATCTCATTATAATTGCATGAAAGGTTTTTTTGTTTTTATTAAGGCGAATACAAAAAGGTTTGCAAAATGTCACTATGGCATTCTACTCCAACTACTCGCCAAAACATTACAACATTTCCCCCTGTACATACTATAAGTAGAATCATGTTAGAATACAGCACATACAGAACAGTAGTAGTACTAATTAACAATTACTTATAATGCTTAAAGGCAAGGGACGCCTTGGAGATTTGTCGACGGGTAACTGATTAGAAATTAATCACCGGCGGCGTATGCAAAAAGGAGACATTAAGAAACTACATACGACGTCATAAAATGAACAATAAAATGAACATAAAATGAACTTAACACATTATAATACAATATTCAGTGTTTAAGAAGATACCCTGGAAAATGTAATCTGTTTGTTAAGTGTATACCGATGCTAGGGTGTGATGAGATGGGAAGGTTATGACACTTAATTGACCGTGCGTAAAGGAGAAGGAAAGTGGCAAATGGATTAGATATCACTGATCAAGGTTCATCAATTCCAAGAGACTAATTTTCCAAATTTAAATGCAATTAACAATGCTAGATTAATTTCTCCAATGAATGCAAAATAGTCGTAAAAGCAATGCAAATAGTCGTAAAAGTAATGCAATGCAATGCAATGCAATGCAATGCAGTGCAGTGCAGTGCAGTGCAATGCAGTGCAATGCAATGCAATGCAATGCAGTGCAATGCAGTGCAATGCAGTGCAATGCAATGCAATGCAGTGCAATGCAATGCCGTGCAATGCAATGCAGTGCAATGCAATGCAGTGCAGTGCAATGCAGTGCAGTGCAATGCAGTGCAGTGCAATGCAGTGCAGTGCAATGCAGTGCAGTGCAATGCAATGCAATGCAGTGCAATGCAATGCAGTGCAATGCAATGCAGTGCAATGCAATGCAATGCAATGCAGTGCAATGCAATGCAGTGCAATGCAATACAATGTATTGAATTGCAATGTAGGCGTAATGTAATTGCCATCAGAGAAATACAGATATTTGTTAATATTTTAGACACGGAAATATATACACATACTGACGTTTGAGCATTACAGCAACCTGGAAATAATCCAGATATGACACTTTCAATTCTAAACATATTCACCTGTATACCTCATCGCATTCATTATAATGTCTTTGTTTTTATTTAGGTGAACCCAAATAGAATTACTAAATGTCACAATGGCATTCCACTTTAACTTCCCGCCAAAACATCACAACATTTCCCTCTTGACATACTATAAGTAGAAACAGCGCACATGGAATAGAAGTAGTACTAATTAACAATTACTTATAATGCTTAAAGGCAAGGGACGCCTCGGAGATTTCTCGACGGGTAACTGATTAGAGATTAATCACCGGCGGCGTATGCAAAAAAGATGACATTAAGATTTAACTACATACTACGTCATAAAATGAACAACAAAATGAACATATAAACTAACTTAACACATTTTAATAAAATATTCAGGGTTTAAGATACCTAGAAAATGTCATCTGTTTGTCAGGTGTAAGCCGCAATGCTAATCAAAGGGATCACAGGGAAGAGGTGAGTAGATGAAAGGGGGCATGGCATTTGATATTGACTGTGCGCTAGCGAGTGGCTGTCATATCGACATTTTTAATTGGTTAGGAGAGTGGATAGACGAACCATTGGCGAACAAACATAGAAAAAAAGGCAAGTAAGTGGACCCTAAAATGAAAGTTATCCACAATGATATGATACAAACAATGGACTTCTTGTGAACTTCATCTGATTAATTTGATCACATTGCCACTATTGTCTTGATTACTGCACAGTGTTAGCATACTACACGATTTCCAGTAATAATACTCAGTTCATCAATATTTCGCTCGTTATCTACAAAAAAATTACACGTATTACTGCATTTGCCTTTCTTCACGTTAACTGAAGCAGAAAACAATGAAAGCACAAGATAAAGGAAAGAAAGACAAGTGTTAAAGACAATAAGTTGACCTCGAGCAGTGCATATAGACATGAGCAATGAAGGGGAAATGGAAGCATTTGGATGCCACAAAATCAAGGCATTATTGATTTTCACTTCGCGTTCACAGAGTTCAAGTTAACAAGAAAATTCGAAATTCAGAAAGAAATATTTGTGATAATAATATTTCTTTTTTTGTTTTTGCGTTGTTGTAAACATATCTGTCTAACGTAGTAAATATATTAGATCGTAAACTGACTAAGGGTGGAGAGATAGAGATTTATGTAACGTGTAAGCAGTGGCGTAGCTGGGATTTTTTTCAGGGGGTGGGGGGGGGGGGGGCAAGATTTCTGAAATTTTCGTAAAAGGTTGCCCCAAATTTTTTCCAAGTCACAAACTCGTGATTTTCACGTAAGTGGGGGAGGGGGGTGGGGGGGGGGGGGGGGGGGGGGGGGGGGGGGGGGGTGAGGTCAAAAAAATTCGCACGGTCAAAAAAAATCGCACGGTACATGTACTATATGTACAATTTTGCCTTCTATTTGAGCTGAATATGCCCACACAAAACAAGTACCCCGCACGCAATCTCGGTTTTTTTCCCTATTTTCTATTTTTTTCCCTTATTAATTTTTTTTTAGAGGGGCTGGGGCGGGGGCACAAATGGGTCTTGGGGGCGGGGGCTCAAATGGGTTTTTCTCGTCAGGGGGGGGGGGGCATTTTCCCCACCTGCCCCCCCCCCCTCCCTGAGCTACGCCACTGCGTGTAAGTTACACTCCTGCACAAACATTGGATCTCACAACTTAATGTACGAATTTTAGCTTAAAACCGAACATCGTACAGAAAGTCTCCTGATGATATCTGATTTTTATATTTACTGTGTGGTAACAATGGGAATCATTATACATGCTATATGCGTTTATGGAAATACCTACTTGACTGTCAACCCGCACCCAACCCGGGGTAGACGAGATCATGTGTATTGCAGCTCTATTCATAATATTGTGTGTACTGATCATAATAGTAGTATTGCTCTATCAAGTTTATTCCGTAATGTTTAAAAGGGATATTAATATTGATTTTCACCCCTCACTAGTCTAATGGCTGAGAGACATGCTTTGCAATGCAGAGGTCCATCACTAGTACCACTAGGTTTTCAACTGATTTATTTCCTCATGTAAAAGTTAGGGTTAGAAATATATTCCAAGTCAACAAAGTGTGTAGTTACCTAGACAGTTAGGTATACGGAGAAAATTGTCGAGAGTAAATTTACTGGCCACGTGACTAATGGGGGCCGCCATCTTGAAGCCGCCTATAAAACGCGTTGCTAAATGGCTTTCTTTTTCGAAGGTTTTTTTGCACAAATTGCAAAGTGATTGTCTATTATTCCTTACTAATGAAACTTACGAAAATAACAAAGAATGCAGACGTTTACTGTTATGATTTTCCGCCCAGGAGACAAAATTCAACACCAAATACCACGCGATACGTAATCCATGTTGTCACAATCGCCATGCCTTGCACACAAAATCGCCGAAATGAGTCTTAAATCGGATTATCAACTTTAAGAAGTGTCTTGAAAAGAATTGTGTACATTTCACTAAGTTACTTAATAATATGCCTTAATAATATGCCTATGCTGTTGTACAGTGAAGCGTCCACATCCGGGGATCTTTGACCGCTGCACTCGCCAGACTAGGTTATACATGAATCACGTGTCCGGTAAATTTACTCTCGAAAATGTTCCCCGTATACCTGACTGTAAATATTAAAGTTGTTATCGGTTTTGGCCAATAAAAGGGATTGTATCAACATTTGTTTGGACAATTTTAACAAAAGACATTCATAGATAAGAATTTCTGATTGGATGAGTCAATAAGACATCCAGGTTTATTCTAGCTTTCAACCAATGCTAATGATTGTTTGAGTCGCGCTTCATGGAGTTGATGGTGTATTATTTGTATTCGATTGCCGTCGTTCGAGTGTAAAACAGTGGTTAACGCTTTACAGCGAATGGAAATTAATTAAATTAGTTAATTAATCAAATGGTCTGAATTTATTAAGAAATTGGGTTTTTTGACAAACTATTTTTAAATTTGAAAATATTTATCAGAATTATAAATAATTTGTATCGCGTACAAAGAATATGTATTATTATAGCTTATACGAGGGGCATTCAGTAAATAATGAAAGTGATCATGGTATGGGATGCATGAGTGATTCTATTGAGGGACAATGTGATCAATACAAAGTATGAACCTTTGTCTTTCAAACAATACACTTTTGGAATGTTAGATACCTTTGGTTATGTAATGTCATTAACATAAACACAATAGGTTTCAGACACTGACTGAAACCTGTCAATTATTTGGCTGGATATGTAATATGTTGAAAATGGGTTGATCGATACATTTGCGTATATCTCGGCAATGCAAGCATAAAAACAGATAACACTTGGCACATAGTTAGAACACACACTTATCCCCGCTTGACATTATTTTTTAGACCCGAATTCCTTAACACAAATAAGAAGGGACCATCTCAAATGCGCTTTTATTTAGCAAAATCCGCAATAATATACCTTTGAAAACAACAAAGGATAAAGAACAATGGAGGGATTATAATTTAGTAAATTTGTGTGGGATGTAAGCGAAAATTAGTTAACTATCATATGGAATCTCCCAAACTGGTTAATTGCTTGGATTTTTCATAAATTGTTTGATTTTCCGCAATATTAGTGATTCGCTGACTGGGCATTTTTCAATGAAAATTGGCTATTTGAAATACTGATATTTGTATACTTTTTATTCGATTGCCTCTCCTTACTTTTTACTCATATACTACATACATCAAATTACACAGGGATTTGAGTTATTGTCTTTTTATCATACTTACGTGAAAAAAAATGGGATTTACCTGCTTCTGATGTCATGTTATGCAATCTTCTTATCACATGTTTCATACAAATAATTCAAATTTCCCGCCAAATAACTGATTAAGTAGTGTCCCAAGTGTACTTACTTTGAGACAATGCTATGACGTCATAGTTCACACTTATAAATCCAAAACTGTACTGTTTGAAAGATAAAGGTTCATACTTTGTATTGATCACATTATCCCCTCAATAGAATTACTCATGCATCCCATACCATGATCACTTTCATCATTTACTGAATGCCCCTCGTACTTTGGCGTCTCGGCCAGTTTTTTAGAAGACCTTGTTTAGGTTAACTTCAAATATAATTTATAAACACACGAAGGTATATAAAAATGTGATCTTTTCACTTTATATAATTTAGTTATGTTCTTGAAATTGTGAGGGAGTGTCAATTCATTAACACTCCTAGAAATATTTTAAATAACATATTGTATTTCAGTGGTTTTAATACAGCGCGTGAAATCGACTACTTTTCCCATCGAGTGCACACACAGAAAACAGCTGCCTCATTTCTTATAAACACCCCTGTAAGAAATGCATTTTTCGCGAGTGCTACATTCCATGTATGGAACTACCCTTACCGTATATGATAGCCCTGCTCTTCAGCTACATCCACATATGGTCGAATCCAACGAAAAGTGTACACGTGATGTTCAGGCCTATAATAAAATAATCTATATCTTGACTATTTTATTTTTGTGTTCTACGTATCCTCCTCGATAAGGCGCTTCGCGCCATATATAATATGACTAACTTATATGCACAATTGGTCGTATGCGAGCAATAAACCTGCTATTTTTCACCCTTTTTACAAAATAGTTGTTAAGGTTTTATTTTAGACATATAACCGTTTAGATGAAAACGAGCTTAAGCGGAAATGATTTTACCTGTTTGATTAGTGGATATCTCAAGAATGCCTCTTGTAATTTTTGTTACTTTTGATCAATCCCCTGAATTGTTGTGATTTTTTTGGCTGTGGTAAGTTTTGACGTTACCTACCAATACATGTTTTGTTAAATCTCACTTTCGGGGAAGAATTCGCCTGAGGTAGTGTAATTTGTGCTGTAAGGATACCTAAATATGTTAAATACTTAAATGCATTGTCCACATTCAAGTCGATTTTTTGATAAAGCTGTTAGAAATTTTAAAAGCGGAAACGATCGGTTTGGTAAAAAAAATGCATTACCTCCGAATACCTATTTAAAACACTGCCATTTTAATATAAACACAGATTAGTGAATGATATCTATAGAATAAGCGAAGTGTGATATAATGTACATGTGTGCCAAGTTTTATCATTTTGAAGGCAACATTTTTTGAAATATCAGCAATAAAAGGCTGTATTCGTAGGCAAATTTGAAATATGAACTTTTACCTTCAAATACAAATAACGATACCGTGGTTATTCCCTCTGTTGTTACATACTTGTATCGACTGGAATAAAGTAGAAATGTGCGCTGCGTTCGGCAAGCCACAGAGAAGTTTTGCATCAATCTTTCAGCTTTTGTAAGTAACTTTTCCTAAAATTCTGTAGTTTGCGTACAAGTGCATCAATAATTTGTTATTGTCTGAAAAGTTGATTGAATATAGCCTCCCTATGTCTCAATCTTGTTACTCCTATTAGTATAGTTGTGTATGTTATTCACGCAAAGACATCCCCTGACAGTTGATTTAAATCGCAATGGGGGTGATTAATGTTTATATAAATAATCAGTAACAGCTTCTCGTGCATTGACTTCATGTTGTATTCGGAGGTAACATGTATATGTAGGCAACATTCAATAATATACACGGTACATATTGGCCCTAAATGATTTTATTTTACATACAAGCAGTGCGCGATCATACAATCTGACTGGATATATTATTATATTTATATTTGGAGGGAAAAAATTAATATTCCCTTATTAAATGAAAATAGGAGGTGTTAATTTAAATAAAATGCATGGTGTAATCACACTGGTTTTGCCGAGAACATATTTTTGTTGGAGTTAGAGTGAATGAATGTTATTTATATCCATAGATTACACGTTGATCATCTTAAAATGGGTACATTTAGTCATAATATCCATGAAATTTTGGCTTCATAATCAATTTTCTCATATTCCATTTTGTATTCGTAGGTAACCTATATATTAGTTAATGAGCATGGTACAATTCCTGTATTGTTTTTGGCTTTCATTCGCACCTTATATTATGTAAATATTTAGCAGGAATGTATAAGACGGGAATAATATCGTTTGGTGCGTAATATTGTTTTAAACCAGCTTGTTGATATGATGTATACGTAGATAACCAACTTCCTGTGGAATTGCAGAGAAGTGACTACTGAGGTACATAATATTGGCCATTATTGTAGTTGTATTTGAAAATGGAATTCATGTGTCACAAATATAAAATAACTTGCTTCATTTTTGCTCGGGAAGGTTGTGTAATGTCACCGAAACGTATTTTATGTGAACAAGAAATTTAGTAAACATTTTCCCTTTTTTTTAAAGGTGGGAGGTAATCAAGTGTAGGCCTAACTGATTTCAGTCTCAAATCAAGAATGTTTCATGAATAATGCTTCCGACATTCATTAATTAGTGTAATTGAACTAAGCAGTGGTTGATTTAAAAGAAAATCACAATGAAAGGCACATGCCCGACAATATCTCTGTCGTGGCAAAACCTATTAGATTAGTGTTTTTAAATCAAACAAAGTGAATTTTTAAACATAAAATTCCTATTTTGTCTACATCTGACAAAATATTTCATATTGGTGATTCTGTGTCAAACGGAATCTGCCTCCGGTTGAAACTCGATAAAAACTTACTATATACGACATTTAGAAAGATACAAATTCCAAACTAGGAAATTATATCTTAATTCTAATCTGACAACTGGATGTCTTGCTGTAAGTTGTATGTGCTTTATTCCGCGCGCTGTGGACTGAAATGCACGACATTTGAATATTCTAGACTTTGAACATCTTCGGCTCATATTAAACTTATATATATAATATAAGGTCTGATATGAAATTATTTCAAAGTATATATTAAATGAATTAAAAAGCGATCTGGCTTTCGTGTTTAAAACAGCTATTCAAAATGATAACTGAAAAGACTCACTTGCCTCCTTCATTTAGAACAAATTGAGGAAATAACACAAATAGCCTGACATTCAAGATTATGAATTACAGGCATATCAACCTGTTTGCTAAAAGAAAACCGCTTGCTTTCTAATTAATGATGACTCGAGGAAATGTTCAATACTTGATTCGATCCAATACTTTGGATTTACACGGAAACTGAAACGTTCATTCTTAACATTCTAAAATGTCCTATAATAAACAAAGTGTAATTCTGTTCTACTAGATATTCATTCTCGTGACAAGAGAGAGATGAAAAACTAACTACACAAAGAATACAACAAGATCCACTAAACTTGTTAAGTAGAGATTACAAGGCTGAATGATCAGAGGTATCTTACTTAAAATGTTTCTATATGCTTAATATTTCATTATGTTTAGTTTTAATGATGAACATGCTTTTTACCAAATGAGATGAGTAAGAATATTATACTAGCGAGTTAATTGATTGTTTAACTATACCTTTACGAAATTTTAACCCAGTACGATATGTATGTTGTCATCATCTTGCCTTGTATCAGATGTTGAATATTACACACTTCTGACTGTTTTGTAGAAGTTAAACGCACATTCTTAATAATTGAAAGTCAAGCAAGAAAGACACTTACAAAATTGGATGATCAGATACGTTAGCATAATAAAACATTTTCTGCCGTAATTATCATGTGTAAATTAATTGTAATAAACATTCCTTAACCAAATTAGATGATCATTCATAATAACAGTATAGGCCTAGTGAGTTTATTACTGTTTAGGATGTATTCTTTTATATCTTAGAAATAGGAACATAGTTTTATATAATTTTAATGTTTATTTGGTTAATCTTGCTTTTTATTCAAATGTTGAATATTACGCAATTCTGATTGTTTTGTAAAAGCAGTGCTGAGCGCACATTCTTATATTGTCAACTTTTAACGTCAAGCAAGACACCTTTTTATTTTGCTGTACGACATTCACCATCACACGCGATTCAGGGCATAAAAACTACGTCGAGTACAATTTTGCCTCTTAAACATATGTAAAATCAAAGAATCCAACCGTTCTTAGTCAACGAAGTTAAAGTTGAGAACAAATGAGTTGCCTGATATTTTGTTCTTAATAAACCTATTCAAATTCACAACTGAGAGTTATATATTGATATTTTTTCAACATTAAATTAATATTCTAGTATCTATTTAAAGTAAACTATTGGGGAATATGTCCATAATATTAGGATTTAAACATGTTTTAACATGTTTATTTAAAAACAAATATTGTTAACAACCCTGCATGATCATTTCACCCCCAAAATGCAGCATAAATTAAGTACAACATTAATTTATTACAGTTTTATTTCTCTTATACCTACGTATACATTGACTGTTACCTACGAATACAAAATGTCCACATTCCTCTATGTACTTAAGTTTCTGGCGCATTCTCAAAATTCTAAATTTTCCAGAAAGGGTCATTCCCCCTCTTTGAGGTACATGAAAACAAATGTTCATGAAAATCATCTTGGTGAAAGCATGCAAAGTGACTCAACCTCATGTTTCAAAGTATTGAGAGCCTGAAAATGCTACCTAACTGTGTGAATCTAAAATGTAAAAAAAGATGAGTACCTGTACAAATATGTCCACTTTCTATCAGCATTAGCATCTTCTGAATACAACACAATCACAAATTTGAATGCAATATGTAAATAGGTGGAATAATCATCACTTAATCAAAATATGGTACTTGTATTTGTAGGTAACATTGAGAAGTGTACCTTCAACTTCATCACTCCGCCACGTAATCAATTGGAGAGATTAGGGATGGCACTTTTTTCCATACAAGCTTGATATGTTGACTTTGAGTGGGGAAAAGGAAAAAGAGATCGAAGCATTTTGAAACTGGACCCTAAAAATATAGCCGTGTACACTTTTCGTTGGATTCGACCATATATGTACTAGTCTAAATTTATTTCCATAACTCGAGATTAGACTGTTTAAACGAATCCACATATTTTGCTCAAAATACATCATTTTTGGGCTAAATTCCTTATTTTGGGGCACATTTTAAAAAGTAGATTTTGGAGATCTCAAATGGCCATATCACCAGAACGCATTACTCGATTAACATAATTTTTGCAACTTAGACTGTTGCTAAGATCTTTAAACTGACACCTGTTTTGTTAAATTCCAATATATTTGAAATTTTAGTGTGCTATACCAAGTACTAGTCATAGCAATTAATATCTTCCACATAAAAGGCTACAATATATGCCGAATGATAGTTCATACTACTAATATAGCATTTTCGTAACCATGACAACCATGCTTATGGTCCCGATAATACTACAGAAAAGAAAAATGAATTGCAGATCGACCATCTTGTCTACGTCATCTATGTTCAAGTCTTGCATGATGTATGCAACCGTGTTGTCACAAAGAAAATATATAATCGAGTAAGGCATCGCACATTATTATAAACATCTCTAGAAAGGTGTAAATTTGGCGCCTAAGCAATAGCATTCGTCCATGACGGTATACCAATTTGATATAACCTTGTATACACCCCTAACGTATACTAAAACCATGCTGAAACGCAACAACCTTTTTAAAGACATAGAGGTGCCTGGATATAACTCTCTACACGGCAGACCTGGATCCGTGCATTACATTTGACGTTATGACGTCACTTGAATATTATATTGCCCACGCTTGACGCTCTCCTCAAATGCCACTCTAAAAGAATAAAGATAAGACAATAATAAAACACCCTAATGAAACCAACAGGTGAATTCGAACATGTCCGGAAACACAACTTCTTTGTCCAGGTAAACTATGATGTATGTATATTTTCCTCTACATGCTGCGAGTAGAGGATTCGTAACACGTCATGGTGTGAGAGTATGAGGCCCTCCTGTGGCCTGGGATGGCTCACAGTATTAAAGTGCACCTTTTTTATAAAGTACAACGATAAAAAAAACCTGTTCAACGGACGGACGTACATACATTGAAAGAGGATCCGTCGGTTTGGGAGAGATGTTTCTCAACATTTAACAACAAATATTTAAACAGAATCAAAACATTTCAAACATGTTGTACAAATGTTACAACAGTTCGCAAGTTGATCAGGCCCATAAAACAGGGTTTTCTCCCTTTGCTTTACCATCACGGAGGACATTATTTCAGAATGCTCTTTGCATCGTACAATAGTCTGCATTAACTTTGAAGAGGTAATACAGGGGTATTTTGAACTGAATTATGATGTTAAAAGCGTTCTTTGAACATGTTTATATTTAAAAGTGTGGGTTGATTTTAATAGGTGGAATTAAAAATATCCGGAACAACGACTTCTTACACCTCTTCAACACAAAGGATAGAGCTGCTATACGTACACCCTGCATTATACGAGTGAGAGGCCAGTGTGATGTATGTACCATCCAGTATTTCTGGATGTACACGTTTTGAAAGTGTGCTATAGTAGTGAAGCTAGAATATTAAAGGCACACTAGTGATAAGTCATTTATATAATATAGAGAAACGCCCTCATTTGTCAAAGAAATATTTATGTGCGATAATCATCGATATAATTATGTCCATTGCAAAACAGTGGTGGAAGGTCGAATGATACAAATGACTAATCAACTTATAGAAATTGAGATAATATTTGTTGGGAAATTATTGTAATATCCTTGATATATTTTCAATTATTTGTTTCTAATGAAAATGTCCTTCTATGTGACAAACGGAATTCAGTTTGGAGATTTAGCTGAATATTAAAGGTATTGAATTGAATTGAATTTTTTAATTGAAATTAATTACATTTACGGTGAATCTTCTCAATGTTCTAAACAGATTGAAAAGGGGATTTATCTAAATGCAATCATTTAATCATAAAATGTGTTAAATGTAAATTTAGTGAAAGAAGAGAAATAAAAGATAGGATGTATGTTTGTTTTGATTTTGAAAATCTTCTTACGAAAATGTATGAAATATATATTTATAGCCACTCAATAAAACATATAATGCATGCTATGAACATATTTTTTCTTCTTTTCAAATCGATCTTTCCAGTATTAAATAGCGAGGTCATCGTCATTCACAGCGTGTCATTCACACGTAGTCACTATAAATTTACACTTTCATATTTAACCATATACGTATATAGCAATCCGCGATGAGTAGGCGTCGAAACAAAATGTCTAACGGGTGGCAGGACTCTCTTGAAAATCTTGATATCCTTTCAAAATTCTGGTACTTTCAAAATAACAACAAATAATCTTGAAAAATTAATCTATATATTTTGATCAAATTAAAAGAATCGCACTATAAAATAAAAAAATACGGATCAGTATAGCCCGTAGAACAGGTTATTTTTTTTCTTTGGCCAAAATACCAGATTGACTATAAACCTATTGTACGGATGAACAATGCTCAAGGTTCAAACTGATCATCAACTCATGTAAACCCACGATATGCTCATTGTTAAAGGTGGTTTATTAGTAGAATATTCATAGCGTGATTTGTGCAAATTGTGAACTAGTGTTAGCATTATCACGTGTTATTGATAATATTTTTGATTTATTATACATAGCACAATCTTCACGGTATTTTGTTTCATGTTTCGCGTTTCGTGTTTCATGCATTCATTAACTGAAATCAAATAAGGAATGTCTATAGGGGTATATGTAAATTTGCATCTTGAATAAACCCCGAAAACGAATCTAAAAAAACCAAAATTGTTTGATGTTTTAAATTAATTTAAGCAGAACGAGCCGCAATACCATCACATTTATGATTACGCTTCAGACGTAGACGTATATACTAATTTAAAGTGTGCAAATTCTCGGTAGCAATACATTTCCACTTCCACTTCTACTGGTCATCTTTGTAATACATAATAGTTAAAAAGGGGAGAAATTAATCTATGTCATTTCGAATTTGGATTCTTGCACGTAACTTGGATTTCATTTCCCCTTTGTGTGTTGTATTGGCTAAGCCGCTGCTGCTCTTTGAAGGTTGATTTTGTTCGTGTCGTGTATTTCTTGTAGATCACATCAAAAATGGCCACAGTTGATTTATTTCCCAGTGGCCAGTAAAAATGACAAATTAAATTGACCTCTTTCTTTCAATTTCACAGTGACACAAATTTCAAACAATATAAAATAGATCCTTGTTTTATAACGCCTTTTATGCTTCAACTTTCATCATATTCACTTATGACTGGAAATACAATACATGTACATTCTATTTTTATATTCATTCGTGAATGGAAATACACTAGATCTTGCTCGAGTCAAAGACCAAGCCACCTTGATTTTTTCTCTCGTTCCTGACATTTTCTTGTCTTATCTCTTTTGGCTAATCTCTTTTCAAGTCCAATCAAAATTGGAGCATGTCTTAAATTTTACCTGTGTATAAGTCAATGATCCCTTGTGACCCCATATTAAATGTCACGTTTAATCGGTGAACACCCTCTTGGATCCATGCACATAATAGGGTGAACGCCCTAGTATTATGTGCATGGATCCCAGATATCTTTTGACCAATTCGGTCCAACGGTCACCAGTTCTTTCCTCTGAGACGAGAAGCATTTATGTGAATGGATTGAAGATTTACATTTTGACCCCTCGTGACCCCTTCTTGACCTTTTGCCCTGGTTATGATGATTCACTTTTGTTCTTCTTGTCTAACCAAATTAAACAAGATGAAACTAGTCCGGTCTAAGGTCGGAGCATGTCTTAAATATTACCACTGTATCGGTCAATGACCATAGTGACCCCAAATGAAATGTCACGTTTAATCGCTGAGCACCCTGTATGTGCATGTACACAAGGAATCTTTTGACCTATTATGACGGTCATCAGTCATTTCCGCCGAGACAAGAAGCATATTATGTGAACGGATTGAAAATTTACATTTTGACCCCTAGTGACCCCACTTCTGTATTTGTTTTGAATAAAATTTGAAATATAAGACAAGTTGAGCAAGTATTGTACGCATTTCAACACTATTTGTATAAAAGTAAACTGTTCAATCAAATAAAAACACCATGCACGCGCTAGTATTTACAATGTGTGTAAGCTTAGTCGTCTGTGATGTGTGCCCATTGAATATTATGTGCGAGCCTAAACAATCAAAATAATTACACACAAAAATAAGAAAACAAAATTAAAACAAAGTAACCTTGCATTCCATTATTCAGAGATAGCCTTTTCCAGTGACGGACTCGGAAATATGCCATGTTGTTTTTACGGTTTGACCAAGAAGTAACCTACATTGTACGGTGAATTGCGTTACACACACACAGTGTCAGTTACCCCATCGCCTGACCACATCACTAATATCAGCAATTATAAAGCGTTATCATCGCTGTCAACAGCAATTTCTGGTTCTACACAACTGCCAAAGCCATATTTATCTTGATTCTAAAAAGTCTGAATACCGAATCGTCCTCAAAAAGACAATAAATGTGGTCCACTTTTTGCGACGCCAATACGTTTTTTCTTCATATTCTCTTCAAACACGCGATGTTTTTTAGTGTTTCTATTCTATTCCATTTGACCCGTCGGGTCAAAAAGACTCATTGCATTTCATTGCGTTTCACGGCTAAAAGGCCTACTTTTGCATCGATTTCCTTTGGAGGGTACCACGATACTTTAGTTCCGGTCCAATAATTATTGACTTTTAAATAATTGAACTCAGAAAAGAAAATTACGAAAGGTCAATCTAAACTGATTTTAGAGCCAATAGCAAATGGCGTATTTTGCGCTTTTCCCCCGATCGCCGTAATATTTACGTACGGTTTTTCTAATTGGCTGCTGGGCTGAATAATTGTAAAAGGCAGCACACAATATTTATGACGTCACATTGTTTTGGTTGATCGAGAAGTGAATCGCCCGTCGTAGTAAGTGTTAAGAATAATGTGTTCTTGTGTTGTGTACAGTTATAAGCGACACACTCTATTTATTTCTAAACACATTTAAAATTGTATTTTAGGTCTGAAACTATTATATTTTATCAAAAGTATTATAAAACAATATTGAGCAAATGATTGTATTGGAATCTGTGTACTCAAACTTATGATTATGAAAATAGCGCCCTCTTTTGGTAGACTTAGGAAATTCCCCATACAATTATACAGGGTTTTAGGTCAAACTTATTTCTAAACACATTTAAAATTGTATTTTAGGTCTGAAACTATTATATTTTATCAAAAGTATTATTAAACAATATTGAGCAAATGATTGTATTGGAATCTGTGTACTCACACTTATGATTATGAAAATAGCGCCCTCTTTCGGTAGACTTAGGAAATTTCCAATACAATTATACAGGGTTTAGGTCAAACTTTGGGATGGAATTATTCATTAACGTGCAACCTACGAACGTGGGATAAGGTGAATTTGTCTATAGGGATGCATTTGCCATCTTTTGGTAATAATTTCATGTTCTGCCAAAGAGGTGGACAATAAGATTGAAAGATACAGACCAACGTCCCATAGTCTAGATGTAGGAGAAGATGCATTTTGTGTTTGCAAGAAAGAAACATAGAAGAAGAAGAAAGAAACACTACAGATACAAGACCTCGATTTTTTAATCAAAGTATAATATCCGTTTTGTTGATGATATATTACTTAAGTGTTAAATCTTGACATCCACCACGAAACAAATAGTAATATGAAACATAAACAAAACAGAAGAAAATAAAAATACATGATATTTTTAATAAATTTGTTTTTTAATTGTTTATCTTTTCCGTGACCTCATCGCTGTACACCTATGCAATTTTACTACATAATTAGAATTTAATGAATTAATTAAAACAAAACCTGACCTTAATTATATTCTCTTATTAATTATCAATGAGATAGATGCCTCCCTCGCCAGGTAAATGGCATATGATGATCAAATATTTAAAAGCAAAAATATTGCTCATATGAGATTCTATTTTCAGGAACCTTGTGTTAGTACTTAACATAACATAACAAAGGTATTTTTCAACCCGTACATATATGACCAAGTGCTGTGCGTTTCTGCTTTGGAATTTCTAAAATTAAGGCCTTTGAGAAGATTTAATGACGGAGAAAAAATATTATTCATTTTCAAGGTCGGTACGTTAAGTGCTTAATGAGCATTCTTCCTGGTGAAGCAACGAACAGCGTTGCCCCGCCCCCCCCCCCCCCCCCCAAAAAAAAAAAACTGAGTCCAACACTGGAGAGCTTATCATCTGAAAGAGTAGGAAACATAGCTGCTTCATACTTAGAGATCTAAACATTAATTAAATCTAACCTTAATTGGTGTAATTGTGAGACCAATATGATGTCAATCTTTTTGATATACAAAGCTTTGAATATGAGCGTGGTCAGAAACCGTCTTCCCGAATTTAGCAATAAATCACCCATGCGTTGCATCGGAGTTTGCGTTGTGTGCAAGTTTTCCCTGCATGGAGTTTATTCTCCGAAATAACTTATGTTTTTGTCAAAACTAAGTTCTTTTTCTGTTTCTGTTTCTTATTTGAATACCGTATTCAACAATAAATTACATCAAAAGAACGTTATGCTTTAAACTTTACGTAAATGATTGTTTTATTGCAATAACTATTTTCGATTCTACCATTAAAGGGGCATTAAGAGATCCTTCATGAAGGGAGCCCTCAATTTTTCAAAAGTTGGGTTTTTCACATATACGTAATGCTTATTATACTTACTAACTACCACCCAAAAAATAGAGCTTAATTTGCAGTATTTCATGTGAAATTCATGGATTTGCTAGCATTTTGAGTTCCTATGTGATCACATCGAAACTACCCATATTTATCTAAAAGGCCGCAGATGGCTTCTCACTTATTTGTTTCATGTTTATTCAAAATAACCTTGAAGACCACTTATGGCTTGTTACGTGATGCTTAGTCATGACCTCCCTGATTCAATTTGTAGTGACTTTTAACCAAAATACAAAAAAGTGAAAAGCACTAATATACCTTCGGAAATGCTCTTTTCATTTTACTGATATTTTTTAAAGGAAGGGTCCCGCAAGCACAACATTGAATTATTTGTCAGAAAAATAATTATCGAGCCGAAATTACATAGAACAAAACATCATACTAGTCACAAAAATGAATAAAAACTGCCATCACTCAACATGCAATTTTTAAAATTCGCGGCGATCGAAAGTTTCGGTGTCGATGACGTCACGGGTATCGGTGCTCAAATTTGCGCATGTGCATTGTATAACTATGACTTCATCGACACCGGGACTTTGGATCGCCGCGAATTTTAAAAATTGCGTGTTGAGAGATGGCAGTTATTATTTGTTTTTGTCATAAGTGTGGTGTTTTGTTCAATATAATTACAAAAGTTGGGCTCGATAGTTATTTTTTTAACATATAATGCACAAGTTTATGCTTGCGGGACACCTCCTTCAAAGAAATCTTACATGACAGGGTTTTTATGTATATCATCTATCTAAACAATGTGAAAATATTGAATTTCAATTTTTTTTTGAAATCTCTCTGTGCCCCTTAAGGTCAGATATTGACCTTTTAAATAATTATATCCCTAAATATGAAGCACTTATGTTAGCTACTTTTAAGTTATAAGCTCTCCAGTTTTAGACACAATCTGTCACTGCGCATCAATTGTAATGTATTCTTAAGTGGGTCAATGTTAACAAGCATTCAGTGCACCTTGCATCTGTATTGAACCCATTATGTCCATCTCCATATAATTTGTTGCTCTTTGTTTTTGTTGTTGTTGTTTTTAATGTTTAATTTTTTAATTTTTAATTTTTTTTAATTTTTTTAAAAATATATTTTAAAATTTTTATAAGGAGTTTGCATACATTAACGCTCGTTCATCTGTCACCTACGTTAACACAGCCTCTGTGGTCTAGTGGGTAATTCATAACCGCGATAGTGAATAGGGACCGGTGTTCGAGACAGTGTATTTTTAAGGTCTTTGATCATTTAATTCACGCTAGTTTGTCCGAGTATTTATTATTTTTAAATTTATTTATTTGTTAAGGGAGGGGGAGGGGGATCTATGTTTTGTTTCGTTTTTATTGGGTTTTTTGGCAAGTGATATTTAGAAGGAAATATAAATATGTAGTTTAGTGTAAAGACCTACCCTAGCTTAGCTATCATAATCTCTACGGGATAATTACGCACTTTTATGGTACCCCACATCTTCCATCATGTAAAAGCAAACCAACATAATAAAAGCGTTTCTATCAAGAAACATAATGGCCTCAAAATAATTATCCGGGTATCTCCGAAGACGTGCAACAACACACGCTTTAATGTAGGTTGACAAATGTGTTGCACCATTGCATTGTGGGAAATGACATTGCGACGCAACACTGGTCATCAGGTTTTTTTATCGATGTAAAAAGAGCATTGCTCTCTGGGGACCTCATAAGTTATTCCCCATACGTCTCAACATGGCAACAGCAGCAGGCGCCGGGTCACTCATGAGGCACCCAGCAGGCGGGCCACTCATGAGGCACCCAGCAGGCGGGTCACTTATGAGGCACCCATGTGGCTTGTCTTCTGAAGATAGAGGCTGACAACGTCTGCACTGGTGCATAATATGCGCACGGACACACCCCCACACCCCGAGAAAAAGAGTCAAACTGAGAAGTAGCAATTATTAAAGGGTAGGCTATACTATATACCATATCATACGTAAGGTTAGCTGTCTCATGGACCGCGGGTTATTGGACCTGCATGGTATGGATGGATTGAATTGAAGTTGTTTTCCGTGTCCAAAGATGATGACATGAATAATGAAACCATGCCTAAATAATAGATCGATTTAGCCAAACGTATATCAAATACCAACGATGCATTACCAGATCATTGACATTTTACAGTAACCGTCACGCTGCTGGATTGTCAGTGAAAATACTACAAAAAGCATAATGGCAAATGTTTTGCAGGTGTCTAATATCATAAACTATATCAATAAATAAATACTTTTGACTGATCTTTGTATTCGATAGTACTTTAAACGGAATTGCAAGACGGGTCTTCAATTGATTTGTATGAGAGAAAAATCTGCTCACATCGTCCTACAAACGAACTGACCCGGAAGCAAAGCTCGCATGGACATTCGACCTGTGACTCCTTCAACATGTTCAAGTGAATGATCAACCACCGCCAACCCCGACCAACACCAAATGTAGGGCATGACAGTTCGGTCCAGCTACAACTTTCCTTACTGAGTCAACTGTATGCACTTAGGTGTAAATACTGCTATAGGGGTGTGGAAACCCCACTTTGAGGGTATTCATCCCTCACATAATAAAGATGCCCCACGGGCAGAAAGAACAGCACACTTACTTTTCGCTGCCTCTGATTTCAAATGCAAATATAAATATATTCAAAATTGTGCGAAAGAATATCCATGCGAAAGAAAATGTCATTAAATCTTGTTGATAATAATCGGATTATCTGGTGATATGTTATCTTACTGCTACCAAAAAGTTATACAATTCCAAAAACATCATTAGACATAATTTATGACCAGAACTAATGAACCTTTGTCTCTATAAAAAGATCAATCTATATAACCAATAAGGATACAATCTGTGGTGTGACTGATTTGCATGGTTTAAAAGTATCAAAGTTGTTTCGAAATATTCAACAACAACAAAACATTCAAGATTGGTAAAAAAAACCTTTCAATTTGTTGTCAAGATTGTTCCATAAAAATAAAAAAACAATTGAAAATAAAAAACAAACAAAATCTCACATTCCAAAAATATGAGTCGGTAGGGCCGTAGAATATTTGTGTTTGCCTCTGTGAAAGCCACATTTCGATAGTGGAGACAATTGAAAGTTAAGATATTTTGAAAGGATGTCCGGAATGTCAGTAAGTCAACTATATTGGTTATTAATTTGATAAGACTAACAAAGCAACCCATCAGACGTACACAAACTTTCAAAGAATTGAGTGATCGGGAATCGGGATGATGATACACGATATTGAAGAAGCCAATGGCACCCGGGGCTAAGAAAAGATCGGCGCCCCTGTCAAATTGAAATATAATGACTTTATAATAAATACAAAATAAAATAAAATAAAATATGGGAATTTGGTTACCTCTGCGAAAATAGTATTATCAGCTTCAAATTGGCGAAGCCTCCTTACAGTAGCAATTGAATATAGAAGGACGCGTGCGCGCATTAATGCAACAGGCGCACAGTGCTTTATATTCACTAGCGGGCACCAGCGCTTCGCGCTGGACCCGCTAGAAGATTTCACGGGGAATAAGTAAACAAAGCGTAAGAAAATTTGATACAATAATATCAAGAACATGTCCTATACATGTATACATAATCCAGACGGGGCCCTAAATAATCCGAATATCGCAGGTGCTTTTGATAATCCAGGTTATACATATACATTGCCTTAATCTAGGTAGGCCTACGTTTGTGTTTCCAGATACCTATGTAGGCCTCCCATGAGACCTGAAATGCAGGTACCCGTTGTCCCATTATATCCAGGGACCCCATAGGCCTAAGCCCTACCCCCTAATCCAGTTACCCCAGGTGCCCTTAATAATGCACTGGATACCACATAATCAAGGTAGGCCCACTGCAGTGTGCCGTTATCTCGAGATACCCAGGTGCCCTTACTTTATCATAGTCAAGTAAATTAAACGCGGGTGCCGAAGATAGCGGACAGTAAAAGTCATATCACAATAGGCAGAGGTCAGTAATATCAAAGCGTTAGTAAATGTTTATATAAATATCAATCAAGAGTATGTCCTTAAATAATTCAGGTACTAAGGTGCCCTTGATATAATGTAAGTAACATGGTGCCCTTAATACACCATGAGCCTAGGCCCAATGTGCTCTTAAATAACACAGATACCCAAGATCTTAATCCGAGTAGGCCTACTCCATCAACGTGTTCTTAATACCCCAACTCCTGTCAGCGCATGTCTCTACCTCTATCTCTATAATGTCAAAATTGAAAGTTACTTAAAATTAGCTTTTAAATGTCCCCCCCCCCCCCCCCGATTCTTTTATTGCCCTGCCACCCCGTTTTCCTCCTTTAAAGGTATATTATGTGATCTTTCCATGGAACGCCCTCAACATCGAAAAAAAATTGAAAGCAGATTTTCTTGCAGATTTACATTTCTGATCATAAATCGTACATACATTCCAAGTTACAGGGCGATACGATTCTTAATTACTTCAAAATCATGGTTTTAGAGTGAAAATAAACTGTCGGATATCCGACAACTTATTTTATTCTAGTCTAAATTCACTCTAAAATCATGATTTTGAGGTAATTAGGAATCGTATCGCTCTGTAACTTGGAATATATGTACGATTTATGATCAGAAATGTAACTTATCTGCAAGAAAATCTACTTTCTAAAAAAATCACGAATAGAGGGCGCTCTCTGGAAAAGATCACATAATATGCTTTTAACATATGGTGCTGGTGCAAGTGTCGCCACTGCCCATACTGTATCCAGGTAATTCAGTAGGCCTACGTTCTGAGCGTTATAGTTTTGTAGTCGGTCGTTTAGTGTTATGGTTGGCGGAGTCTATCATCAAGATCACTTGTACCTCCACGCTTGTACTTGAGCACAATGTGTGCCATCCGGGTTTTGTTTGGCCTATTTACATTAAATACATTATTCCTCCAATAGGCATGTGGGGCCTTAACGTATAGTATATGTAGTCCCTTTATAATGTTTGCTGTGTTCTATAAAGCCTCCCGAGATACTACCTGAGTGTACACCCTTAAAATCCAGTTATCACAGGTGGCCTACCTGCGCATAGTATATCCAGGTAATTTGAGACTCGTTTTATAGTGAACCCCGTAATCCAGATACCACGGATGCCCTGAATAATCCAGACACTCTATAATAATCATGATAATGTACCACACGTTCCGTTTATCAAGATGCCCCGTGCCCTTATATCCAGATTATCAAGTAAGGGAAGTGCGGAGAGGAGGAGGTGGCTTTAGGGTACACTATTAGAAAAAGGGTGCTTCAGAGGGGTTCTTGACTGTCCCGTATAATGGTTTAAAGGTTCTTTGATTTTAAAGGCCCCAAAAGGTAAAGGTTCTGTAGAGAACCTTTAGAGGTTCGAAAGACCAATGTTTGCCCATATTTTGCCCATTTTGAACCTTAAAATGGTTATTTTTGGAACCTTTTAAGGTGATATAAAGGGTTCCATACGGCACAGCCAAGAACCCCTGAAGCCTGAAGCATCCTTTTTCTAAGAGTGTACGGACTGCCTGCTTTCACTCTGCTCCGTTACAATGTGCACGGTTTGCGCCACAAACGCGTACATTTTTGTCTGCGTCATTACGTGTGCGCCGAACCGCGTGCGCCACTGTTAAACGCGGTCGCGCAGCACAACATAGAAACGGTTGACATGGTACTGCCAGTTTCTTTATCGTTAGCAAACGTCGCATTCATCTATGTTACTAATGTGAAAGTGTCACTTTAAGATCTGTGTAAGAGTTTTTGTTTACATTTAGAAAATGTCGTGAAATATTCTTATTTGTCGGACGTATAAATGCTTGTTACTATGCGATCTTTAAGAATAACAAACAGCCGCATATACAGAAATGTAGCTATATCCCTGAAGAAAATATTTTGGGTGAAGACCATATGTCATCACTCACTCCGAAAACCACAATTTGTGTCCGAACAGTAGCTACCCGAGTAAAATAAATTCAACATTTTGGATTTTCACATGTGATCCTTTCTGCGCATGTCTGAAAACGGGAAAAAACGGGTATTGAACTATCTAATTAGCTCGTGTATTAGAGGCGCAATTACCACGCTTTTTCAGTTGAAGAGGGACGCGAGTGCAAAATTATTATTGAACTATCTAATCTGGCGAGGGACCGAAAATTAGTATATAGATAACGTGTGCGTGCGACCAAAACCACGAGGGTGTTGCCCTAAATCTCGCGCGTACGCTTATATTAATTTTCCGCGCGGAGAGATAAAAACCGAATATTTCTCGGCAATTTGAAACTGATCAAACTATAGACGATATTCGTAATTGGCGATTTCAGGTTAAAGAGGGCGACATACTCGATGTGACGTCAATAATCATAACGAAAGCGAGGCCAATCGTGGTAAATTACGTCACTTTTGACGTAACATACCACGAGTGGGGGGGGGGGGGGGGGGGTGACTGATAATCGTACATAATTGTCCATGATATGAGAACAAAACTGGAACATCCATTGATCTTTTCAGACTGTTGCTCGTGCCGTGTGTGTTTATGTTTTTTCCTCTCATAACCATGCAGTCGGCGCATAACATGTAACGCGTCATAATGCGCCTTCAAAATACAATGCATCTTTTTGCTTTTATAAATATTATATTTACCGGTACATTCCAACTTTAATTTAGGCTTACTGACCAACCACCTGAATTTAGTTCTTCAATTATGAGAGGTGAATGTGCATTGAAACTAAAATACTCTACCGCTCACTCACACTCACTACTCTAAACTCACCCTTCACAGTCCATAACACTTATCAAACTGCGTGATACATTTCACGGACATAACTTATGCTAATGAGCTAATTCGTGAAGGGCGCCGCTCATTAAATGACGTCACTCACATCATCGATATTTTCGGAACGCCAAAATTGTAGGGTTGAAATTCTAGGTCGAGTAAAATGATGTGCTTATTTGTTGTCTGTGAGCTTTTGTGAATTTTTTCCCGTATTGGAGTATTTTTTTTATTGAAAATAGACAGTTCAAATTAAACGTTGGTTCCAAGTTCAACAGACAGCACATGTATTTAAGTACACAGCAACTACAATATGCAGGCAACATTTGAGAAAAAACGATGCCCGGCTTTGCAAGGGAGTGTACGGGGAAGTGTACGGGTGAACATGACAAACCAAAACAGCCTAGTAAATAACCGCCTCCGTGGCGCAATTGGTTAGCGCGTTCGGCTGTTAACCGAAAGGTTGGTGGTTCGAGGCCAGCCGGGGCGTTGTTTCTTTTTGTATTTAATGCAGATCGACAAATCACAGTAAAAATATAATATTGACAAAATCACAGACCACTTACACAAAAATCGCATCTGCGCATGCTCCTGTCGTGATCGAAATCCAACACACAATCAATGGGCGAGTTTTATAAGTGCATAACTTGCTATATTTACTCAGTCCACAACTCGCCACAAGAAAATCCAAAAACTTACCAACTCAACCATCCACAACGCGCCAATATTAGACAATCCCAGAACGAGTGGGGATTTCTCCTTATTAGTCAAACAAGATTAACTATTTGATGTATCTCTGTTGGGAGTCTCTGGTTGGGAGTATTGAAACATCAACGCACTAAACAAATATAGCTTTGACTCCATCACAGACTTAGGTTGGTGTTACAATAATCAGCATTATACATATATTTTACGAATGTGACATAGACTACAAATAAACATGGCTGTCTCCATCTATATCTAGAAATACCCTAATTTCGTTATTTTCGCAAACCCATGGAAGGCGCCCCCTAAAAATGAAACATTTAATTGGTGTTTATTTATCTATTGTTTAAATCGATAAATTTTGCTTTATTCTGTTGTTTATAGTGTTGCGCCCCTACACGTGGCACCCTGTCCTGCGCCTCAAGACGGGATTATATCATTATACAATATATCTAAAAATCATAAAGTTATCGATAGCAATATTCATTAGTGTGGTCTAAATTATAGAAATAAACGTTTTTGAATGATTAACATCATTAACAATTTAAAAAGTGCGGGTAGTTTCACTGACCTATTTTTTACTTTTCGTTTTGGTCGTGTGGGTTTCTTACGGTTTTCATGACGTCATGATTTCCGATATAGCATACGGGTGTCGTCAAAGGCATACTCATCAACAGACGATGAAGGCCGCCATATTGTTCCGTAACCCAGAGAATTTATTCGTTGAACATGTTGTATCTAATTACTTGTTGCAATTTTGAAAAAAATATCAAACAAATTTGTTTCGAAGCAAAAAAATATCAGAATCTGGTAGATGTCGTTTTAAGTCTTTGTTTTTTGTGTGTTTTGTGTGTGTTCTTTTCGGATTAAATTATTGTAATTAATTCACGATTTCGATATTTTCATGTTGGATTAATTACCGCGCAAAGTCCCATTTTAGTCATTTAATACTTCTTTCTAAGGCTTTCAAGAGGGAATGATGTCAATCCACAAACCTTACGTCAACCACCCCCTGCACTTGTTTGTTAGGCCTACTCATAAGAGAACTAATTTTATATCATGATAATTTAGAGAACTAATTATATCATGATAATTTAGAGAACTAATCATATCATGATAATTTAGAGAACTAATCATATCATGATAATTTAGAGAACTAATTATATCATGATAATTTAGAGAACTAATCATATCATGATAATTTAGAGAACTAATTATATCATGATAATTCAGAGAACTAATTATATCCTGATAATTTAGGATAATTCTTCATACAATAGACTACGATTAGTTATAAATAAGATATACTACCATGGGGGATACCTGAATTCCCGGGTTACAAGATGGCGGATGTTGAAATTTTCCACATTTAACGGAACTCAAACCATAGGCTATTCTATAACCTATTGGGCGTATGCTTTAAAATGACATGAGTGTAAATGACCACGTGACAACTCCTCGTTCATCTTGTCACTTCACCCCTCAACGGTCTTAAGCAGTAATCATAATCATAATGATATTAACCTTTGACGAGAACTAAAATTTGGCACGGTTGACATGTTATCTTATGACATGTAAACTTGGCAAAATCATCAGCATTAATAAAACATGCTCTATAACATCGCGCAGTCAACACAACTAAATAGCCATGACATTTTACTAGCAGTGATGCATGCCGGGAAGATATGCAACAGCGTAGAACTAATGCGGTTGATAGGTCAAGTAACTCTATAGTGTGATGCTGGCCAGAACCCGTGTATGTTTATGCTGTGTGACTATGACGTCAAATAAAACCCGATCATCTTCAAACTAAGAAAAACATTTTTAACCCAGAGAATAATATACAATGGTGGGCCATGCAGCTTTGAAGTAAATAGGTGGGCGTCTTCAACGTAAATATTCGTAGAAAAAAACATTCACAAATTAATACGTACTCTTAAATAATTTTATTACGGTTCTACCTATCCTATGAGTTGATACAAGTATGCACAACTTAAGATTGCACTAAGGCATAGGAAAACATGCACAACATTTTGTACAGAAGGTACACTGTTTTCAAAATGTTGCAGTACTGTTTATAACTAGCCGCGTAAACAGTTCTCTGAATGGTTAATTACGTGATATGTTTATCTGAATAGCCAATGAAAATAGGGCATCTGAATATTTCACTCAAAACTTCATCAGGGATACCATCTAATGCCAAATCATTCAGTTTTATAACCAATCGGCAAATAGTTTTCAGAGTATCAACATTAAGAGAGCATGTGTGGTCTAGTGAATAGCACGCAGGTCGTGAGTTCTAGCCCCGCTACGGCCAACATGTGTGTATCCTTGGGCAAGGTACTTAGTCTCAATTGCCTCGTGGTTCGGAAGTCACGTAGAAATTGTGGTCCCGTGCATCGGAAGAGCTATCCCCGAGCACGTTAAAAAGGTCACAGACTCCTTCGTAAAGAGTAGGGGATCATCCCGGGTCTGTATCTGTACACACATAATATGTATTCCTATACATACCTCCACTAGGCGTGGCGCACCAATGGAGTAAACAAAATAATAGCCAAAGAAAGAATGATGGAAGCAACTAAAGCTGCTTCCATTGTTCCGTCCAAGGATGACCGATGATGATGTTCAAGATTAAAGCAACAAAGAACTATCAGACATGATGCTATGAATTTACACAAATTAAACATAAATAAGTTAATTAATCACGCACACGTAATGGCCAGTAGTTGAATTATAATATTTCAACATCAACGTGCACAGGAATATAAATCGAAATGTTTCATTTATAATTGAAACATGATTTGTGTTGCTTTGCACTGATGTGTTGTGTTAGGCCTACTTTGTTTGTGAATTATTTGAGAAAAATCATATATAATTATAACGTACTGTTTGCCGCCAAGATATAAATAACGTATGGTCTGATGAAACAAAACCGACTTGTAAAAATACTAGCGATGACAGATTGCCATGGCAACGACTACAGTTATCTGAGTCCTCCACCCTGTCAACATTTATACTTCCTTTAATACAAACACAGCACAGTGAATGCCAAAGTCGTTATAATATTCATCGACTGACATTTACAATCTGAATTTTTATTTCAGAAAATTGAGATTTAGTTTCACAATTTATTCACCGTGACACAATCAGAATTGTTAATCTGTCACGATATTTCTTTACTGATTACGGTTGCGCGTATTTATATACATGTCGAACAGATGTTGTGTATATAAATACGATTGGGTGTTATAATAGATGGCCGCAGTACATTCCACAGTACATGCTAATGTACAAGTCATTTTTATAGATTGCTACCGCCTAAACCCTGGTTTCGGTATCACACTAGGCCCCTATGCTAAATCTGCATACGGCCATAAGACATAGGAAATGTCACACTGCATGCCTGGGAGTCATGACGCTATAAGATAAAATAAAAAAGTACATACAAACGATTTGAGATAAAGGTCCTCAGGGGGAAATTGCACTAACGCCATACCTATGTGTTGATGACGCCATAATGGCAGCTACCCAGGACGCCATTTTGTACGGGACGAGTATGACGTAGTAAGCCTATAGTGACATTTCTAGGTGTGTGTATGGATGGGATACCAATACGTGGAATGATATAGACACTATACCGTGTATACGGCAGGGTTATCTCAAATGATGAGACATAATGAATATACTTCATTAAGTTCATTCTATCAAAAGTTCCTTGACACGACATAACAAGAATCCTCATCATTGGTGCTTACATCTATCGCGCGCGGACGTCACAAAGTGTTGCACTCCATGTGGTATGAAATGGGGTATAGAGTAATTACGGTTAGCATACCATTACTTACAACACCGAACGGTTCTGTCATACACATCTCTGCATTCATATCCATATATCTATCTATCTATCTATTCATTGCCGATGTAATCAAAGATAATTAATAGTTTATGGCTCGGGTAGTGATGATTTTTAGCTTCATGAAGCGTGCTAGAAGATGGCTTTCATCCCAATTAAGAATCAAACACGACTATATTTATACTGTGTTTACTTCATTTAAAATATATAAATCAAACGATGAATGAATGAGGTGTGCTGCAAGGAATTATTGAACTAGATGATGCTGGTGGTTGTGACACTGCTAGCGTATTATTAGTAATATTGTCATGAATGACGTAGTTCAAGCATGATTTCAAGTTTGATTTGGTAGCGTAACTTTAAGCTTATTTGCCTAAATTTACCTTGCGTTGCGGTTCTTTAACAGAAATGTATGTTCTTCAATTAATCGAGACGATATGAAGCACCATCAGTTAAACTGGGTTATTAGGGTATTTATATCTGATCCCTGGTTGTCTTATTTGTTCACAGCTCAATTACAAATTATGCCAAAGCCAAGTTTTCCAAGTCGCCGTTCCAAAACAAGCGCTGAGAAAAAGAGCGAATTCGTTCCCAAATCGCCCAGGTGGGACCGTATGTAGTTTCAGCCTTCTGATTGGCTAAAAGAGTCGAGTGCCACACTCTTGTCACGTGCCGAGAATGTAATAGTCGCGGGCAACTTTTACAACTACTTTATCAGGCACCACAACTGTCAACCGTTAGGTTTGGAAGGCCTACGATATGTAAATTACCCACCATTTTGACCCGGTAGCTCGGTAGTTTATCCAGTTAAAATATCCATCCATGTACAACCTTCGACATATATTTAACATTATTATTTATATCAGGCTTTTTAACAGTACAATAAAACTGTGTAGGCCTATTCAATATTGTTTAACCAAAGTACCCGGATGCATCCAATATTCTAAAAATATTGCCGTCCAATATTTATTAGTCTCATACCCATTATTTGTTCGTTACTAATATTCGTCTATACTATTGTATACAAAGGAGCTCACGCAACTTTAGCGTTTATTAAGCATGCAGTCGAGACTCATTTTCGCTGATTGCATGGGTTTCGCAAATACGTGTTATCGGCTTAATGAAGCAGGCTTACGTGGGGAACCACTACGAAAACAACAAATCAACAAATTTGCAAAATGTCGGAACCGCAGCAGACTCCCGGGAGATTCGCTTCTCTAAGTGATGATGATTTTAACGAACTTTTGCGGAACAAAGATTCTGCAAATACAATTAAATCAACACGCAACGCAACTATGGGTAAAAGCCATAAATAATAATAATAATATTGGATGTCTTATTTTCGGGTGATACAATAAAATATTGCACTCGCTATAAAAAAATATTGCAATCGTCTCCGACTCGTGCAATATTTTTTATAGCTCGTGCAATATTTTCTTGTATCACCCTCAAAGCCATACAATATTATATAAATATAGCACCTATAGTGTGTTGGGCTTAGTGGGTTTTTTTTATTTATGATAATTCGTTACCATCTTCCGATGAAAACACGGAAATTACAGGTTTCATGCATTATTTTTAGTAGATGGCACTCAAAACCGCTGGTTTCTGTTGCAATTGTCATTCAATGGTCCTCATTAAAATGCCCTATGACACCTAATTGCATGCTGTTGGTTTCAGTTTCTATCATCATCTTCAGTAGACAGCAACCAGATAATTGGAGGTTCTAGTCCTTACATTTAGAAGACAGCATTACACTATTGAAAATTTCAGTTACTGTCTTCAGTAGATAGCACTTACATATTGTGGTTCTCAGTTGCTATCTTCAGTAGATAGCAATTACACGTGGTCCTTAGTTGCTATCTTCAGTAGATAGCAATTACATGTGGTCCTTAGTTGCTATTCTCAGTAGAAAGTAGTTACATATTGTAGTTTCAATTACTATCTTCAGAAGACAGCACTCAAACATTTTTGGATGCAATATTACCATCTTCAGTAGACAGCACCCAGAAATTGTGTGCATTTTCTTTATTGCTAGAGGCAAAGAATACGCGCAGTATAACACCCATACGGTCTCGATGCGACAGGGATTTTCCCTGCAACACGGATTTGGTTCTTCTTTAACGACGGCATTAGTCCCGAATGTCAACGTTATCATCTAAAAGGCTATTTCTAACAAACATTACTACTGTCCAAACAGCTCTTAAATCTTATCATAACACAGACACCTTTGAATCACAATCAGGAGTATGTCTAGCAGTATACAACAGACTAAGAAGCTGACATATTAACAGAATACAAAGTCAGAACCATGCTGGGGCCTAAGAGAAATACAGTCGCTTGATTGTCTACTCGGTGGTTATCGTTATCAAAATAACACGCAAGGAAAAAGGGTATTACATTTGAACGACAGCACAGGCATGTGTAAAGCGTTATAAATGGATATGATAATCATATTGTCGAAATAAGTATAAAAACACATGTATTAGGACCTTAAGATATTTAACACTCGTCAATTTACAGAATCGTTAGCCAGACAATACGTTGCTGTTTAATCATTGTGGGGAAAATCATAATTTTTTACCAGAAAAAAGACACTAAATTCAACCTAATGTAATATTACTAAAACAACACGCAAAAACGCGAGTAGTCTGTTATTAAAAATTCAAATGTTAAACAGCCAGCATGATTTTGTATTGTGCAACTGACAGCACGGCGGAGATGATGTGCTTTTCCAGCTGGTGCCGAATTATTATGTGATGAAATAACAGACAATTGAGTTAGCGTCTATATGCCATGATATTATATTCACATTGTTTTTATGCTGAGCATGTTCAAAAGGTGGTTGCATTTTGTATTTGCAAACTGTTACATGGGATGCTAATAACAAGCAATATTGACAGAAACAAAACAACAACATTAAATTTGTGTTAGGCAACTTGCTCAAATAGCAATTATTTGCAGTTGTTCATTCTGGGTGCCTTATGAGCGTTTCTTTCTGGTTTTTCTAGAAGATGTTAATATAATTATTTGGGTCCCATAATCTAAAAGATAGCAATTAGGAAACGACAATAACACACCCTGTTGTGTACGGGCAAACGGACCTCTCTGGTAGAGTCGATCGTTCGGGTGTTTTGTTTTGTTTTAAATCGGAAATTGTTGGTGAACTTCCAACATTTATTTGAAATTTGCAAACACTTTCAATTTTTTATTTTTTAAATTTAAAAGCAGCAAAAAAATGTGTTGCAAATGTGAAGTAGAAAAAATGAGTCGTTCGTCGCCTTACAAGACACGTCTTCTTGTTTGTCCTTTTGTATGATGAAGATAGCAAATAAATTGCTTTCAGCCGCTTAATGCGATATTTATTGAAAATATATAGTCATTAATGCAAATTTGCCATTTTGGTGAATATCATCATCTAAAAAAGGTAATCACTTTAAATGATGATCATTTTGAGCGTTTTGTTGTAAACAGATCTGATATAATGGAATTGGAGGGTAGAATTGCGGGATGTATTTACGAACGAATCTCGCAAAACTTAAAGTACAGAGTGAGTCAAAAAAAAGTTTACTCAACTTCAGCGATTTTTTTAGAAAAAAGCGTTCGTTTGTTTTCAAAACAATTTATTACGGTATAAAGACAAATTAACTAGCTTTAATATGAATTTTATCTGGTTTAGATTGGTTGAGGGAAACTTATTTTACGCTGTTTTGAATAAAAGTGACCAATTTAACGTCCGAACACGGTTCCAGATCTTGACCATTATATTTCATGAAAGATACGACCAATAAAAAATTACAATACCGACAACGAAAGGATCAATTCCTTTGTTATGAAATGATTAAAGTGTGGTAATTGTGTCATAAATAGGCCTTAAAGCTGTCTATTGTTTTAATCTATTAGGAGACAATTTTGAACAAGTCTATTGTCAACTTATTTCTTTTAATAAACAAGATGTGTAATGCTTTACATCATAATCCTAGTAAACATCATTAAGCTCGTTAAGCTTGAAATTAAAAACCGTGTTTTTGGTGAAAAAACAGCTCCTGTACAGAAATAGTCATATTTACTTAACGGTATCATCAAATAGCGTGATGTTTTTTGAAGATGGTAGCAAAGAAATGGCGCAATCATTTAACGTTTTGTTTGCCTTGATTTTGTGGTCAGAAATATTTTTTTTGATTTTTTCAATTAGGGTAAACTTTTTTTTTGACTCACCCTGTATATCTAAAATGAGTCAATATTGGTCTAAAACCGCGTTGTTGGTGTGTGTTTTTTACTCCTCTGGCTCTACTTGCGTAACATTGGTCATATCAACATCACAAATGATAACATTAAGTTTCTTATCTTTAAAATAATGGTGTAATACTAATAGATTAATTTAGATTGAAATGTTGTAACAATATTTGGTGAACATGTACAATTGTAAGGTATTACTGACACATGGGTCAATAGTAACTGAACAGCGTTTTTTAGATAAACCAAAATCACATAAATAAATACTGACCAAATATATTTTCACCAGGTCCGTTCCATCTTTCCGAGGTCATGTAACATTTTAAACGCGTGGTCATTCCTGATTAATTTTAGTAAATTGGTCTTAAATCGTAATAACGCAACTTGGGAATAAGGCCTATCTCTGATTACCTTTACAAGTCTTTAGCCTACGGTATTTGGTGATGGCGAAGTCTCTCGCCCCAAAGAGCCATTTTTTAGGGTTAAAATGTGGACTAAATAAAGTCCAAGCTATTTATTCTAATTTATTTTCTTGAAAATATTTTTTGTCCGTGTATGTAGAAAAACGCGATGTGTACCTACAGACACGTTATCATCTTAATTCAATGCTTTGTTTGGGTTGAAATCCTTTTCTTTCAATGTTTTACGGATATTTATTATCCAAAATTGCACTTAGTGAAGGTGGTGTTGCCAAACATATGATTTGTAGCCCAATAATTACATTCCACCATGAATCTGGCTCCTTGGGTCAACAATATTTGGTAACATTTGTAGAGGCAAGAATTGCAGCAAAACCGTCATGGCGCGTGCAAGGCATTACGGGAGATTGAAAATGGATTGAACTCAAGTGGACTGCTATCAACCATCGTGAACTTTACAAAAGCTGAGATAAGCTGAGATAATTACCACTAATCTATGACATGTATGCGGTGTAGTGTGTGCGAGCCGTTGACATGAAGCTAAACTTTGATTAGACGGCAGCTTCGGCTCTGTTGCAAGATGGCCCCGGGCTCTTCAAAATTTCAAGTCGTCAACATCAACACGTTATGCCTGACTATCAGTTGAAATAATATACAAAGTTTGCGGTTTCATATATCAACTGTCTTAAATATGCTTAATACTGTTTTATCCGAGGCTGTAATGTCTTGTTCGCCGCTGTTAAAAATGTTTAACAAAGCTGACCGTTCTATACAATCAAATGACTTATAAAACATGTCCACTTAGTCTATGCGAGTGTGGACATGTATCCGTGGAAGAGCTTATCGTAATAATATAGTAAGCATTAACATGTTTGGGATTTCTTTGACTAGATCACATATTTGGTGTCTTACACATTGGATTCCAATGTGGTGTGTAATAATTGTCTATACTTGTGTATTTAATTGATTTGAATTGTATATAAAGGCGACGGGAAAAACCCTGTTCTACTATATACAGGATCGTCTATGGTTCTACGGGCACACTTACCACTGACCTCTCAGCAGGTCGATCCGGCGGGGTTTTTTTTTTTGGGGGGGGGGGAATCAATGGTAAACAATTTCAAAAATTTCTACGTGGCCTACAATTGCTCTCCAAAGAAAAATAGACCGAACGATTGTGATAAATCGACATACTCTTCTTTCAATTAAAAGAATAAATTTCTGATGGAGAAAAACCTAAAAATCAATTGAAATTTATTTTGCGGACCAATTGCATCTACATGTTGATTAAAATCTAATTCAAACATAATCACTATTCCTGCTTAAAAAAACAGGACAAGTATATGAACGTTATGATTATATTTGTGGAGCGTATCTTGAAGAGTTTGTTTACAAAACTGGTCAAATCCAAGACTGCTCTTCGTATCAAATTTGTCAATGTTTTTAAATCCTTAAAAAGATTAGCAATTTCTTAGGATCTTTTAGTATTATTAAGACATTATTATTGTAAGTATTTCATACTCAAAGGATATGGTTTATAAGTTCTATAGATTTTGATAATAAGTATGTTAAATTGTGAATTGTGTTATGTCTGTATAAAGTTTAACAGGAAGCAGCTATCAGATTTAACCGCTTTGGTAAAATGAAGTCTTGTTCATGGACGTATATACATGTGATATGATAGCTGTGGTGCATTTCTAAATATTAATCAAGTTGTTTGAGGGAGAAATAATCACTTTTTACTGCGCCAAATTCAGCAGAGAGTGTTTTTGTTTTGGTAGTGAAATGCAAATTCATAAAAAACACTCTACTTCGTCATCATCATAGTGGATGGCATTAAGTAATGATGTCAGAAACAAGCTTGCGAATCCTATATATTTAGTTGCGTGGGTTGTATTGCCTGTTATCCATGCATGATAAAATTAAGTCGATTTGTTTCCTTCTCCCGACAGGTAAATCAACACGTGACATATATGATTTACACACACCCACCCACAATAGAGTTATACACTAAACTATAATATTGTTTTAATGCGAACACCGAAATATATATGCCAAAAATGTTCATATATATATATATATGAACATTTTTGGCAAATTAAGTGATTCGGGATTTAATTGGCAGTATGAGGATGAATGAAAATGACATATGAATATTGTAAGTTCTTATAACAATCTTGTTTGAAGTATTTACTCATTTTAAAAGAAAAGGGCTTCCTGTATTTTACTGAACGGTTCTCCCTTTAGCGTCGGGAAAGTACAAAATACGGCGTAACGATTTAATGGTAGCATCACTTTGTGCAGAAGATTTTTCGACGGTTGCGAAAGCTGGATATATGTCAAAAATGCTATTACTGGACACTAACAGACCATTGTTAATGTACCAGCATGAAGAGAATATGCTTTTAGATGCAAGGAAGTTTGGTTTAATCATGTTTAAAATAATATGTTACAACTATAAATTGATACTTTCTTCCTAAATTAAACAAATATCAATTCATTATTTGGCTTCAAAACACACGATTTACTATCAATCAAGATCAACCATATCTGATTTATTTCATACCTGGCATTAGACTGAATCTCACGTCCCTCTACGGCACTCTCTATGAGGCCGCTATCTTAAAAATGGCGGACCATATCAATCGATATGGTGAATGTACACGTGCATGCTTATGCATGCAGTTTAATGGAGATGGGCCCCGAGGGAGATTTAGCATTGCATGCCTATTGTCATGATTGTTAACATATAACAACTCTTTCCTACGAATCTTCCACAAAATGCCCTACAAGCCCCTACAATAACATGTCCATCTTGGTTATGACACTTATGATAGTGTTATCGTAACACTTGTCTTTCCAATCCGGCACCCTCCGGGTATTTAGCCAGAATGTCATTGCTCATATAATGGCGACACTGAAACGATGTCTTTGTTGACAAAAGTCATCCAACGCGTTATTTTTCGGTCAAATAATCTATCTGCAAATCCTTCGAATGCATATTTAACGATACGATGGAAACTATGGCTATACTTTTAGCCATTGTGGTTTACTGAGCATCTTGTAAGATATTCAACATGCTAGTTAACCATTGATGCATATTAAATATCCCTTTTGTGCTTTCGACTGAAGATGGCAATTATACGGTCTGACCATCAGGGTAGATAACACTTTAAATCAACCATTTTCCTCTCAATTTTTAATTGGTAATATTAACAACTAGTGTGGCTACCATTATAATAGTAATACTGTTGATATCATTAATACGTGTATAAGTGTTGCCAAATCAACTATTAGCAAATACCAATATGGGGAGCATCCCTAATCCCGAAGTGTCTTATATTTAGAACTTAAAATTTAAAAAAAACTTCTGTAAGATTTGATTAAAGTGAAATATAATATGATGTGATCATTAATATATGCAATATTTTTTTTTTTAAATGTCATAGTATCGCATCTACCAATGACATCGCAATGTAATATCAAGATTGATGAGATGATGGTTTAAATCACAAGTAGCATTGAAATGTAATCTATTGGAGTTAATACATAATGACTCAATATTATTTCGGTTTCATCATTGGGACATCTTATAACATGTGCTATCTACTGAAGATAGAAAAACATTCAAATAAACTGCTGGAAGACGGGATATCTGCATAGCTTAAACCATATGGTAGCGCAATAGGCCCATATAAACGATCGCACATTATCATAACATATACTATTCTGTTACAGTATGGCATGCTTTAAACATGTTAAAGTTTAAACCCTGTCCTTAGGATAGTGCGTGGATTTATATCATAGTGTCCATATAATATAGAACTGCTATCGTTCAAATAACGGGCATCATTTCGATGTTACGAGTCAGCTACTTTATGAACTATTACTTAGCCCGAAACGGAAATAGGTTAATGCTATCATACTAGTCTGTTTATCTGTACAGAACATCTACGTGTGACCGTCTAGACAAATTGTAGGCCAATGATCTGATGTAAAAAAGTTAATCTGAGTGTTTTGCCTACAGAGTACCCGCCAGTGATGGCATATTTAGACTTATATTATAAAGGATATTCTTTTATATTTCAAAAAGTTGATATCAAGCACATGTGATTATTTTCAATTTGATACGGGAATAATGTAGTTTTCTTAATGGATTCGGCATGTACATACATGACATGAAATATTTAGTACTGATGACATACATTCGGTGGAATGATTTGATCATCGGCGCCACGAGAGCGTCATCAAATTGAGCTTTCTTTAAAGAAAATATTCACGTATAATTCATCAACGCGCTTGGGTTTTGAAAACCCACATATTTGACACTAATTTCAACCGTATTTAGATATTGCTCTATGAACAAAGTGTATTAACTATTATAGCCAAAAGACGCTCGGGAATACATGCCTTCATATTAAGCACATCCATTAAGTAGATAGAGGAGCAATAACTGAAAGTATACGACATATTCAACAACAAAATTATATCATATACATTTACGCTGCGCGCTTTTCTTGCTATTGAAGATGATAGAATAAGAGTTAGGCTATTTATAATAACAGAAACGTTTCAAAGGTTTTCACAAAGTAATGACTGCCTTCATATACTCGATATGCTGGAATATACACAGAACAATTATAAATCACCTTCAATATTATTCCTGCATATGCTAAACCTGTACATATAATACCTTTTAATTAAGCTTTTCCATTCATTTGTATACAGATAGGGTTATACACTTTGTTAATTTCAATATTGATCTATCATATTGGTCATTCACTTTTAGAAATGAAATCTAAATATCTCGTCCCTCTACGGGCCCTTTCTTTATGATCGCCTTCTTTAAAAAAAAGGCGGACCATATCAAGAGGAAAATGTGCATAATGTTGATGCATATATGCATCAGTATGATGGACATGGGCCTGAGGGAGATATAGTCTACCTACATCAGTATGATGGACATGGGCCTGAGGGAGATATAGTCTACCTACATCAGTATGATGGACATGGGCCTGAGGGAGATATAGTCTACCTACATCAGTATGATGGACATGGGCCTGAGGGAGATATAGTCTACCTACATCAGTATGATGGACATGGGCCTGAGGGAGATATAGTCTACCTACATCAGTATGATGGACATGGGCCTGAGGGAGATATAGTCTACCTACATCAGTATTATGGACATGGGCCTGAGGGAGATATAGTCTACCTACATCAGTATGATGGACATGGGCCTGAGGGAGATATAGTCTACCTACATCAGTATGGTGGACATGGGCCTGAGGGAGATATAGTCTACCTACATCAGTATGATGGACATGGGCCTGAGGGAGATATAGTCTACCTACATCAGTATGATGGACATGGGCCTGAGGGAGATATAGTCTACCTACATCAGTATGATGGACATGGGCCTGAGGGAGATATAGTCTACCTACATCAGTATGATGGACATGGGCCTGAGGGAGATATAGTCTACCTACATCAGTATGATGGACATGGGCCTGAGGGAGATATGGTCTACCTACCAGTGTATCACCTATTGTTAACATGTGACAACTCTTTCGTACCTTTCACAAAATGCCCAACAAGTCCTTATAACATATGTTCATCTTGGTTATAACAATTATGAAAGTGTTATTGCAACACTTGTCTCCTCAATCCGACACCTTCCGGATATTTAGCCAGGATGTCGTTGCTTATGTAATGGTGAACTGAAACGATGTCTTTGTTGACAAAAGTAATTCAACGCTTCATTTTCTCCGTCAAATAATCCATTTGCAGATACTTCCAATCCAAATTGAAAGATAATAAGGCAACTATACCTGAGCCATTGTGGCTCACTGAGGATCATAAGTATGTAGTGCTAATAATCAACGTGCTAATTAACCATTTCTTGATTGATATCTACTGAAGATACACAATATAAATCCATTCTTTTGCGCTATCTACTGATAAAGCAATTATTGAAATCGGAATAATCACCCCCTTTACGGACTGACTGTCAAAACAGTCACAAACATTTTGAAATCAACAATTATTTTTTATATACTTTGGTCTTTGGATATTTTAGACATCCTCAACCATATTGTGCGTTATAGAATTATCAACATAATTGATCTACAGCAAGAAGCATCTCACGTCAAACTTGGATGATATCCTTTGTTATAAATTTATAATATTGTGGGTTACATCATTATAACATCTATTGACTGCTATCTACTTAAGATAGTAAAACATACAAACAAACAACTACAAATTAGGTTTTATCTACCTACTGAAGATAACAATATCGACAGTCTCTATCCATCTGGTAGCGCAATAGGCCTATTAGAGGATCGTTAATTATCATAAAGCATTATATTCTTTTACTGATTCGCTTGTTTTTATACCCTCTCTCGTTAGGATACTGTGGGGATTTGTGCATCATAGTGTCCATATAATATAACTGCTATCGTTTATATAACGGGCATCATTTCGGTGCCACTAGTCAGCTACTTAATGCCCTATTACTTAACCCGAAACGAAAATAGGTTAATACTATATACTGGTTTGCATATATGTACCGAACATCTACTGGGTTATTAAATAGTCTAAACAAATGGTAGGCCAAATCTGATGTGAAAAGGTTATTCTGAGTGATTTGCCTACAGAGTACCCGGAAGTGATGGCATACTTAGACCTAGATATTTCTAGGATATCCTTTTATATTTCAAAAAGTTGATATTAAGCATACGTGATATCATTTTCAATATGATAAGGGAATAATGTAGAATTCTTAATGGATTCGGCATGTACATACATGACATAAAATATTTAGTACTGATGACATATATTCGGTGGAATGATTTGATCATCGGCGCCGCAAGAGCTTCATGAAATTGAGCTTTGTTTAAAGAAAACTTTCACGTATGATTCATCAACGCGCTTGTGTTTGAAACCCCACATATTTGACACTAATTTCAACCGTACTTAGATATTGCTCTATGAACAAAGTGTATTAACTATTATAGCCAAAAGACGCTCGGGAATACATGCCTTCATATTAAGCACATCCATTAAGTAGATAGAGGAGCAATAACTGAAAGTATACGACATATATACACGCATTACAAATACAAAACAGCTCTTAGTCTTATCGTGTACGCTACGTACATCTTCTCTTACTATTGTAGATACTTACTAGAATAAGAGTTAGCATATTTAAAATAAGAGAAACGCTTCAGAAGTTTTCAAAATTATGAATGCCTTCATAAACCTGATATACCCGGAATATACATAGAACAATAAATCATCTGCCATATTAACCCTGCATATGCCAAATATGTTATACGTGATGGTGTTACAAAGTATACAGATTTCACCAACTTGAGACTTCAGCTAGCTCCTACCGAATTTTTACTTGGTCGATTTTTGCAAGGCATTGTATTTATTATGTATGGTTTGCAATACATGTATTTTGTTTCAATAGGAAGGTTACGACGTCTATATTGGAAACTCGAATTAGGTCAATTTTGTGTTGTTGCCTGATCCGTACCAGAATGCAAATGACATTATAAATATCTGTAAAATCATACCCTTACTGTCATCGCATACGCGTGTGTGTATTCGTAAACTAGGGTACCTAAATAAATATTGGTTACATTATTTCATCTGTGAAATGTCAGCAACAAAAATGTGCCAATCAAAAAATATATATACATAAAGGCCTACACATGAGAAAAGACTTCACTTAGAATACCTATACAGAATGCTAACAATTATTTCGATCCCAACAAATTAGACGTGGCAGGGAGCACGTCGGAATGTCATACCGGCTTTCATACTGTATTCACTACCCGTCATTTTGAATTTGCGGCATCAGGAATTTTATACACAAAGTAAGAGCAATATATATATATATATATGCATATATATATTGCCTTCCCTACCAGTATTATTATATTTTGACAGACTTTCACCATCTTTCACGATATACATTGCGTTAATGGATGGATGTCAATACACTATGGATTTGTAAAAAGATATGGGTGCGCTAAATCAAAAATCACTCACTCCTAAAGGTATGTGTAACAAATTTTTTAATGTGAATTTTTATTGTCAAAATATTGTTCTAAGAAATGAAATCTGACCATTTTAATCATGAAAATATCCTACTTATCTGCTTATTTGAAAACATATAGTCAGTCATACATTTTCATATTTCCATGTACTTAAAACTGCAGTTAAAATTGCAAGCGGTTTTCAGTTATTTAAAATATTGAATATTGTGGTTATTGACTGTTCGATTTTTCATTTAATACCCCCATTCCCGTACTTGCAATTATACTAAGTAGGTACGGCAACCGATCCGATATGCATCGAAACCTTCTTTGCATGCAAGCTATAATACTGAATAATTTAAAAGACAAAACTACCAAATGGTATATACATGCATATAAAATATTGTGGTGTATACGAGAATCTATCTTAACGATAACGCATATTGTTGGAAGTCACTGTGGCGTGATACTCTGATGGTTGCTGTTAATGAGAAGGTCAAATACGATAGAGTTAATAAAGAAAAGGTACGGAGGAGCAACCTAATTTTTAATTTGGTATATATTGGGAAAGAATTGTCCCTGTCTGCTTAGATAGATTTATTATATATTTTGATCTAGTTGATACTTGAGACCATTTTATAAGTGCTTGCATAAGTACATGTACATGTAGGGATTACTGCCCATATATAATGTACTTTATTTTTAAATCAAAAAAATATTCTTGAGATATATAATTATAATCGTCTGTCGAAAATGACTTAATTATAGTCATACCTAGGGTTACAGCGTTAATAATTCATGATAAGATCATTTTTCAGAAGAAATGGGAAGATAAACCTGGCTTTTGCGAGGTTTCTTTTGATTGTTCTATTATTATTTGAAAAGGGTTATTGTACTTTCATTTTAAATGGGTTGTAGATACACTGATCAGAAGATAATGTATTATTAATGTTATGTAATGTAATGTAATCACGAACAATCTTAACCAATGTTGGCCCAAATATTTAGCCTATGGCGCTGAAATAACCCAATTTATATTTATAAGCTATTAAATAGAACATAACTCGCCAAAGTGGTCATTCTTTTCTCCAAAGAAGCATGAGTTTAGATTATAAATTAATCGTGGATGTCTTAACTAACGTAAAATACATACAACCTAACGGGGTTTTCCTCTCCTTTTTCTGGTACACCCCCCCCCCCCCCCCCCCCTTAAATTATACATATTATATGTATCGCTCAATCCTCCATCAAGATTGACAAAACAAAAGCATCCCGTAAAACGTAATGTATATTTCAGATTCCGTATATCAGTTCACCCCTACTACTATCCATCATACATGTTCATGATAGCTATAGCTGAGGAAAGCCAATTGCCGTTGGAAAGTGATAACACGAAAATAGCAAAGGCTAAATGCATCTCTGTCGTTTCCCTTTCCGTTGCCATGGTAACAGAGGACCCGTGGATTATATTTTTAATGGAAATGGATGGCGAAACGTTCTAGTTGGGTCGTTGACTTAGTTCTGTTCTCTGACATTTTCTAGATTTATTTATGTTCGCAACAATCACACACGAGGATGGGGACTATTTTCATTGAGGTTGACCATTTTTGTCGCCGTGTGGATTGATTTAATGTCGCACAGACTCTTTTTATGAAATATTAACGGATATAATAACAATAGAACGATATTGCAAAATATGAATGCACATAGTACGTGACCAGCTCTTTGTGATTATTCATGCTTCCCTAAGTAGCTTATAGAGAAATTATCAACCGAAGCTGAATTATGTACAATGTGTCCAAGGTGAGATTTAACAAAAAATAAAATAGAATTATGATTTTTTTTTTTGCAGAGGCCCTGCATAAATTCATCAATCGGCTCTAAAGGAATCAATCATGCGTCATTCACCGGAATCATGGAATATTACAGATCACAGATCATTCAGTTTATTCTTGACGCAAGATGTAAACTCACATGGTTGTGAAATGGGATTTTTAGCTTCTTACAATTTTGGTAAACATAGTTCAGTATAGGCCGCCATGATTCCGGTAAAACTACGTCATATGCAGGGCCTCTATTATTAGGCCTACTGTACGTCTTTTCTTGAAAAGTTGGTCAACGTATCTGCTTATAATGAGGACAGATTGCTACAATGTTAGAACAAAGTGTTCGAACCCTTTGTAGGTGTAATGTAAAGTGTTCTCCCTTCCCCCCTGATCAATGTTGAATCCCACAATTTGCACACCATTAATAATACCCAACTGTTGTGTAATTAAAATTGTGTAACTGTTGAGTAACTGGAATTGTTCAACTGTTGGTGAAAACATGTTATCCAACGGTGTTGGGTAAATTTTACGCAACTGTTAAGCGGTTGCATACTTCAACAACGTTGTGTAAAATGTTGAGTAAATATTTTAGCAACCTTTTTGCAGTGTATGCGAACCATACAATACAAGTATGTGTCGCATATGCGAACCATACAATACAAGTATGTATAAGTATAGGCCTATGTCGCATATGCGAACCATACAATACAAGTATGTATAAGTATAGGCCTATGTCGCATATGCGAACCATACAATGCAAGTATGTGTCGCCTATGCGAACCATACAATACAAGTATGTGACGCATATGCGAACCATACAATACAAGTATGTGTAGCATATGCGAACCATACAATACAAGTATGTGTAGCATATGCGAACCACACAATACAAGTATATGTCGCATATGCGAACCATACAATACAAGTATGTGTCGCCTATGCGAACCATACAATACAAGTATGTGTAGCATATGCGAACCATACAATACAAGTATGTGTAGCATATGCGAACCATACAATACAAGTATGTGACGTATATGCGAACCATACAATACAAGTATGTGTCGCCTATGCGAACCATACAATACAAGTATGTGACGCATATGCGAACCATACAATACAAGTATGTGTAGCATATGCGAACCACACAATACAAGTATATGTCGCATATGCGAACCATACAGGATGAGTCAAAAAGAAGTTGTACGGAAATGAATATTTGTTTAAAAAAAGACCAAACATATTTAACAAACCAATTAAGCACGTATTAAAAGAGCACATTTTTCCGCTCATATGAAAAAAATGAATCACTCAAATTGACCCTTGCTATCAAGAATTATGCCTGTTTTAATAAAAGAACTCATTTTGGTAGCTGTCCACGAGATGCTAAATCCTTTTAAATTATCAATGTAAGTGAGGAGCGAAGAGTACATTCAAAGAGTCATTAATATTCAAATGAGATTTAAACCCAGGCGTTTCAAACAGATATTAGAATGTTATGTATTAATCCATTATCGGTCGCTAACAATAGATTCAACATTAAAATATTCCCTTTTTGTCTGATTTTGTGTTACATATTATGAGGAATATATGTTAATCTGGGTGTAAATCAATTTCGCTCTGAAATGAGAATAACGATTTAAATGTTTCAGTTCATTACAAATTCAATTGACAGCTCAAAAATTGGGGTTTTCAAGTAAAAAGGCATACCTCTTTGTACCAACACATATTTGACTTCATCCCAACTTTAGTTTATTTTTTTGGTTTAAATGTCTCTCAGGTACAAATATCTAAATATCTTTTGAAATTGAATTTAAATGAGTCGGTACTATTTGCAAGCTCCTCAGATAAACGGATCATTTCAAAGCAGTTATACTTTCCCCGGACATTCGTTAGTGATTTTTTTTAAAGATGAGTGAAATCATATGTTCTTTGAATACTTGTTTTATTGTCTGAATATCGCGGGAATAAATACCTTTTGAATTTTAATGAATCTGTACTCTTTGCTCCTCACTTAAACGGATAATTTCAAAGGGTATAGCATTTCATGGACAGCTACTAAATGGGTTAATTGATAAAAACAGGCATAACTCTTGTTAGCAACGATCGATTACAGTGATTCATTTTTTTCATATGAGTGGATGACTGTGCTCTCTGAATCCTTTACCTCAATAGTTTGTCAAATTTGTTTGGTATTACGGGGAACACATATTCATTCCCGATTCCCGTACTTCTTTTTGACTCACTCTATACAATACAACTATAACTAACGCTAGTCATTTTTGAGCTGCGCGCAGTATCAAAAGGTATTAACCAAACATATTGAGTGATAAATGTGTAAGATTTGAGTAATAATAAAAAATATAGAGAATGTCGCGCGTTATAAATATTTTATACACTGTATAATATTACATGACTCATTTGTTGTTTGAAACACACCACTATAATGTTTAAAACATTGGCTTGTTTCTAGGGTTCAACAAACTTTGTCGTGTGGCACAGTGTTCGAAAATAAATTGAAAGTGATCACTATGAAAGAGAATTTGTCATTCATCGAACGTCAATTGAATAAAAATCACTCACAACCTCCAACAGGAAATGACCTTTCTTTTTTCTGAGAATAACCGTTATTTCTACTTAAATTGCATCTTTAAATATATATACTATACATTGGAGGGAGTATCTATAAATATATATACTATACATTGGAGGGAGTATCTTAAAACAATACGATAATATCAAGTACAATTTTAACAAAGCAGAAAATTGATTCGAATGGAACGTTTTTTTGTCAAAATAGTTCACAATATTTGGGCTGTTTTTATGGGGAGTTTCAAAACTAAATGTTTTGACTAATAATATTGAAATGATAAATCGTTTGCCAATACTTACATACCTAATTCATGTATATCGGGTTGTGTGTACCTAAGGGTTCAGTTAATGCATGGTTAATGTAAAAACTGTTCAAATCGATAAACCTCACTTATTACATTTTCAAAGTTGAGCTTTAAATGTATCAACATAATGAGTAATAAATGCATCTTATTATAAGGTACTTTCAGGCGTAATAATTGGGATAAATGGCGCTCTCCATGAACACATTCTTGTCGTCGTAGGCCTAATGCGAATATAAATAACAACATATCAAGATGGTTTGAAGGTTGGTGTCTAATGAAACCTATAAAGAAAGTGAAGCTTTTCGTGATCTATAGCACTTTGGCATATGATGGGTTGGCCTTTCAATATTGGAAGCTATCCTTTTGACAGTCAATATGATAGATGACTTTTACACACACCAAATCTCTTCAAAACCCATGCAAGTTTTACCATAACGGGAAATTCCCACGAAGGTTTGCTGCTGCTCTCTGTAATGCGATCTTCAGCCAAACACTTGGAAGCAATTCTGGAAACTCCCGGTTAAGAAGCATGCCCGTGACTTTACATTAGCTTTCAGTTCAATGGGAAACATCCTGTCTCGGAGTATTATAGCCTATTGAATATATTGAACGTGAGATCAAATTTTGCCAGCGGCTAGTTTTCTGACGATTTACAAATCAGATATTTACAACACGATTCAAAACGTATGTTGTTGACAACGTTTCACTGTGCACATTTTTGGTTGGCGTTCCAATAAAGCTAGTGGATGCAGACAACGTCAGCCATGTGAAGCGGCTTAAATACGTGGCTATGGGTTTTAACTCAATAAAAGGTAAACTATGTGATAATAGCAACATAAATGGTAAAACATTACAAGAACGATTATTCCTCATATTATGAATTTGTTTTTGAGACAACTATTTCTTCTAAGTGAAAACTAATGAAACTAGGTTTACGCCTTATCGTGTGAATTGACAGACTATGATTCTGTTAGTGTACAATGTATATATAATGAGATAACATTTAATGAATAAATGATAAAGATTCAGGCATTTCCCCCCTTAAAAAAACTTAAAACCCGTAAATGTTAAGGGTCAGCGAAAATGGTTAAGTTACAAAAAGGGCCTAACAAATATTTATTATAGAGTACGATGTCCTCATAAAGTACAATTTATCACACTAAATGTAAACAGATCCTATAATTACTTCTCAAAACTCACTTCGAATGTTTTCATCGTCGTAATCTTTTAAATGCCACCTTGGGGTTTACCCGCTAGTCATAAGGGTCGCTATTGTCATAACGTGTATTTTCCTATACCACGAGTGCGCTAGTCATAAAAGTATCTTAGGGTTAGGGTTAGGTTTAGGGTAGAGTTAGGGTAGGTTTAGGGTTAGGTATAGGGTTAGGGTTAGGGTTAGGGTTAGGGTTAGGGGTAGAGTTAGGGTAGGGTAGGGTAGGGTATGGTTAGGGTAGACTTAGGGTTAGGGTTAATGTTTATGACTAGCGACCCTTATGACTAGTGACCCTTATTACTAGCGACCCTTATGAGTAGCGAGTTTGACCCGCCACCATAATAATATACAAAAGTCATTCTATAAGAAATACATTACATGAATATTACTGTATTACGCTGTATTAGTATAACGGAATAATTACAGGCGATTAAATCAATTTCGATATTTACTTTGAATTGCTAATGCAGACGGTTAATTTGATTGACGCACTTGCACCAGCGCCAATCAGGTCAAAATAACAACAATGTGTGTTAATAAAGAGACCCAATATCATTAGACAACGCGTCATTACACACGACTTAACACATAATATTTAATGATTATTTTATTACTCAAAGTCAAAAAGGGGATTGGAGTGTCACCAGAATAAAATGATAAACGTAACACAAGTATCCCATATTGCCGGCCGGTCCGGTGAATTTATGTTGAATATTATATAGGGAGAAATAATTATATAACGTATCTATATTAAAATAGTCTGGGCGACATATTTTTCGAATATTATATTTCATCGTATAAATAGGTTGCATTATTGTGATGGTATGGGGCCCCGACTGAAATAATATCCCTAGGAGTCTATTTCACCTACTACGCCTAGTTTATACCTTGACAAGATGCAGTATAAATGGTAAAACATTACAACAACGAATATTCTTCATATTATGAATTTGTTTTTAAGACTACTATTTCTTTAAGTGTAAAAGCTAATGAAACTAGGTTTACGTCTTATCGTGTGAATTGACATACTATGATTATGTTAGTGTACAATGCAGTGAATAAATTAAAGCCTGTTGCTTTCACATCACTGGGTTTTCTGTAAAAAATTAATGTACCACGAATTTAGCAGAAACACTTTAATAACCATTATGGCAGCGCCTTTGCAAATGTATGTGTTGTCACGGTTACCGTATCAATTGGTTGTTAAAGGTTTGTTTAAAGATGATAAGACTAAAACTATTGTTTATATAAATTTGCCAATGAAAGAAAACAACAATAGTGATCGATGAATTGATCTTTAAATCCACGAATCGTTAGAAAATGTCAATTTGATTATTTTAAAATACCTGTAGATATATATTAGCGCTATCACAATGTTTCAAACGACCAGTTTATTAGGCGGGGGTTACGCCTACGGCTAGTGTTTAGGAGGCACATTAATGATCTGTATCATACCAAAATTAGAACGAGTCATCGAATTACCCGGTGCTAATAGAAAGCGCGAGTTATTTTCCTTAAAGCGAAAATAATCGGCGTCTCTTTAATGCTTGCATGGGGCCCGATTGCTTGGGGCCCGATTGAGTTTTTAGTTACAAATGTAGTTCATTGTCGTACAAAGGAGGGTATTTTGCTTATTCCAAAAGGTTTTAAATAAGAAGACCAAATTCTCCAAATTGACATAGAATCAAATAAAAACAAATAATAATAATAATAATAATAATAATAATAATAATAATAATAAAACCATACTTATTGAGCGCATAACACAATTAAGTCCCTATGCGCTATCACAAACAAAAACAAAAACACACAGTAACATGAGTAACAAAAGACAAAACAAAAATAAATTAAACATTAACATTAAATAGGTACAAATACATTGTAAATATACAAATACATTGTAAATATAAATAACTAACTAAAGATAGATAGATAGATATCTGAATTCCACGTTAAAACAATAAATACAACACAGTCATTTGATACATTTTCACTCCTTTACCAACGTCGCTTCCTTTTCAATAACACTAAAATATCAATTTCTTGAATTATTGTCTGATCGAGTTTCGTCGATCATTGCTTTTCCAATACGACGATGAGCAATCCAAACAAGCGTTTTACCAGGTTTACAAAAGGTATAGCATGATAACATATATTGCGTTGTCTGTCTGCTGGCTTTTAGATTAGGATGACTAATATTGTATTGTTTATGTTAATGTGAGTTATGTTACGAGATACGCATACCGTCATTTATGATAGAGTAAAATGTAAACGGTTTTATATTGTACTTCCGGATTGAACATTGGAATAAAAAGAAGACGTCACATTAATTTCGAAAAGGAGGTTAAAAGTGAACTCAAACACACACAATTTCAAGCTTTAAAATCTAATCACTGCACATTTGTCAAAACGTACGAATTTTCGAGCTAAAGTAAAATGTGATTTCATATTTACGTATACTTATTTACCTTGAATGGTTATGATACTTGTGTGGGTATCTGGAAAGCTGGTTTTCCTTCATATCGTCTAACATCAAATAACCCACATAAGTTTGAAGGGCACTTGAAAAGGTTCAAGTCATCTTCCATGGCAATTACCCTTTACCATGTTTTGATGATAAATCAATCGTTTATTTATGTTAATTGAGGGGAATTCCTTGCAAGGATCATGTATATTTTGATCTCAATAGTGATTTATACACCAACCTAACCATCAAAGTCATAAATAAGGTGCCGTCCGCCATAGTTGTGGTCCATCCTAGCTGTATCGAAGATTAAGCTTTTGTACAAGTTAAGTGAAAACAATGAAACATGATGTACCTATACAAACGTTTAATCTTCAGTACAGCGAGAATGCACTATAGCTATGGCGGATTTTACTCTCTCTATGACTTTGATGGTTTTGCTGGTGTATGTGTATAACTTCCGGGTTATCGTGAATATGTATAGATGTTGCTGTCTTCAGAAGACGCAATTTGAGAAAATAAAACTAAATGTGAGTACGAATTCGATGGTCCTTTTAACCAATTGTAATCATAATTATAACGGCGTGACCAGAATAACACGCGGAATAATTGTGATCTTGTAAGATGAGGCAGGCCAAGAGACAAATGATGTGTGAGCACGATGGTCGCTCTCAATTTCTTTTCTGAAACTGTCGGGTTTAACATTCAAACGGTCGAGCTATTATATAGTCCTTGATATAAAGAGCTGGAATATTATAGAAAGATAGGAAGTCATTCTGACAAACGATAATATTGCATGTAACGTATAGCATTTCAACTGGCTGGTATAATTGCTGCCGCCTGTATGTTTAACCATTACATGCTATCGGTGTTAAATCCCCATGAATATAATAACACTCGACTTTTATATGCAAATGTATATTAGTTGGGTTGATCAGGGTTTAATATACTCAGAACTACCAAGGCAGGCCCCGCTGGCATAAAGCATAATATTATTAATGTAAGGCATGCTTGTTTGACTGAGAGTGGTGTATAATAACTAATCAATTCAATTCATGCCAAACGAATATAAAAACATGGGGAAAGTAGTAAAACGTTATGTTGTATAATAAATCCATAGAAATATCTCCACTCTTTTTATATGGCTGTTATTATTTGATTGTATCGCAAGGTGTTGCTCACATTTGTAGACTCGTTTACGACGTGTGGGTGTATGCAAGGTCAGAATAGCATATTGTGGCAGATTGCGTTTACAATCAATCAATATCACACACAGCTATTTGATCCGTATTATGCATTTACACATTTTTAATTGATCTTGGTGGGTTTTTATGTATACATATATATTTTCACAGCAACATTTGCGGGATTTCTACTTTACCTTGCCGTAAGAAAACCAGGATAATTCCGTCTCTACAATCATGACGACTATTCCAAACATAGCGATGACAAGGGCATAATCACTAATCTGTTTCCTACGGTCAAATAACATCTTTCTCCTAGATAGGCGGTAACTAGTCGCCGAATGGTTTGTAGGAGGTTGCTTCTTTTTGCCCATTTGGAGAGGTCCAACACCCCCCGTGCTCTTAAGCCCGTCCGTAGTGCCATTTCCTTTCATGTCAGAATCAGCACGCAGTTGCAATGGACTAAAGCGGGGAATGGCACCGTTCACTATTGCCGAACGGTGCGCCAGGGTGATAAACCGATTGCCTTCACCAAAGAAAGGCTCGTGAAAGTGTGACGAGCTGTACAAGTGTGACCTGCTGCTGCTTGTAGTTGCCGATTTAGTACGCCGCGTATTACTCTCATTGGCAGAACCTGCGGAGGAATCAGTGGGCAGTTGTCGATGTTGCGGTGCTGAAGATGGAGGTACGGATAAACTTGGCGGTGGTGGACTGAGTAATCCTGATTGGGAAACTGCCTTTGGGGGATCCTTAACGGACCCATCCCGCGCCTTGAGTTCGTATTCCTCAGCGACGTTGCGTTTAGTGTCGACTTGTGGTACGGTCCAACGGCTTCGCTGCTGTTCCTCCGTGCTCGGCGTTGTCGACGTACTGAGCTCCGCCCTTGATGGGCCAACAGAGGGCGCTAACCCTGATGTTGAGGTGGCGGTGGAGACTACAGACACCCGAGCCTTTGGTTCCTCTTCTGTGGTATCCAGGCAGGCACGGTTGTCGGCGGGCGAGACCATGACGACCGACATTCTTTAGTATTCAACCCAATTAACTACTCCAATGTGAAATATAATTAGCCTCGCCATGGTAGTAGTAATTTAGGTATTGTATAGTAAAATTATTTCACCATTATTGTGTCGTCGTATCATCACTCTCTACGAATTCACACAAGAAGAACATCCCTGTGCAGCATCTTGGCCTCTCTTGAATATTTACACCACAACATAGTGTGACAAAACTTTGCATAGTTGAAAAATAAAACTTGATATCAGTAAATATTCCGTATGCATCTGTTTCTTGACGAAATATTGAACTATTCACTCGTATTATATATCCTTGTGCATATTAATATCCTTTAGATGACACTCGTAATTTATCCACACGGAAGACGTTTATGGCTTGTATAGTAAGTGCTCAATTGCATTAGTTTAATATATATCCTTTATTGTATGTCCATTCAGTTAACGTATCCTTGCATTTCGTCATCGTAAATTGTTTTCCATAATTGTATTACCAGTCGCTTTATAGTTTGATGATTCTTACCTCTACTTGATTGATGCATCTGTATAAATGAAAGTAAAGACAAAGGAAACACCTGTTAAGCAATATTGCAATAATCATTTATGAGTTGCGCAAATATGAAGGGTGTATCAAAACTATTAGGCCATATTAAATTAAAACAATCAACATTTTAAAGTTTCTTATCTCTTGTTACTCGAATCACAATGTTCATAATGCTGTATTTGGAATAGTTTTAGAATACTGTGATTTCAGTTAAGTGAATGTTTACAAAATGTTATGAAAAGTACCATAATATTCGGTTTTACCAATTTATTTCTGTAATGTTGGTACTGTACATAGCTTTCACCGTTAGTACTGAAAATACAAGCATTTTGAAATCCAAATGTTTTCGATTTGACATTGCAATTTGCAATATGTTTAACTTTACATTTGAAGGTGTAAAAGGTATTAACTTTTTTGGATCCTTGAATAAAGATGATAGCTTAAATGATCTGCCTTAGACATACAGGAAACAATGGAAGACACCATTAGTGGCTAAATTCAGGATCAGGATCAAGACATGCAGCTGGTGATTCCTCTATTCTGATGACGCTGCGGTCTTTTTCCATTGCTAATCTGGTTTGATAAAAGACAACATCAATTCGAGCAAAAGATGTTGTCTACACTTGAGAGCGTTGAAAAATAAGTTAGTTATAATGGAATTTTGGTGTTAAAATATGAAAATATCGGTACATTGGATTATGAATACAATACAATACAATACAAGATCAGGGGATAGAAAAGAATATGTAATGATTAATACTAAGAAGGGAAAGAAATACATGTAGGTCGATACTGCAATACTTAATACTTAATATAGAGCCAAGGTCATATACACAATGAGTAGATATAGGGGCTGGTAGAAAAGGTAGCCAATTAGGTCATAGTAAAAGCAACCGATGGACCCGGATTAACTTGATACTTGATACTTGATACTTGTTACTTGATGGATAGATGACAGAAGGTCTATAAGATTCAATGATGGTACATTAGGAGAAAGAATCGCTTTTCGGCATTATCAAGCTTTCACCCGTTACGTCACTTTACATACGGAATAAAGCTGTGCGTTGTGTTGTGTAATAAGCTTAAGCTTATTCCGGTCGGGTGGTTAATGCAGACATTGCCTGCACGTGGGTTCTCCGAAGTGATTGACAACCCAGTGCCTCAAATCTAATCTCCTCCACCCTACAAAATAAATGCGCAATGAGCCCAAATACGCCCATCTGCGCACTAGGACATTGCACATGGCGCTACCGAAAAGCTCCATCCTTGTGAAATTTCAGGGTTTTCCACTTACACCGAGCATGGCTCTTTCCTTGTACTCATTAATCTGTGTAGCCTATTACAATTAAATCTTCTGCTTGAATCATTTGTACCACTTTATGTGTCAATATCATCACCATCATGTATCACTATTGTAAATTGTCCAGTTAATCCTATTTGGATCACAAATGTGCACATTTTTCATGAATATATACAAAATACAGATAGGCCTACACCTGTACACGGAACACTAGCTTAAGAGAAACAATGTACCCCGGGCAATGTACGCAGGACAAGCCACATACATTTCAGATGAGGCCAGGTCCCCTCCATGTTATACGATTTCATCTTTCATGACAGGTACTTGGTTCAAATCCCAGATGAGGCCTAAATTAATCTATATATAAGACAGCGATTCCTATATCGAGGCTAGTCCGTTTGTTAATGTAGAGGAAGAGTATTCCATGTGCAGTCTATAGAAATAATGACCTTGTTAATGTAGTCAGCGTCATAATGCTATGGACATATTTATACCATGCGTGTGTACGTCGTGCGGGGTGTGTGCGTACATGCATACGAGCGTACGTGCGTTCTGATGAGTCTATCGTGAATTCTTAAACAGCTAAGAAAGTTTAAGCAATCTCATTGGTTCTCAGAGAAATCGGCGACATCTCTATGAGACAACATAACACGGGGAGGTGGGGCCTACGTTTAACAGTGCGTCCGACCTTCACAATGCGTGGTTTGCTCCATAACGCGCACTTCTGCAGTGCGTCTTTAGCGCTTTTCCTGCGTTTATGCCGGCGCCGCGACGCTTACGCATGGTTTACTCATCGCATGTGATTGGATGGAATGTTTGTGGGTTATTCGATCCTAGCAGGGTAAAAGTTGTCAAATGTGGACAATAAAATGTACTTATTTCTTTGATAAATGTCTAAAGTATGATTGTTTAAGAATGAGAAGGCGTAGAACAACTCCGCCTGCGGCGTCGTTGTTCTACTTAAAATAATACTATCGTCCGCATTTATGTCAGACAATATAACACGGGTACGGTCTAAAAACAATACCTTTATTCTCTAAATAGTCACGCATATGCTTGTATAGTTGTTCGCGCATCGTATGCATCTTAACGCAGTTCCGCGAGCATTGACAAAAATAGTTTGAATTCCATGCATTATATTAGGAATTGTAACAAAATGCTCGATCTATGTAGAAATGGAAAACTTGAATCATCGTTTATATTATAAGAGGGCAGAGGGTATGAGGGATATTGCATTCAAAGTTGTGAACAAATAATGCCATGATGTTGTAATAAAAAGGTCGTTCCCTCTCCTCTTCTCCGTCCAAGGAATACTACCCGCCATACATAAATAAAGCGCTTCAAACACGCAAAAACGTGTTGAATGCCATAATTGATCAACACTTTCCGAAATATTCACGCAGCACGGACAACGGACGTATACCGCTTCAAAAATTATGGTAATTATACACTTAGGCTATACAAGGAAAAAACCTGTTCGGGCAAACGGACATCTCAGGTACGGTCGGTCGGTCGCCGGTCGGGTGTTTTTTGTTTGTGTTTTCCAAAATAAATCGGGAAATGTTGGTGAATTTTAAGCGATTTTCGAAATATTCAAAAAGTTTCGAAATATTTCAACAACAAAAAGGGAAAAAAGGAGAAAATTAAAAAAAGAAATTGAACATTTTTAAACAACAAAAAGATTCCCTTCTAAAACCCGTCTAATAAGCTTGATAAAGGCAACTTATTTGACTCGAGAGTGTGATTGAAAAATGATCAAATAAATAACAGAGACCCGGTGTGTTAACCCTTTTTTTAAAACTCAGTTGGCATGGCTAAATGATTTGAATATCGCCCCAACAGGTTTTTAGTGAATATTCATACACCAAAAGACTTTTAAGTCTATTAAAATAATCCAACAGACGTTGAGTGGTGGCGCCCTTCTGTTACACACTGCGGAAACAAATCACTTTGGGCATGTTCCAACATGTCGTGCATTAAACGAAATGGTTTTCGTCCACGTGTGGGTGCGCCAGTGTAATATTCGTCAAATTAACGATGCTATTCTCTGCCACTCTGATCATTTTGCATGGTATTTATACCATATTTCTCCCTCATTTGTACAACGTAGGTATGATTTAAAGTGTCTCTAGCTGATTTTAGCGTATTTTTTGCATGTGTATTGGTCGTTTAGTTATGGTTACGATCACATCAAAGACCAGCCCACGTTTAAATCAAGTGACAATGGCTTTTATACCGCCATATCGGAAGCGTGAACTTTGCTTTCAAAAGCTTTCAAAATTGGGTGGGGCGCCCTATAGGTTTAGATGATTCGCTGGAAATTGCAAGGTTTAATGTCAAACCAAAAAATACGAGGCAAAGTTTATCAAGAGAAATAATGATGCCATTTAAAGACACGCGCGCGAGATCCTTAAAATAGCCACACAGATATTGTAACAACCAAATGTATAAACATCAGTATTGCTCTTAAAATAAATGATTATGCATTCAAAATAAGTGCTGATAAGATTATTTTAAAAATTACGAATTGAATACAACACGGGATATAAGGATGATTGCAAAACTTAAATGTCTAATATATTGAACTAGAGTGCATTTCAAGTTCGTCGCATTTTCGAATAATGACCATGACTATGATGACTGTGTCATTCATGTATAACATGACCGCGTCATTGGCCGTGACGACCATGATGAAAGCGGTCATAGTCTCCTCGTCTGCTGAACGTTAAATGATGCGAGAATACAATGAAATGGTAATAATGTGACAAATTAACTTACTGTAAGAGTTGTATGTCAACGCGCCCCCCCCCCCCTTTAAAATGCTTTCTTTCATACAAATGATTATCATGGGAATTTCACACTATTTAAAATGGATAACTCGTATAACCTATTGTAACAGAGCTGAAAGAAGTGAAGTTTTAATATACCTATCATTTATGAAGTCTCATCTATATCAAATAATGCACGATTACTACCGCCGTATCAGTATGCTCTGACACATAGCTATACAATTACATATAGCTATGAAATGAACCCATTCAGTTGGTGCGTCATGTATTTTCATCAATATTTCTCAATGTTTCTATAATATAAGTGATCTTATTTGTTTGTTTGTTTGTTTGTTTATTCTTTCTTTATTGAGGGTAAACAGCTTCAGTGTCAAGCACTGCTTTCCAAGCAGGCCCTCATCATACAGAAAATAATACAGTATTTACAAAGACATGTTCAACTATTTCACTTCAGATAACATCTTTGATGTTCAAAGAATATGCAGCCTTGGTTAAATAGATAAAGGTCCGTTAATGTCCGAGAAAACTGACTTGAACACATATTGCTGACATACCCGTTACCAATGAAACTACGATGTACATGGTCTATGATAGACTTCGTAGCTACGCCATAACAAACGAATTAGGCTTCATACTACAAAGTATACATCGACGTCATTCTGTCGAGACTTATGGATGACCGTGACATTCGGCAATACACCAAAGAAAATCAAAGGCATATCCTGTAATTAAACCTTTCCCCCAAATGTGCATTTTGTGGTTTATATAATGTTACTACATGCATGTATTACATTACCATATTACCGGAATTGTCACAATATGATAACTGGTCTCATTTCCAACATGTTCTGATCCTAAATTTTCTGCTGAAACGTACAAACTTGTTGCCATAAATCGATACACAGGTTCCTGCATCAGGTCCTGTTACTGTGGTGTAAAATCAAAACAACTTTACTGTGTTCTCTGCAGCTATAGCTACGTCATCATCCACCAAATGTATAATCACGGTACTTTCACTGTGAAGTCCCAACGTAGCAAACAAACTCAATAACAAAACTATTAAATGTAGTCAAACAACATACGAGTACAGTAGTGGTTTTATACCAATAAGACCAACTATTGTTATGTCAATTGCAGTAGTAAGGTCGAGGCGCTGGCGAATATCGAGGATGGATAGTTTTATCCAGTCAGTCATGCACGATAAGTACTTACGCGGATTTTATACCGAGACCACCATTTGTCATTTAATCACATATTTCACATTCAAATTAGAAGAATTATAAAGTGGTTGTCTGCGTAAAGTTTCTATCATTATCATTGTTATTTTATTTCTTGTTATCTTCTTACGCTTTCAACATTTACATAAATAATCGCGGATAAAATGCAATGGTGTCGTACAGGCTGTATCAAAAAGATTTGTACCGTGGTCTGATCAGTTTTTCAGAATTTTTTTTGATATGTTACGAACCATTTAGACCATTTTGACTTCTATATGCAAAATTATTGAAGTTTCATCTTTTCTAAGAATTTTGATTTACGACAATCGAACATTTTTTTCAGAATTACAAGCTTTTAAAGGAATATTGGTGTTTTTATCATTTTCATCGAAACGTTAGATCTGAAGCGCACAATTCAAAGTTCCTCCTGACTGCACTCATATATTCACTACTTATAAAGAGTTTGTGCAGTGAACCTATTAAATTTGCGTTGCTGCGAGTAAAACCATGATTACGTCGATCTTCATTTGAATGACAATAGCGGTCAGAAACAACAGCCAATTATCTTCAGATTATCAGATCAATAAGTTGACATAATTCCCTATTTATTAAAATCAAAAATATTGTATTTATCAGAGATTTTATATTTTTAATGCTTTTTTGAAAATGGAACATATCAGAGTACAACTCATTTTGATACAGCCGGTATGTCGAGGTAGGGCGTCGCTTCGCTTTCAGTGTGCTTATTGTAACGCATCAAATGTTTTCAAATGCCCGAACAAAATGGGCCGTTTAGTGTAACCAATAGACCTATTTAATTACACACATTAAGTTCCTGACCAGGCGCTTATATGAGCTAACTCAAAATCAATTATCGGTACCAAAATCGTATTAGATGTATATTAAGCGAGTACATTTCTTTCCTATGATTTGACACCTCATTCATAACAAGTGAGTGGATATTTTAAATGTATATGATAACTTAAAATTAACCATACGAGAAGAAAAAAACCCGGGTTTTTTTCTATGTGAAATTACACTTGTTCGAAAGGTATTATCAGTACAAATTGTATTACAATAATTAGATACGAGGGTCATTCAATAAGTTCTACCTCCTACCTCATAACTTTATTATTATATAAGACAGTCTTATGAAATATCACACAATTGTAGCCTGGAATCTCAGCCTGGAATTCATTGTAAATTGATCTGAGTATTGGTTGTACTTTTCTGAAGATACAGTGAAAACTCAACTTGCATTTAGTGTGACGGAAACGGATGAAAAACAGCAAAATATCGCCGAAGTGCTATTAGTCATTTGGCCTATTGCAAGAGGCAAAACATACCTATCAGTCAATTATAACCGTTCTAAATGTCAGATATCTCTTTAACAGACTATAAACAATAAAGGTGCCTGATAACTTTGAAAACAATATGCCCTCTGATTAAACAAGAACCAGATTAAGCCAACCATAAGTTTACCCTCCCGTAGAGAACCCTGCAAAAAGAATATATTTGACTTTCATATAAAGAACTAAGGTACTTTCAATATACCGGACAAAATAGAGGGATTACAAGTCTCCCAAGAAATGATTTTTTTATCATTGACTACCTGATTGACGATTCTGAAGGTCGCAGATAATGAAAACTCATAAAGTGACCATTATGTTAAAGATTTAACACGGGTTACACGGGTCATCACTGTGGCTTAAGTTGTAACAACGAAAATTATACTTATCAGCAGTATTCCAGTAGTATGCCAAAGGCATAGCAATACATTTGAGTTGATATTACACTATTTGCAAGCCTACAAGAGTTAATGTTCCTTACGATTTCAGTATTAAAATCATGCTCTTATTAGTAGCTATGATTCAGAGGTATAATCATGACACATGTCATGAGGCTGACATTCATATTAGCAATGTTATGAGGGAGGAAGTAGAACTTATTGAATGACCCTCGTATATATAATTGTATTAATTAATTAATTAATTTATCTATATATTATCTATTTTTTTGGTGTTGGTGTAGTTGTTTGTTCTTTTTTGTTTTGTTTTTCTGCTACTGTTTGTGTGTGTGTGTGTGTGTTTTAGGTTGTTTTTTATGGGGGGGGGGGGGGTCTTTTGTTAGTACTTTCATGTATAAGAGGGGGACTCAAATTTGAACTAACAAAAAGAAATCGAACATATAATCTTAACAGAGAAATGCTGATACACAATTAGATAAATGTAGGCTAAATGTTCATGTATAGTAATATTAAAAGAAAATCGTCTTCCAATCACCAAAGAAATATGAACAGGCGAAATAAATAAGCCGTTACGATTGCGGTTAAGACTATGCTTTCATTAAAACAATTGCCGAAGTATCGCTTTAATGCATTGCCAGAATCCTTTTAAATCTGACCATATCGTCTAATGGTGATTAGTGGGGCGCCTTTTGACCTTTATGTGATATGTAGACAGCATATATCAACGTACTATCACTGTAGCGTGCCGACATAAGACACCTGTGGCATTGACATACTCACATTAAGCGTATGCATGGTATCGCTATAAAGGACACACTCAGTAATCACCTTGATACGTTGATATCAAGTTGACCATGAATTGCAATACTGTAAAATGATGAAGAAAAAGTCACCCAATACACATGTATATACTTATAGTACACGATGTGTACTATGCTATGTACACAGAGCATACTGAGCACAGCAATGTATTTTATATTTTAATACAGATTAGTTCTGTTTACAGTATACGTAAAAATATAAACTACGTATACGTAGTTTATAATTTGACACCGCTGAAATGATATTCATGAACAAGTATAAGTTCAAATCACTCAGTAGGTTGGTGGTTGGGGAGGTAAAGCAAGGATGGCCACTAGCTTAAACAACAAATATCCTACATTCTTAAACTATTTTGTCAGTGTTATTAACGTTATTGCGCTATAACGGAATAAAGCTAATCTGTATCAAAAGATTAGTGAGCACGTGCACACAGCGTGTACTGAGCCCATACATGTGTATTGGTTTAAACTATCTTCGTATATTTGGTAAATAACAACAATTTTAACAGGTCAGGCAGAGCTACTTTTTACAAAGCTTGGTTATCATTGTTAATTGTTTTATTTTGTGTTTGTTTGTTTATTCGGGGGTTGGGGTGTGTGGTTGGTTTTTAAAAAAAAAAAAAAATAACTATTATTGTTTTTATTGTTACATTATTTTATTTTTCATTTCCATTTTAATTTTATTCGGGTGGTTTTTTTTTTCAGTTTTAATTGCCCCATACTGTCTTTTTATTAATTATTTGATTTCGTTTTAAATTTTAAGGACAGATTGTGGATTTATGTTATATTTTTAATCAAAGCAACACGCGGTAAGTTGTTTATACTGGTTTAGTAGCTGGTTTGACATTTGTGTTTTCATGCTTAATATAGTCCTAGCAGGGAGACTCAAATTTGTACAACCACAACAATGAATCAAACATAACCGTAGAAGATCATAGCTTAGTGTAAATATTTGAAATATTCACGAGGAAGCAATTAGAATGATTACAAACTATACTGGTGTAAGATTCGATGACAGAATTTAACCCCACTGCAGAAATAAGTCATAGTGTTGCCCACGCGGATGGCATGTTATCTTATATATTTGTTTAAGAATCTGTATCAAAGAATTTAAATTTTAGGAGAATTTTCAACGAAATACAATCATTTGTTAATACAAAGTAACAAAGATTAGTGAATATCTTATTATACCTATAAAAATAACGAGTTATTAAACAAAATCAGCCTCGAATTATTTAAATATTTACAGCTTAGAATTATTGTTTCAAACGGCCGCTACAATTTCGCTACACAACTTCAATGAAATTGTTATTTTTTCAAAAAACGTTCTGTCCACATGGATATTAACTAAAACAGCTTCGCGTTTCCATATGCATTTTGATATCAGTTAAGCTACATTGTATTTCTAACGAAACCTGATCTATTTTGTGCATGAACTTCTCCATGTTTCATTTCTAGGAGATTGGGCAATTAAACCATAAACTCATAAACTATGAACTTCAATATATGAGGTAATGCTAAGCTTAGAAGACAAGTATAAAATATGTATGCTAATTAAGCACAGTTCAGCAATAATAGCATTTACATTATGAAGTTCATTTCCAAATAATATGGCGAAGTCCAATGACTGCTCACACGATCAAACTTGGTCTAAGAACGGAACGAAGGTCACAATTCGACTTGATCTGTTTTCCTTGCATATGAAATAATGACAATGTATTACAAAACATTTTTAGAAAATTCCTACTCGAAAATTGTCCACACAAAAATGAAAAAAAGCAACCATTAGATTTTAGCCACTTTTGGAAACAATCTCTTCATGTATAAGCAGATTATTTTAAATAATTGTTCAAATACCATGGCATCATAAAATGTTAGGTATTACGGAGAATGTACGATCATGTCTCATTGAATAATATGAACTGTGTCAAGCACCATTCGGACACATAGTATACTATCTACATAAGACATCTTTGTTTATCAGTCTTGTAAACATATGTTTTTACCCTAGTTACTGAAGATTACAAAAATCCGTCTTATAAATTCAGTGTTAAATGATGTCTGCATAAGATAAGCATACAACTAAATAGAAATCTGTTAGAAATATAAACGTCTTGAAATCGTAACGTAGCATCACCTCATCCATGAAATAAATGTCAGAAATAACCCTAACAAATGTCACATTCACTGTAAGCGTGATTCCTATACATGATATAATAATATAATGTTCCATTTTCGTGTTATAGTCGTCATGTTGTTACAGTGATATCCCTTCTGATTCCATTCCTGTTCCTGTTCCAACACGGTATGAAGAAGCATATGCTAAATCGATCTGGTGTTTCTTTTCCCAATTACATTTCACTAGTAATTAGACAATATTGCCCAAAGTGAAACGTAATCCGAGCCTTTCTAATACCATTATACTGATATTGGATAAATGTCAAGCGTTTTGCAAGACTTTTGATATTGAATACAACCACGACAGTACAGTCTGACATGGTCTAATGTATTCATACATAGATGACAGGCACAAAACAAATAAATATTAAGATGTCATTTTACAAAAACGATGCAAGTTGTTTACAGAAGTGTAAATAGGAATATTGTTCGCCCCATTATTAAAAAAATAAGTTAAATAATGAACAAATTTCCCGATTATTATAGCCAAATGATTTTACGTTTGAGAATAAAGGGAAAAGGTTAGGAGATGTCAAAACTCATCAATATCTTGAATATTGCTAATTAAGTGATCAGCATCAGACAGTGGAAACCGGAGACGCTCCTAGGCTGCCTCTAAGAATATAGAGCTATGTGCAGTGTCAGCGAGACCCGGTGTCAGGGTACTTTACATCGTCATTGACGTTTAAGCTTGGCCTGAGTGCAGAAAGCCTCTGCAGCAGCAGCAGCAGTTAGTTTGTAATCTATAACAGCGCCCTCTATAGTTTCCGTTAGCCAACAGACATAAAAATGTCTCATGGTGACGCTATTGTATTGAACAGTCAGTCACCTAGAAAATGCACCTGTTGATCATATTGATTATTATAATTATTGTATGTACAGCATAACATTGGAGTGAAGGAGTGAACTATTTCAAGCCACCTACATTTATCAATAGTGCGGGTTTATCTACATAACAGGTCATAGGTGACGTCCTGTATGAGCTAAAACTAAAGTACCTTCCAGGACATAAGAAACGTACCACGTTTGTATTCCGTTACGTCACTTGCACGACGTTTAAACCCACGACGTACAAAGTAACTTTAAAATCATGCAGATTTCGGATAATAAAGTTTTCTAGAGTTTATCGATCGAAAACTCCTTTGTTGACCGGAAGTGAGATATGGGGTTGGTTGGCGTCATAGTTACCCCTTTCGTCCAATCAGAGTTGATGTGCATTCGACCGCCCCTTTTGATTTACGATCACCCGGCCTCTTTTGGTCATTCGCTTTTTTGGCACCATCCGAACAGGTTCAAAATTCTGAAAACCCGCCCTCCTCCCATATGTTTGGGATGTTATTTTGAAAAGTTACATTTGTATAATAAGAATGATATTAATAATAGTGGTAATAGATATCTAAAAGTTTTTCTTTAAAAAAAAATTAAAAAAATGGAAAGCAGAAAAGAAAATTGGTATATAAAATGTTGTAAACAAATTTAATACCATCCAGGTTTGCTTGACTTTCCGGGTAAAACAACCATTGATTTGTTCAGCCCGTTGCATTAATCTGTTTTAGTCAGTACAAATGTGCAGTCGACTCATTTACATTACACTTTTTCACTGGCGGCCAACATGTCTTTCAGGCTGAGCTATGGGGGTGTACCCATCGGGTCGTAATTCCTTTTCCCATCTAGCCATTTATTTTAACTGCTGTTTTTTGTTTTTGTTTGTTTTTTAAAATTATTTATATTTCTTTTTATTTTTAATTTTTTATCACTTTATTATCAAATGGCCGAAGTATCGGGGGTTGTATCTTTCCGGATATGTGATGCCTGTATCTGACCGGTCTTTATTTATTTTTGTTTTTGGAAGACATGTTGTTTTTTAAAAAAAGAGAGGACTAGTAGGATGCTTGCATTCTGTACAGTCATTTTTCTAATAACCAATTTTTTTTTCTTGTCCTCTCTCCGCCCAGCTGTCAATAGGTGGGGTGCGACTCTTTAAGAAGTCGATAAATTCCTGAGGCCTTTCAGCTGTTAGATTGATCAATTGGGGAGGTGGGCCATATAGTGGTTGTAATTGATCCCTTTGCCCCTCAATCTATAGTGTCAAAAAACAAATAAAAAATTCAACTCTTGTTAGATTGATCAATTGGGGAGGTGTGCCATACAGTGGTTGTAATTGATCCCTTTGCCCCTCAATCTATATTATAAACATATTCAACTCTTGTTAGAGTGACCAATGGGGAGGTGTGCCATATAGTGGTTGTAATTGATCCCTGTGCCCCTTAATCTATGAGCGTCGTATATTCAACTCAAGTTGGTGAATGTGTATCTCCTTGGACCATCGTGTCCATGTAGGCGGTTTCTTGATTATCAAAAAATTGAAGCCCAGATATTATTATAATTATATATTCTGTTTAATGACTTATAGTCGTCAAGTCGCGATCTTAACGTCACAAAATTTATTTTGATTAATTTTTGTTCTCGTTTGATTTTCTTTCCCTCTTTGGATATGGCAGGAGAATTCGATTTCAACACTCAAGATGTAGGTTTCGCGTCCGCTAGTTATTTACATGCTAGATGGCTGACTCTTGTGACACATGGAGTCAGTCGGTATTCTCTTGAGTGGCAAATTATTCTCCTGACCTCAATCTCTGACAGTTAACTTATAAGTTAACTTATAAATTAAAATACCTTGGGCAGTCCTTAAACAAATGGTTTCCATCATGATTTCTTCTATAAAGTTTTGCAAAAAATATGATGTTATTGCTATAGTATATGATGTGGAAAATTGCGTCGTCAATTATGTGTTTGAAATAAATTGTTTGCAAATTCGCATGGTGCCAAATAGCTACCAATACCAAAGCAACGTGTGTGCTGTTTTTCTCTCTTATCGGTAAACAATAGTCATATGGCTAGCTGCAGCTGTATAATTATTTTGAAATCAGAATTACAATAGTTTCTTTGAATCGAAACGCATTTTATTAAACACTCGTTGCATACAGGCTGTATCAAAATGATTTGTACTCTAATATGTTCCATTTTCAAAAAAGCATTAAAAATATAAAATCTCTGATAAATACAATATTTTTGATTTTAATAAATAGGGAATTATGTCAACTTATTGATCTGATAATCTGAAGATAATTGGCAGTTGTTTCTGACCGCTATTGTCATTCAAATGAAGATCGACGTAATCATGGTTTTACTCGCAGCAACGCACATTTAATAGGTTCACTGCACAAACTCTTTATAAGTAGTGAATATATGAGTGCAGTCAGGAGGAACTTTGAATTGTGCGCTTCAGATCTAACATTTCGATGAAAATGATAAAAACACCAATATTCCTTTAAAAGCTTGTAAATTCTGAAAAAAATGTTCGATTGTCGTAAATCAAAATTCTTAGAAAAGATGAAACTTCAATAATTTTGCATATAGAAGCAAAATGGTCTAAATGGTTCGTAACATATCAAAAGAAATTCTGAAAAACTGATCAGACCACGGTACAAATCTTTTTGATACAGCCTGTATAATGCAAAGTTTGCTTACCATGTTCCCATGTACTTTGAACTTTTGTGATCGATATACCTTAGTAGTATTATATAACAGAGAAGTGCAGAAATTTGCCGCCGTTTGTTTTTAATTTTGCTTATAGCTTTTTCAGCGTTTGCTTGGTACACATAAAAAGTGATCGATATTAAAGGGATATTCAGACTATGCTCGCCAAAATGCATATAATTAAAAGAAAATCATGCAAATAAAATCCTCACTCATCACGAGATAAGGTGAAATTTAAGAATTGAACATTTCTTCGCATTGAATTACTCCATTTTACTTTAGCGCAACCATATGGTAATATATTCCCCGGGATTTATCTTATTATTACCTAAATAACAAAAACCTTTTTTCAATTTCTCTATGCTGGTCACCAATACATAGACTTTGACCCGTTGACCCAAAAGAAAGGAGCTATACTTACCCGTTACATATGCATACAGCAAATTTACAAAAATGCCGAATTAGAATTGTTGGTGCAACCTTAATTATATCTCAGACTATACCTATATCTTTAACCAATGAACAATCGATATTATGATGAATAATTCACCTTAATCCATCATGATCATATGGATATGTAATCACTTATTATTTCCTCTTTCTTTCGACTTTGTTAAATCGCACTTGTTTATGTATGACAACTTTTCTACAATATTTAACAGCATGTGAATTTTATAATTTTTTGAATTGGCGGCATTAGATATCTTACAGGTGTTTTTTATTTGTTTTCAAACGCGATATTTACTAAACATTACATCTTTATTCTGAAAACTAACATCAATATTAATGGGGTTGATGGATAGTTCCATCGATCAACTTTGTTATTGATTGATTTACCGTTATTATTGGTTCACCTGTTTAACGTTATCATTGGTTCATCTGTACTGTGTTCAATCTGTGTATGTCATATTGAACTATGATCTCCGCAGGGAAGTTCAGTCCCTGGTGAAATCACTCAAGATTATATGAAAATTTGACATTAAGAGAATTTTACAGGGCGTTATTATTTGGCGCGCTAAAGAAGTTTGAAAGGCACATAAACATGATAAAGGGGAAGAGACATTTTGACAAAAGGCGGAGTTGGGGAAATAAACGGCCATTATTGAGAAATGAGATATTAATAAATGGCGCATATGCCAACCATTAACGTTTCACGCCACCTACGATGATATGATGTCATATCATTCTTCCCAAAATTGAGTTTTAAAAAATCGTCCATAGTAGGTCGAACAATAACCAATCTTTGTTATGCTGGCGATCACGATACCACCCCGATAACGAGAACTGGAGTTTAACTTCAAAATCTAATGCACAGAGTGAATGCAAAAAGCAGCCAGTTAGAAGTTTGTGATAGTTTATGATAGAATGTATTACGTGTTTCCTGCCTTATACATTAAGGAACATTCACCTGCGTTTGGAGCAAATTTACTAGTCATACATAAATAATCTATATAAACAAATATAACTGTTGTGATCTGTTAACAACTTATCACTCCAATCAAACCCCTTGCATGCACACATTTATTTTTATTTTTTTGGCTTATGGGACCTTAATGCATGTCACCTATTGTTAGCTTATTAAAATTAAATTAGTGACAACATAGATTTGTGTGTTTAAAATCTAAGGCAACAGATCCAAATTAGATTCCAATGAAATGTTCTCATTGAGTCCAACTATCAAGGTACGGTACACCTAGTGATTCCACCTGGTATTTACAGTTGCTGTTCTGCATCTGCATCTGCAGGTGTCGGACACTGCGACAAACTCCACAATTGGAATATTAACGTCATGACTCTCCTCCGATACCTAGAGAAATGAGAAATAGTTTGTGTACAGGTAACAGACCCGGGATGATCCCCTACTCTTAACGATCAGATCTGCAACTTTTATCGTGTTCACGAAATCCCCCGCCCCCCCCCCCCCCCCCGAAAACTATGCTGGCAGCACGTGTCGCCTCAGTCTATCTCGCCGGGCGCTGACGGCGGGGGATAAATGCGCAATGAATTGTTAATCGCGGGCGCATTACCCCTGGCCGAGTGGACTAAGACACGGTTATCCATGCTGGAGGACCCGGGATCGAATCCCGTCGTTGGCAAGTCCGGGTTTCCCCGCTAAATTTCACCATTTCCACCTATATTTCCACGGATATTGTTTTCAACATTTCCATCCCAAAAGCGTTAGGGTTAACATGACTCTCCGAACAACGGCGCACTGACATTCACTAGCACGGCTGTTTGACTGTCCGATTTATAATTAAAATTATGGAATAAAAAAAGATTACATAGTGGCCCAGTTATGGTTTGACCTGATTTAGGTAGCGCTAATGAATACGAGTATACGGTGAAAATGTCACGAAAATTGTAGGAGCCATTTTTAAATTATCGGCATTTTCTACTTTACACACATTTGACATGTAACTATATGGGAAATGTGGCCGATGAGGGCGCTATTATAGTAAATAATAATATTCAAAGCTCTATTTCTCAGAAATGGCACCAACAAATGTTCTGAAATTTCTACAAAAGATAATCAGCTTAAACCACGGAAAGATATTCCGATAACTAACCTTACTGAAATAAGTTGTGATTGTAGGATTTCCGACAAAGATAGGAACCTTTTGGGGCAAGCAATAAATCCTGGTTGCAAGGAGACTTGAACCCACGATCCTGTGATTTGATGAACAACTCCCGACCGACGGTTCAGAGGAATATCATCCTAAAAACCGTGTGTGGAATGAATTTTCATCTATTTGATTATACGCTATATTAAAAAAAAAATAGATTAAATATCTTAATGAGAAATGAAACTATACAGAAGAAAAAAAATAGAATATGTTCGTCAGCCTGTGCAACATACCGTAGGCCTATGTCAAATTAATCCATGAACGCGGAATACAATGTGCTTCAATTTTTGCGAACTTTGGGGTGCCATTATAATGATCCTATGATGCACGTAATGTGAGATGTTCCAATTATCAATGAGTTGTACAGGATGATATGCATGTTGTGTTAAATCTCGAGTTTTCATTGACATTTATTCCATGTTTGAAATGTTTTAGAATACAATCAAGACAACCGTTCGACTTGACCAACTTCGTATAAGTAAGGTGAATGTTTGTCTTAATTAAGACAGTCCGATTGGGTTAAATAACTACTTTAGTTACACTTAATTTTCATGATTTTAATCCATGTAATTTGCTGTTTAGCGAATCGCTGCGTTTAATCATCGCTGAAAAACCCGAATTAAACCGATCGTATATGTATTTGCGCAAAAATAAAAAGATACTACGAAACAGACTACTACATGTACATCCACATTCATTTCTATTATGATTGACAACAAAGACCATTCTTCATATTAAAAAACACCGATATCTTACAATATTAGACAGTATTTGTCTTCCTTCGACCCTATTTAATTGAAGACAGTGGTTTTTTTAGCAATAATTCATTACATCTCGTACATTGTGAGCGTTAACAATACAACATAATGTGTAGTTTCTTACCAATTTGATCTCTTTGTGCAGTCGTAAACATGTTAAGACAAAAACGAGATTTGGACCAATAAATCCCATCATACATAATTAATTGACACGTTTTAGCTTCACGTTCTTTCACTCACCCTACGTCCATTAGGAATGCACTCAGAAATGGTAATTTTATTCAACGGGGATGGTTAAATCAGTTAAACAACTTAATATGACTATTCACCGTAGAAAGCACCGTACTTTACTCAATTTTCTTACATATGGACACATTTGGGTAAAAATATAATTTTTTTAATCGGTAATAGTTCGGGATATTCATTGGTGATGAGGGATCTGTCCTATTCTTTATTTATTTTTTATTTTTACAAATTTCACTCTTGAGGGGGAAATATTGAAAACAAATTATGTAAATGTGTAAAAACGAAGGAACCACTGTTATATGTCTTTAAAATCAATTCCATTTTAATATAGTATAAACAGCAATGCCATTAGCTGATTCTGGTAACGCGCCTCAATTACAATCGAGATGACATTTCCGTCCATTTGTTCGACATACACGGTATTCTGTACAATATTATTTTGACTTGACAAGCAGATTTGTGTATAGTAAATCAAGAGTTATAGAGAAAACCAAAGCAATATAAAGTGTTTATAAATGTGGAAATTACAGAATCTGATTTGTTTTTCTTCCTTCTATTTTACACCTAGAGTGTGACACCACTGTGCCCGGAGCATTTGCAACCACGGTGTGATATAAGTTTCAGTTTCAATTTCAGAATTCATTCACTTAAAACACTGAAACACAACAAATTAATCGATTTGTGTTCACCTTGGCGCGCCATACAATGTTCTAATGCAAGTAATTTGAGATGTTCCTAATTTTAACGGGTTGTACAGGATGCATGTATGTGATAAATATCGAGTGTCCATTGACATTTAAACATAGCTGACTATATCCCGGGGTCAATCATCCTCTGTAACATGTGTCTTTTAAAAATGAACAAACCACGGTTTATATATGTCAATAAAATCAATTTCATTTTAATATAGTATAAACAGCAAAACCATTAGCAGATTTGATAACGCACATCGGTATACTTCTATCAAGATGACATTTCCGTCCATTTTCTCGACATACGCGGTATTTGAATACTGATATGTTTTGACGTGACAAGCAGTTGTGTGTATAGTAAATTCAGAGTTAAAGAGGAAGCCAAAACAATAAGTTTATAAAAGTGGAAAATACAGAATCTGATTTGTTGTTCAACCTCTATTTTACACCTAAAGTGCCTGGAGCATTTGAAACCATGGTGCGCTACGTGATATAAGTTTCAGTTTCAGTTTCAATTTCAGAATTCATTATCAATTTAGTTTGTTGTGTTTCAGTGTTTTAAAAAAACCACTGAAACACAACAAAATAAATCGATTTGTGTTCACCTTGGCGTGCCATACAATGTTCTAATACAAGTAATTTGAGATGTTCCTAATTTTAATGAGTTGTACAGGATGCATGTATATATGAAGAGCTTTTTGCAAAAGGGCCTACAGACCACCCGACATGTTACTCATTTTGCATTAGTGAATTTGTATTGACAAGTCCATGGAATTGATCAAATTATTGTATGGCTATGTTCATTAAACTGTTTCTATGACTTGGATTAGTGCATTCATGCACGCCAATTGAGGCACCAACAATACAAGCCACATTCCACATAATGAATAGCCATCCATTCAAAAATGCAAAATGAGTAAAAAGGCAGAAGTGGATGTAGGCCCTTTTGCAAAACAGCTCTTCATATATGTGATTAATCTTGAATGTCCATTGACATTTAAACATAGCGAATTATATCCCGGAGGTCAATCATGTACCATGTGTCTTTTAATCATGAACGAACCACCGTTAGGCCTGTTCTATGTAAATGAAATCTTATATCGAGATGACATTTCTGGCCATTTTCTCGTCTAACGCGGTATTTCGAATAATGATATATTTCTGAAAATTATGTTTTTTTAAATCCAAGGCTTAAAAAGAAAACAATTACTGTGAAGAATGCTTGTGCCATCGCCCATAATTGTAGCGTCATGTGTACATCTAGTTGTGAGGATTTTTGATTTTTACATTTTCTAGCGAAAGCCTATGAATAGGTCATTGATTATGGGAAATCAATTTTGGCGCGAGGCACACTAATTTTTTTTTAGTGATCGTTTTTCAGCATAGGGCCATATCCAAAACCGCCGTTTTTGCGAGGGACGGAATTTGAGTGACATTTTTAATTATCCTGATATCCCAGTTAGGAAATTAGATACCTTAAGTATATTATTTGAATGGTCTACCAATACACTACAACATGCAAGAAAAATCATAGCCATGGTTAAGCAAGTTGCCATAGCAACACATTTTGTCCATGCGAGGGACGGAATTGACTACATGAATAAATTCCGTCCCTCACATTTTAAATAATGTGTTGCTACATGAACACAATTCATCCTAGCTATTTTGTTTGTCTTTGTTGTTGAAGTGTATTGGTTACTTGTTCAAATAATATCATTAATTTGTCTAATCAATGTAACTGGGAAAGCAGACCATTAAAAGTGTAAAATTCCGTCCCTCGCACACAAAAATGTGTTGCTACGGCAACTTACTCCACCATGATTGGGTTTCTTTGGTTTGCAGTTGAAGTACAATGGGTGCTTATTCAAATAACATACTTGAGCTGGTTAAATTCCTAACTGGAACAAACTGACAATCAAAAATGAAAAGTATGTCTTGCAGTTGACATACTTTTGGATATGGCCCATACAGTTCGGACGCGTGATAGGATAGGGCAGTCTGCCGTCCCGATGTTTACCAACGAACGATATTCCCCACACTGATACACTGTGTTAATAATATTATGTCTAATATTGTAAGTAGGCCTATATGATCCTATGTAGTAGGCACAGTAGAAAATTGTTTATTTCCGATTGAGCCTGCGAATTAGGAAATAAATGAATTGGCTTGCACACCACCAACGAATAATTACCTGCTTCCATTCAACAATACATTGACTTGACTTAAAATGATGTGGTATGGCTCTTCCAGGGCATTAGACTCGACTTCTGGTGATTTGGTAATGACACTGGTGTACACAAAGGGTAAAATCAATCGATAATACGACTCGTAAGCTCTGTTGCTGATGCGGATTCATGGTTTTCATGGTTGGTCGAAGTATAATTCATCCAGACCATGAAAAAGATGCTGAACACAGATTTTTCGCGTCCTTTTCCAAGTACAATTATGCGGTGTGATACTTTTTTTGCCAGCTGTATACGTTTGCAATAAACTGAAAGCGTACAAAATGTTTGTCTATATACATGATATCAGGTCGACGACTCGTCTAAAATGATATTACTTCTAACTCTATGAGATGCGATCAGAATGAGTAATGTTGTATCTACTGAAGTACATTCATGTCAACCTAAACAATACGGTCTAGTCTGGTCACAATGGTACTACGAGAATAGCAATGTCTATATGTTGCTTTACCAATAATTACTGTGTGTAATTAAATGCCAACTTAAATTAGCAGGTAATAGTACGGAGCTATTGAATATAAAGAGCAAGACTGAGAAGAGGCAGACATCCAAATGATTGTTTAAATTGTGTTGGGCAAAGCATATCAACATACTGTACATTAGGGCAGTGCAGATGTCAGCGGCGATGCTTTATGCTGTGTCTTTACATCGCTCCATAACTATCGACACTTGGTATCTTTCCTGACATTGACACACCGAAAAGTGCATTTCCCTTTTATCTCTAGTTATTAGTTTATATTGGTATTATTCAAACTACGAGGGTCTTCAATAAGTTCTACCTCCTACCTCATAACTTTGTTATTATATAAACTAGTCTAATGAAATATTACACAATTGTAGCCTGGAACCTCAGCTACAAATTCATTGTAAATTAAACTGAGTAATGTTTGTACTTTTCTAGATATGCAGTGAAAGTTAAACTTCCCTTTTGCGTGACTGAAACGGATGAAAAACAGCAAAATATCGCCTAATGTGCTATATATTTGGCCAATTCTAGGAAACAGAACGTACCTATTGGTCAATTATGACCGTTCGTAATGTCAGATACCTCTTTAACATAGGGGGAGGTATGGGATTTACAGTCAACATTTTCATTGTTGAATTTTAGACTTTTTCCGAACTTCAATCAAGACATGTAGGGTATGAAACCTAGTTTCAAAAAAGGTGTATTGTTTTGTTCTGGTTGTCATGCTAACCATACAGAGCCTCTGATTGGCTGAACAGCAGAACGACCATAACTAAAAAACGACCATAACTAAAAAAACTCCTTTGGGGTATTGTTACATATGGACAATACGCACAAAACCATGAAGCCGGATTTTTACGCGTAATTTAAAAATGCAGCGTTTTGTAGCTACTGTCCATTCTCTCAAACTTGTCAAATTGCAGTACGATTTTTTGTTTTTGAGTTATGGTTGTTCCCGTGTCGCAAGTTTACGCGTTTTATAGTTTTGACTGAGATATCGAGCGAAATGTATTCAAAATATTATTATTAGTGAAAAAATAATAGATTGACATTTGATATGAAAATGGTTGTTTAAAAATTAAAAAGCCTAACATTTGACACATTTAAGTCCATTCTGGACAAAATAGCATAAATAGGCTATTAGGGGTTTCATGGATTTTTAAAGAAAAATGGCTTAAATATAGCCGTTTGATGAAAAATAAAGAAAGAAATAAGAGATATAATTTTTTTTTACAATTTGATGAATAATGAATAATGATTTTTGTTTAAATATCAAAAGTTACCATTGTTTAATTTTAAAATAATTTGTACACACAAATGTATACACAATTCCTCCGATTTTTGAGACTCTCTAAGTTCAATTTATCATAAAATTAGAACCGAAAGTACGATTTGACACTTAGCCGGTTTCTATTGCGCTATTATCTCATTTTTGGGCAAAACAACAACATCTGGAAATTATGCTAATCCCATACTATAAACAATAAAGTTGACTCATTTCTTAGAAAAAAATACACCCTCTGATTAGCTAGAACTAGATCCGGACAACCATTAATTTTACCCTCCCCTAGAGAACCCGGCAAAAGTCATATTTGATTTTCATAAGAACTAAGAGCTAATATGCACAGTAACATTATGATTGGGATATGTATAAAATATTATTGAGGTTAAATCAAAATATGAAAATAACCGATATCCTTTGAACATTCTTAATCACAACATGTTACCATTAGGTCCTATCTAAATTCCAATAGCATATTTCGATTTCTTGCGAGATTACTGTTCAGAAAATATATACTTTTTATGGGGTAGAACAGGTGGTTATTGTGATATGCTAATTCGAATCTCAGATGGTGTAAAATGGTAAAATCTGTACATGCAACGTTAAGGGTGGCGAGTTCAAAACACATGGCCATATATATACATGTACACCTTTTGCACATCTCAACAATTCGACAACAAATTTGGAAGGAAAACACTTCAAATCTGTGCAATTGGTACATCTCTTGCGGTGTCTGGTCTTTTGTCATATGTGCGTTGAGATATTCTCTATGTTGCTTGTGTGTTGATTTGTTGTCAAGGAGTGGGTACTTTCGGAATTATTTAGCCTTTCGATTGTTTATGTCCAATAGCACTGTTCCTTGGAGTTTGTATTTGATTGATTTGGGCACCAAATTTAAACTATATTTGAGGTGCTTAAATGATAATTCCAGCTACAGTGTTTCATTAGGTTACAAGGCCCGCTTAGCAGCGCTATAAATTGATGCCCTAAAACCGTCAACAAATTTAAATATTCGCCTTGCTTCCATCCAAGCTGGTTGCATAATTATTGTGTGCAACCAACCGGCTATACAGTATTGCAACGCTCATTGAGTAGTTTACACGCATGAGCGTAGATGTAATTTGCAACATAATGGAAACTTACCCATGCAGTTAGCCCCGAATTTAAATATATGCACTGGGTAATCCTCTCGAAGTATTGATAACAATAGGTTTACCAGAGCGAATTAATAGCGCTTCTAAGCGGGCAATTTATGTCATGTGGTCTCGTGACAATCACACCTCCATTACAATTCGTGCACCGCACCCTGTATATACATGCAGCAATGGAAATACCCCACGACTGTCCAACCGGGGTTGTCTTGGTAGGAACAACACACTGTGGACTTAGAATATATTTCTAACCCTCACAGTTACAAAAGGAAATAAATCAGTTTAACAAGTGGTCCTAGTGTGAATCGAACTATGGACCTCTGCATTGCAAAGCATGCATCTCAACCACTAGACTAGCGGGGGGGGGGGGGGGGAGGGGAACTGGCCAGGACATGATTTAAATCCCCTTTAAACATTACGGAATAAAGCAATAATACTACTATTATGATCAGTACACACAATATTGTGAATAGAGCTGCGATACACATGATCGTCAAGCCCGGGTTGACAGTCATGTGGGTATTAAAATTGCTGCGTAAAGATATAGTTGATATATGATTTCCTGGAAGGACTGAAGTGGGATGGTCATCCATAATTTAGCATGAACCACGGGCACATATCTCGATTGAAACAAAAACAACCATCTCTAGGGGTCGTCCAAATGTATCGCCACTCTCATGTATGATTCCGAAGCTAACACCATTATTTTAACAACCTCCTTCATGTGGGAAGGACGTAATAAATAGCAACAATTGTTTACTATTCTACTTTTCAATCATTATGAATCTTTAAAACCTTAAAAATAAATCTCGTTGTATGATTTGCGGTTAAAATACCCAAATTAGTCTAACCGACTATTCTGAAATAAGGCATGACGATAAATATACAGGGTGTCTAAAAAAAATAGGACTCTGTTTCATGACGCTGTAAAACTTGTTATGATCATTGGACCATGGCGAATTTAGTTTCAATGTAAGCCCAATTAGTTATTATGATATCCGAGATCAATCCAATGAAAAATAATAAAACTAGCACAGTTTGCGTAAACTATGCCATTTACTGGTTTGTACAATAGGATTTACATGTACAAGCCAGTAAATAACATGGTTTACGTTTCAATATGTAATGCAATTATTATAAATATAGACAATTATCTTTCAGTCAATAGCAAAGATTAGTTTGGTAATAAATTTAATTCTGACATAAGTCAAAGGATATCATAATAACTAATTGGACTTTACATTGAAACTAAATTCGTCATGGTCCAATGATCATAACAAGTTTTACAGCGTCATGAGTTAGACACCCTGTATATTGAAGGGATACCATCCTCTAATAAAGCGCATAATTAGGATATCATTATTACTATGGATTATAATGGACTTACAATAAAGAAATGTGTGCATTATATAGTTAAGTGAGCAGTGGCCGAAACTTCTGATTTCTTAATAAATCGCTATTTAAGTTCCAGGGCATTATTCAACACCCGTCCTGAACGTACGAGGGTCATTCAGTAAGTTATGAAAGTGATCGTGGTATGGGATGCATGAGTGATTCTATTGAGGGATAGTGTGATCAATACAAAGTATGAACCTTTGTCTTTCAAACAATATAGTTTTGGATTTCTAAATATAAACGATGACGTCATAGCATTGTCTCAAAGTAAGTACACTTGGGACACTACTAAATCAGTTATTTGGCGGGAAATTTGAATTGTTTGTGTAAAACATGTGGTAAGAAGATTGCATAACATGACACCAGAAGCAGGTAAATCCCAATATTTTTCGCGTAAGTATGATAAAAAAGACAATAACTTTAACCCCTGTGTAATTTGATATATGTAGTATAAGAGGAAAAAGTAAGGAGAGGCAAAGTCGAATAAAAAGTATACAAATATCAGTATTTCAAATAAGAGAAGATATCGGTATCTTCCCAGAAACCAGTGTGTCCGATCGAATTACCATGTCTTATTAACTTACACTACTGCTGTTGACAAATTTAGAGGCATTAAAGCATGATGCATTGTGGGAAGGACCTTTTCTTGCTGGCCATACTATTCTATCGGCTATTGTCATCATTTGAGTCAGATAGTTGAATGCATCCACATCTACAGAAATACTCACAAAGGATTGGTAATCGATCCATGTCTGTATGGAGCATACACGCATGACATGCCTAACAAAGCGGGCATTTCAAAAGTGTAATTCACACACGGATGCCCACACAGGTGCACCTAAGCTAGCGGGGTTTGAACTGGACAGAAATCATAACCTTCCCACAATGCATTATATTTTGATGTTTTGGAGCTTTTAAAAGTGATATTTCCCTCTATAACATGAATCGTTAGTAAAAAAAATAACATAAATTAATAGAGCAGAACTAGAACTTTGCAATGGTGTGTTTTATTTTACTAACGATTCATGTTTATCCAGTTTATTCTGAATCAGGAATGGGAACCATGTACTAAATTATGAGAGTGCACGTTTGATTAGACATAGTAATGCGACCAGCCACACTGGTTTGTGGGAAGCTCCTCTTTTCTTCTCTTATTTCAAATAGCCAATTTTCATTGAAAAATGCCCAGTCAGTGAATCACTAATATTGCGGAAAATCAAACAATTTAGGAAAAATCCAAGCAATTAACCAGTTTGGGAGATTCCATATGATAGTTAACTAATTATCTGAACTTATTCGCACGAAACCTGCATAAAATATGCGCATGCGCAGACGGCAGATCATTTTGAACTGGGCCAAAAATGGCTAAAATCATGAAATTTACTAGATAAAAGCTTACTGTGCCTTCAAATTCTAATCAAATATAATGAAAAATGCTTAAATCAATGTGTAAAAATATTGTGATAGTCAAAATGAAGATATGCATGAATGTGTCAATCAAAGATGGCTACCACAATCTTATTACTGTTATCTTTAGAGCTACTAGATATGCATTGTTAAAGTAATCGTCACATAATTTCAATGGTTTGAAGAAATTTTATGAACAGCTCCTCTTGAAATCCCACTATTATTGCTTTACATCGCACAACAATTTACTAAATTATGATCCCTCCATTGTTCTTTATCCTTTGTTGTTTTCTAAGGTATATTATTGCGGATTTTACTAAATAAAAGCGTATTAAAGAATTCAGATCTAAAAAAGAGTGTCAAACAGAGCTAAGAGTGTGTTCTAACTATGTGCCAAGTGTTATTTGATTTTATGCTGGCATTGCCGAGATATACGCAAATGTATCAATCAACCCATATTCAACATATTAGGCCTACATATCCAGCCAAATAATTGACAGATTCCAGTCAGTGTCTGAAACCTATTGTGTTTATGTTAATGACGTTACATAACCAAAGGTATCTAACAATCTAAAAGGGTATTGTTTGAAAGACAAAGGTTTATACTATGTATTGATCATATTATCCCTCAATAGAATCACTCATGCATCCCATACCATGATCACTTTCATTATTTATTGAACGACCCTCGTATGTTTATATGTGACTTCAAATGGGGATAGGTAGCCTATGGACGATCCCTTAGATAAAACGCCTGGACAAGAATAACAATCGGAATATATTAGTATAGAGTATTACTATAACCAACTACTAAGGTGTTTGTTTGGGATGTTAAAGTAGTGTGAAATCATTATGCACGTTATATGCCAGAAACATTGTCTCCTCCTTCCTCAATGGCTTATGAGAATATTTACACTATGTTTACACAATATGTTTTTCTTAATAAATTTAGAAAACATATCATGTTATCAAACATAGTACGGCTACTACCTCATAAATTTGAACCAAATGAAGGCTTTCCATGGAATAAACTAAACTACAAATCATAGCTATATTCCATATTTTTTACTGAATAATATTATCTCAGTGCTCCTCAAGTCATTAAATCATTGATTAACTTTCGTAATTTCAAGACAAGTATCAATAGCCTTGATCCGCTTAAATGATAACATGTAGTATATTATGAAAGATGAAAATACAAATGGTTATAGCGTTTACTAATCAAGCTAAATAATAAGCATCCCTATCATGCTTGTTACAGAGAGGCTGATGGTTGCTCTAGCAAGGCGATAATCCATGAAATTGGCCTTCGCCTTTATGTGTATAATAATACAGTTCAGTTCCACAAGGACCATCAAGAAATTAAATGATACGAGACCTACATTTATCCTTGGAGGGACAATTCGGTATTTCACCCTCCAACGAACACTAGTTATAGAGAACATTCGAAATCATAAAAGCACATCTATTACAGATGAACGTCTACGGCCATGTGTTTTGAACTCACCACCCTTACCGTTGCATGTACAGATTTTTACATTTTACACCATCTGAGATTCGAATCAGCATATCGCAATAACTACTTGTTCTACCCCATAAAAAGTATATATTTTCTGAACGGTAATCTCACAAGAAATCCAAATATGCTATTGGAATTTAGATAGGACTTAATGGTAATATGTTGTGATTAAGAACGTTAAAAAAATATCGATTTTTTCTCTTCATATTTTGATTTAAGCTCAATAATATGTTTACCTATCCAAATCATAATTTTACCATGCATATTAGTTCTTCATGCAATTACCCATCAGAACATAATGGTTGTCAATGGTAACTTGTTGAAATATATTATTTCGAGATGTAAATGAGCATAAACGTTTAAATTTCATATTTATTAGAGTTTACAAGTATATTTGTGTGGGTATGCACCCTATCCTGATTTAAACGGCATTTTTGAATTCCCATATTTGAGAACTTTTCAAAACTGTGTTATAGTCATATGTAAAACCAATGAATTAGGGCAAGTTCACTGTGTAGCGAATAGGGAAAAAGCCAAGGACAATGCAATAGATTCATGATTACAATTGTTACATAATAGTTGTCACGTTTGTTGAAACAGATTCTTATAGAATATAAAATAATCTTTCAAATGAGAGCAAAATCATGTTTGGATGAAGAGTTATTGTAAATTGAACGTAGAATTGGGAACATTTTCTATATTATCCATAGAAATTGTACACAGCGCAGCCGCCACCGCCACCACCCCTGACTTTCACAATATAATCAATTATTCTCAGCCAAACAGTTATAGAAATACCTGATTTATTCACACAATGTAGCTAGATAAATAGGCTTTCACATGACACCTCAACCATAGCTCTACCACATTATTTAGTTGTTGAATTTATAGAGAGAGATGGATGATTCGTTACAAAATATGCAACGCCACCAACCTTTTTGGGTGGTGAGTTCAAAACACATGGCCTTAAGTCACACCAGACTCTACTAGCGGGTACCCGTGATACGCGTGGACCCTCGCTAGCTGAAGTATTATGATCTAAATTAGATTCCTGTTATCTAGCATTATTTGTAGTAAAATGGGCATAAGATTAGGATTAGACATGATGAATTCAAAATTGTAGATCCGTGAATTACTTTTTCATTTGAAATAGACTTTGTTCACAGAACTCTGAGTTTTGTGCTATCTTTGTGAATCTCGAGCCCAATTACAATCCCCCCTTTTTCTGGGAAAAAATGAAGTTACCCCAAACACTCAAAAAATGTTGTACCTACCCCATACCCCATGCATGCCATTTGCCCGTATATCCAAATTATCAAGTAAAGCAAGCGTGGGTGTGCCCGATAGAAGATAGTGGGCGGTTAGTCATCAAAGCGTATTATGCTATTGTGAAATAGCAAGAGTTATGTCCTTAATACTCCAGGTGCCCTTAATCCTAATGTCAGTGCCACGGTACCCGTAATAATTCAGGGATACATCATTTACCCTTAATAATCAAGGGACCTATGTGGCCTTAATAGTCCAGGTACTCCATGTACCCTTGGTGCCCTTGATTAATCAGGTACCAACCATTCACTTTAATAATCCATATACCCCATATGTCCTTTTATAATAATCAATGACCTACCCACCCAGATTGTGTTCTTAATAAGGCCTACCCAGATACTCTAAATATTATTATAGGTATCTCATATGAGATATGAAATATCCACCCAGGTAGATATCTTTGAGGCCCTACCCCATACACCCTTAAATTACAGTTATCACAGTAGCTCTTAATATTCCATACCACAAAATCCAGGTACTTCGTGTGCCCTTAATAATCCAGGCAGGATTTGAGTTTAAAGTGGGGTCTTAGTTTAGACGGCGGAAGCGGGGCAGCGGGTCGCGGGGTCATGACCTCCTAGATTTCACGACCCCATTCACGGCCCTCCTAAAAGTTGCCAAGTCTCTCATAGAATACGTGTATTAAATAGGTCCGCGAAGCCTCCCTTAAAATGGATATTGAAGCACCCTTTATTGATCAGAATGTGTGAGACTGGCAACTTGTATGCATTTAGACACAAATAACATATTAAGGTAGATGCCTCAATCTTTAACACAACGGTGGTTTGTGAAGTGAAATGTCATCGTACATATCAATTGTACTGAACCTTATTATCACAACTCATGTCAAAATGTCTGAAGATCAGGGCACCTAATAGCATTTATGTTTGTATTCGTTCGAGTGCAAATAAACGGAATAGACAAGATTCTGCTATTTATCTTACAAATGTGATACGCTAACGTGGACTATTCCATTTAAAATCCATACAACCCCTTGGAAGACATGACTGCAATCTTTTCTACAGGGAGTGTGAATTTCCAATGGGTTACCTGCCTGAGTGACTCCATTTTAAATCTAAACACTCTGTGTGGAAGACTGCGTTAATATCTTCCGGGGGGGGGGGGGATTTCAACTGGAATAGCCTATTATTGATTTGTCAAACGCAAGTTTATGGGAAAGGCTTTACCGATTATTATTCTGTAATGCATATGACAATCAAACATCTATCGCTAATCACAACCGTCCCGGATAGACTTAACCTAGAGTTATTCCAATGTATGATATGGGTCAAAACAATAACTGGAGAAAATTATGTTGTACCATATTAAAAGTGACATTTTGCCTTTAAAAATGAGTCATGCATTGTTAAAACAATAATATGTGTATTATCTATAATGTAACAAATTTAACCTTTGGAACACAAGTGTAGGCATCATACATTTACACAGCACTTTGTGTATTACAGTCCATGAGACTTCTTTTCAGGACGGAGATTGAATGGATGATATATTAGTAGCCTTGCTGATTCTTAGGAAAGCTTATTGCTAATTGCGTATACGATAAGGAGTAGAAAATTAAAAGGAAAGTGCCTTTTTCATAATGAAAAATGTAATTTACATTTATTAGCTTTACGAACAATATGCTGGAAAACTTGGATTGAAAGAACACAAATCCCATGCTCAATAGAGAGCCTAAGGTTGATTTCCCAGGCGAGAGTACATGCAATTGGTCCGCCCTTCCCTAGTTAATCATTAAATAATAAGGCTAAATCGAATACATAGCTTAATGCGTTGAGAATGCAATCGTATATCATCGATATTGGATTTACGAGTTTTTCCACATACACAAATCCGACAAATTCCAATTAATTGAGAGATTCTTTTGTCAGTATAAATTCGAATAATTTAATTATCATTTAAAATTGAATTATATAATAATTACAAGTTTCGTAAGATCAGCGTTAGAAATGAACATCCTTTATCATAGCACATATTTGTACGTATTCACCAAGGACGCAAATTAACTGCGCAACCGAATGCAAATAAAACAAAAGAACGCTATTATGGTTAATCTTACATCTGAAGCGATAAAATTGTCATTAGCTACGGTGCGGTTAATGATATACCATTATCGCACTGAATGCAGTGTCCCATGAGGATATCAATTACTACAAATATAATATCTCATGTTTTAGTTATAAAAAAATGTAATGATGATTTAGTCCTATTATAGTTTCCTATCTAATACTAATAATACACTCGATCCCATTTAATTTGATTGACAAATTCATTGAATCACCATTCCACTAATAGAGGACCATGTACATGCAAATTATCAAAGCTGAATTTGACATGCCTGCATAGACGGACATGACCTGTTAACAAAAGCTCCAAATTATTAGACGGAAACAATTCTTATGACACATTGAAGAATACCAAGCACTATCATAACTATGTTAGGTCCAATTTTTACATTTTTTACATTTTTGACACGCCATGTACACTGCTATTCATAACTATCCCCATTAGACCTTATTCCATATCGGCGCCTTCCTACCGTTGGTGGGGTAAACACCGCAAGAGGTCACGAAAAAGGAAAAAAATCATTGTGGCAAGACCCATAGTCACGTGCTGGTATCGTAAGATCACACCGGCAACACGAAAGGAAGAAAAAACCGTCGGGATCCGCCGTCGCCGTTCTTGAAAACCTTTCTTTTATATTATATTGCAATGAATTCAAATGTCATATTAGAAGAAAAAAACCACATTTGTATAGTATAAATTAAATTTCCAAATTTTAACTGGTAAAACAACGTCATTTGTTACAAAAATAAAGGCTAAAGAAAACGTGATCCCAGTGGGGTTCGAAGTCATGCGTAAAAATATTCTCCAATACAAGCCAACACCTTTAACCACTCTGCCACCGAGAAATAAGAAAATGGTTATCAAAATGAACTACCTGAATATCGTTAAAGTTCCTTTTATTTTAAATACAGGGTGGTCCAAAATAGGTCTAAATAGCAATTTTTTCATGAATCTATGAACAATTCTGTGAAGAAACACTTCTGGCTTTTTTAGTTAAATGTTTTACTACCCAGGGTAGAAAAGGACCGAAGAGTCACACAAATGAAATAGAGAGACTGCGATTTGGCCATTGTTTAATCAATAAAATGAATAAAACTGTGTATTTTTTACATTAAAACACTCCCTGAATTGAACATCATATTCTAGTAGAGAATGTCTAGATAACAATTCAATAGTATTATTTATAGTAGCAAGCACATGTTATTAACACATATGAGAAGTTTAAAAACTTTCCTATGTATACTTTTAAAATGGCATCAATTTCAAAAGTTCTAGTTTTCCGCTATTTTGTGTAGAAACCTATGGGCGCCACACATCCACCGGCCCCACCCTTGACTCACTCGACGTTTAGATTGATAACTTCACTGTTGCTAAAAATGTGGCTTTAAACCTTTTGTATTCGGTAGCTGGATAAATTGTTTTTAATATGATACCAAATATGTTATGTTTTTTTGACAACTTCTATTTAAAATAGAGACACGTATCACGATTGTAAGGGTTTTTTTTAAACGGCCCCACCTTATTTGATATACCTATTATTGACCTGTGACCTTCACCTATTTTAAAGTAAACATAACCATTCCACAGTGCAAGCAGACACATTATGCAATATACTCCAATGCACTTGATCTGTTAACCCTACTGTCCAAATCAAATCCCATAATCATTAGAAAAAGAGCTAAGGTCATTTTCCTAAATTTCAATCCATGAAACTGACCTTCCCTTGTGTTTGTGTAAAACAAAAAGAAGGTCAATGCCATATTAAGATAGTAAATTCAGAAAATAAACATTTGAAGAACAGGCTCAACGAGGAAAACAACAATCATAAGGGATACATCACTTTAAAGCTACACGCTTAAAATTACCGAAAAAACACCATGCTGCCTGGGCAAATTGACCCGATAGGTTCGGTCAGTCAACACTTTTGCAATATTAAATAAAAATTGGTTAGACAAGAGTATCTTTTTTTGGCCCAACATAGGTTTGCCAATCCCATTGCTAAAAGGGATATATTTCAGGAGAAATAAGTATTAGGTTTCCCTTCCAATATGTAGTGTCCATTATGACACTGAACCTTCCGAAACAGATACTTGACAGGAAAAATGATCCGGCTAGTGTGTGTCACCTTAATAATAATATACTCAATATTGGCCTACAGGATATCAAAGTTGGTATAAGCATACTGCACTTCACATATCTGGCCAGATTGACACTTTTCTCCAAAATAGATCTATTTTGTCTCTCGGCCACTTCAATAGAAAGGTGATGATATTCATAAGCAAGGTTACATCAAGAACTCTCAAAGTCATACGTAATCGAAATCGCAATATTATCATCATAATCCGTTAAAAAACATACTCAAAAATATTAATATAGCTGAAGAAGAAAAAGAAATATCAGGATATTTTGCAATTATCTACATAAGGCAGCAAACATTGTATTTCATTTCAATGAAATCTTAATTTCATGGATAAAAAAGTATAATGCGTTGTATAAAATACTTTAAGGAAAAAACTGGACAAACTCATGTTTAAAGAAGTGTGTAAAGCGTATACATTTTATCTGCTTTTGATACAATCCAAGAAATATCACTGCAACTACTTGGCTCAGCTTAAGAGCAAATGAAAAGCAAATATGAAGCTACAAACAAATAAGAAATCAACAATAGTCTACTGACACAAATGTCAAGTTTGATGACCAAACGCAGATTATCACAGAGTGTAAAAGATTTGACATTGCATGAATTTAATATTGGGTTAAAAATGAAATTTCAATTGTATATATTTTTTGTAACAGTCTGTATACGTATATATGGGTCTTGAAGAGTTTGAAGATATTCACATGCGTTCTATGCTTCAGTTTGCCATACAGCTAGCCTCATAAACGAGATATGCAAATGGAAATATGGTCTACGTAAAGAATTGCTAAAGAAACCAGATTTGAGAATTGGTGTCATTTGCAGATCTCTGGTGTGCTACCTCAATGAGTAGATATTTGTTGGTTTTATACAGTTTGATAGAACAAAAGCAATAGCCAACTTAAACGATAACATCGATTTGTAAGAGAAAGATCTCATGATCATTCAAAAAGGGCTACGGTCATTTTCCAAAGCGTCAAACCATGAAATTGATCTTCCCTTTATACGGTGTTGTTTTTAAAACATTAATAAGATCATCAAATGCCATACTAAATACTTAATCAAAAAAGTAAGTGATATGAGGGATATTTTCCTATATGATTTTAAAAAGCCGTGCTAATTCATGCCTCGATGTACACTGGTTAACATCAACAATCATGGCTAAATCATGAAATATAACGCTTTATGTAACTGTTTCCCATCATTGTTCATGTTATATTTGATCAAATTTCATTGGATACATCTCCTTACTGATCCGAAAGAGAATATGACTCACATAAATGTGGTTCGTTATTCAATACAACCTGGTGAATGACCTCAAAGTTAGTATAACCTTGACTTGAAATGTTACTAGACAGGTTGATTCAATTTCATTAGAACTTTACATTTCAGCTCCTTCATGACATCACTAAATGATCAGAGTCCCCGACAATCTTCAAATGGACTTGTTTTAAAAGTGGCTATACTTAACCGTTCAGTTTATGCACTTACTTTTTGATATTATTTATATATTCTGTTAAGAAGAAGAAGATGATTAAGAAGAACGAGGAAAACGACGAAATGAATCGAGTCAGGATGTTAATGTATTACTCTCGTATCTTGATGCCATTCATAACAAATACTCTCTGTATGGTTTTATACAAGTAAATTAAATTAAATTAACATTATGTATGCCGACTACAACCAAAATGTTTTGTAAAGCAACACACACGGAGAAGATTCGTTGTTGTGAATGTATAATTATTTGAACTTGACTTGATCATTTTACTCGTGATTTCTTTTTAATGGTAATTTAAGAGTCTTTTGCCGACGTTAATGGGGTCATTTGAGTAGATAACACGGCGCGAATAGGCTGATTATGATCTTCCTTTATAACTTGGTACCCTGACTATAGTGTTATTGCAACCCGAATGCGTCCCAGATTTAGATTGAAACGATAAGTAAGTAAAATCACGTCATAGAAAGTTAAAACATGATCTCTAAATCACTGATATCTTGGTAACATTACATTGATTCCAATTATGATATTATGTACCTATCCCGCCCATATTCGGACTTAATAGAAAGGTAACCTACCTCCCTAGTAGTTATTAACGATGTAATTCTGAGAGCATAACTGGCGAGTAACACCAGAATAGTATATAACTAGCGAGGTCAATATCCAGAATAATCAGCATCGTCCCCTTACAAAATTAATTGTCGCATATGCCAATTGTTCACCTATACTTGACTGTAAAATTCTGACGTGAATGGTCCTTTGTAATATTAAAAACGTGTCGTCACTCGCTAGGTCATAGGTGACGTGAGTGTAAATAAAGAATCACGTTGAATCGGCTATCGGTCCGGATAAAATGACGCCATTTTTGTGGCCAAAAATTTCGAAGTTGTTTTTTCAAAAATAAGGACTTTCATGTCATACAAACATATTTTGGGCTCGTGTTTCATACAGATGTTGCACTAAAAGGTACAATTTTCATGATAATTGTAATTGAATAGTTCAATGGTGTATTAATAACATGATGCCATTTCTAGCGTCCAATCTCTGTGGCGTGCTACTGTGCTCCTGCCTTTTATAAACGAAAAACACGAGTTCAATTCCCGAAATTCCCCTATGTTTTATTTTTTTTAACATGATGGTGACTTAATATAATCATTCAATATAATGGCCCAGGTATTGACATACTTTAGTGTTTATTTTTTATATATCAATTGATTTATTAAATGTATATGTATGTATTATTTTTTATACATCTTTTTTATTTACTTTCAATGTATTTATTAATTAATTTTTAATTTTTAATTATTCATTCATTCATTTATATCTAGTTTTAGCATATGTGTTTATTCATTTATTTAATTATGTATTCGTTTATTTCAATAGTAGGTTATTGCATGTTATGTTAAATAATTAAGTGATAAATTAATTAATTTGATTGATTGGGTGGTTGACTGATTGTTTGAAATGATTTCTACATATTTGCATGCATCTTTGTGGATAGATTTAAAATATTTTATAATAAATCGGTCATAAATGTATCATTGAGTAAATAATGCATAAATTGATAATGAATTGTATGATAGAAATCACCCATTTATCATCATATCTATGTAATCGTCCATCGGGCAAATCAGATATTATCATTTAGTAATACAGCATAAACTGTTATGCTTCAACTTACTCTTGCGTCCGGTCAGGTATAAGATTTAGCGTAAATTACTCGCAAGTTACTAGCCTAGTAGCTTACCCCGGTTTGGTGCTCTCAACATTTTGGGTTACGCCTCAGTTACTATCGAGGTAGCGCTATTCTTCAGCTACCCGCCATTGGTGCACTCGGCCGATGGCTTTTGATCGTGACAAAATGTAAATGTACACGCAATAAAAATGTTCCCGCCCTGAAGAAAAAATGGCATGAACCTTTTATGATACATGCATGTGATGACAGATGGCGTATTCCGAATCACATTCCTGAGACGACTGTATAATGTGGTCAATAGTATAGACGCCCAAACCATTTTGTGCATGTATACGGAATTGTTCCGCCCAGAAAAAAAATGGCGCGATTCTTTTAGATAACAATTATAAATGTGATGAAAGATGACGTGTTCCACTTTCCTGAAACACGTATGTATGACTTAATCAATACAGAACTTCGACACCATTTGTATTATAATTTCTGTATTTAAAAATGTATGTTGTAACGCAAGTTGTTATCTTTGTATCGCGCCTCGAGCACCATTTTGGTGGATTAGTCCGGGGGATTAGTGCTCATTATAAATCCACATTATTATTATTATTATTATTATTATTATTATTATTATTATTATTTGTTGATTGTTTGATATGTCATTTGTATGAATGTTTAATTAATTATGGATATTCTAGGTAATTATGCAATTGTTATATGCCATGGACGAATTATTTACTAGGAAACGAAGTACAGGACCAACTCATCTTTTGTATTATTTTGACATTATTGGCGTGGGATAAGACATGATTACAATTCCTTATGTTCTAGATCATATATAATTTTAAAAAATAGTAAAAGAATTGCCCAAACATATCAAATCTTTTTGATTGAGATTTCAAAGAAATAAACACTATTATTAGCGTATCACAATTGATAGTTTGTGTTTGTTTACAGTTGTGTCACGTTTTCTCTAGTATGTACAGCATTTTAAAAGTAATTGACTATGACATAAAAATATTTTACAATCATATTTCAATTTGAAAATAATTGTCCGTATGATAGAAAAACCCAATATACTGGTATGGATCCATTTTCATGCAGGCGATTAATATAGGATGATCAGAAATTTACAGCGTTTTATTGCTAGCGTTGGTAAAATAACCTTATAAATACATTGATGCTTGTTGATCAAAATATATAAGCCAACTGACAAATAGCGTATTGTTCAATCAGAAAAATATTTCAATTACGTCGACGTTTATTTCACAGATACCTAATTATAGATGTGTTAATTAATTCAGTTGGGACGCAAAGCCCCGGGCATCAAAATATGCTTTATAACACACATTCAATTTGCCATGTTGAACTATTGCAACAATATGAAATGTTGCGTGAAAGATGTGCTTTTCATGTAAATCCTCAGTGTTGACATGAAAAACATGATCCGCGTTGGCGAACTGTAAAATAGTATATTGGATTTGTAATAACACAGTACCAATAATCGTCAAATGTGACAATTAAAGCAGACGGGCGGGCTGTATTCAACGTATGATAAACACATATGGTCGGTTAGTCTAATACTATAAAAGTGGCGTATGGTAAAAAGAGCATTATGAACAGATCGTACTGCTGCAGTAGATGAATTTTCAGATAAATTATGTCTTACTTCTAAAGTTTTGTTAATGACTTTTCGCTTGGCTAATTAACATAATGCTTCATATTATAAACATGAAATACACTAAATAAAAAGTTAAAAATAAATGATAACCTTTTAGAATTCCATATTTCCTTGCTGAACCAATTAATATAGTTCCAATTACACATTGATACAGTTATGAATATACTTGCCATCTGGTGTGTCAGTTTCAACGGATCACGCAACATAGTAAATGTTGTTACCACACATGCATCGTGCACATCCTCCGTAGTACTAATAACTCCACCGCGACATAACGTCCCCACGCTTTAGTCAGAATGTAAAACATATGGTTTTGAGTGGCTAACGGTAAAATAAAAGGTTAAATTATTGCATACGGATTGGAAAATGACTGTCAGTCTGACTGGCTGACTCGGATGGTTCCGTTAAGGACCGTTCGCTAAGTGTCCGAATGGCGTATGTGCAATAAAATAGCGTAATGGGATGGCCGTGTGCATCATGCAACGGCCAGGCAGGAAGAATTAAATGTAAGATACTCTGATATCCGACCGTATTGTTGTTAAGGGGCAAATTAGTAACTGGTGTTGATGTTTGGATCATCCCGTGAGTAATGAGCAATTATATTGATATAACGCCGCGGTGAGAGGATATAATATGCATTTGTATGATGATCTTAAAGTGGATCTTTGAAAGGGTAATCAGATTAAATGAATTTCGTGGCATTAGACATTTTCTAATACTTATTATAAGGTCAGCGTAAACCTTGCATAATATACAATACACTATAAACAATAAATGGGTATGAGTAACATTTTTGATTTGGCACTGGTGTTTCTACAAAAAGCCGTGATTAATAATGCCATTCCAGTTAAACCAGTCATAAATGCGAGTTTTCCTTTCAATTACCAAATCCAAGTCTTGAATGATAATTCATGTTTTCTCTCGTAGTAATATAGGACTTTACCAATATGTCTAAACAAATATCTAAAAAGTCCTCACAGAGCAAACCAGTTGAACTGTTTAATTTTCGACATCAGTTGTTGGCCTTAATATAATTATTATTACAATTACAAGATTTTTGATATTGATTTTTTCGCGCTCAATTGTTTGAAACTTGAGTACCAACCAAGAATCGATACTAATGGCGAAATTCCATTTATCTCTTTATGTTCTGTATACGCTTTATAGTACAATATTTGATTAGTGAAAATTCAGGCGATATATGTATCAGTGTATAGAAGGGGCACAGACCAATCAGAGAGGTAGGTTTTTGTTATATTGTAAATATCGCCATGGAATAAAAGTCCTTTTACTTATTAATTAATCATAGGTGCGGAAATATCCAATATCAGGAATCAAGATAAGGTCAGGTTCTTTACGTGAAAGCCTTACGCAGCAGATTAACAAATGTCCTGAAAAATCGTAATCCCCCGATCGGTTATAATCATTATGTATTTATATATTGAACAGTGTTTTGGTACAACATATTTAAAAGAGTCATACAAATTGAAATTTTTAAAGAAATTCCTGACCTCAAACTACTAGCATTAATTTGTTTAATTATCACTTCCTAATTGGCGAAACCTCCTTACAGCAGCGAATAAATACAGAAGGACACGGGCGCGCATGATGAGAACAGGCGAACAGTGCATCATATGCGTGACGCGTGCGTGCGGCCCAAAACCGCATGCCTGCGGCCCGAACCGCGTGCGTGTGGCCAAGCGTACGCTTGGATTACTTTTGCTCCCGGAGAAATAATTTGGAACTGATTACACTATAGTTTCAACGCTAAACATTCTCTTTTCTTTATATTTTAATAGTAAAGATGATGTGACCTGTGACGTGATTGCCCGGCGATATGCGTGCGCACCTACAGTGAATGTGCTATGTAAATTAAATTCACACTTGATTTATCATTATACGGTGTAGAATAGTACAGTAGTCATGGTCAGGTGGGTGAGAAGAAAATGTGTTAATTGAAACAAATATGTCCCAGGAGAGCCTTCAAAACGGCAGAAAACCTATATAGCTCCAAGCCCCTGGACCCCACGCCGAATTTATAATCCCCCACCCAATATCACACATTTCAAGACGGATTGCGATGCCCATGATTGTGGCCCTAGCTGTAGTCGGTATTGGTGTTTGTTTTTTGTGCTTATTATTTATTTGTTTATTAAGTTTTTTATCCTGACTGACTGATTGATTTATTGATTTTTTTTAAATTTAGTTAGTAAATGTATTAGTTATTTATAATGTATCGCCAACATTTCCCGCCGCAACACGTGTTACCCGCATATCACAAAGTCAAAATCCTCTTCAATCCACCCCCCCCCCCCCCCCCCCCCCCCCAAGGCATTCCTTCCTCTACTGCTGTTTCACTTTGCAAGCAAAACATGTCGAACATCCTCTGGGCATTTTAGCAACGCTGGAGCGCCCCCTGTACAGTATTCACATGTGAATTTGCGTACAGGTAACCGGAGGACTTTGCTCTGAGATACATACTTATCCTACCATCGAGACGATTCTCGTGTTCCTATTGGATAAGCGCCTGGATTTAGTGACTAGATATATTCCGTATCCGACCCCCAAATCTCGTATACGGTCAGTAAGGAACTGCGCATGCGTTGTAGTAGGATTGCTACGCCGGCGCGTGACGAACGTCATGATTGCATTTGAACTTGCTCGGGTTTTAGGTGACTTACAGAATCATTTGTTCTTGTTTTGTTTTAATAGTGTTTTAGTAGGATAAAATCGTTATTAGGTGAGGTTGGGTCGGATACGGATTATATCTAGTCTCGGAGTCTGTATCAGGACTCGGGCTGCGCCCTCGTCCCGATACAGAATCCTCGACTAGATATAATCCGTATCCGACCCAACCTCACCTAATAACTAATATTCTCCCAGAGTTATATACTCCCTGTCATGGTCTGCATCCCTGGCACAATGAGAGACCAGGTACTAAATCTGGTTTCCCCCTGCAGTATGCGTTGAATAGTGCGTATGCAGTAGTCATCTAGTACCTCTAGCATGTCTTCAGACCAGGCGCTAATCATAATCAATTTGTAAACACTACTGTTGTAAACAACGGTCAATGGGCCCACGTCACATGAGGTTGAGCTCGCGTAAAGTACGCCTGCTCAACCTCACCCCAAAACGGTGCCGTAGGTACATAGACTAATTACTTAGAGACTGCTCATTCCGCATTCCAATATACACAGCGCACTGAAGCCGCGTGTTCCCTGACGACAGTCAATCTCCCATGACGACAGTCAATCACCCATGACGACGGTCAATTCTTCTGGCGCAGCTTGTGCGTTGAGTGCGTATGATTAGCACGCAGACACACCCGCGTCCGTGGCGCAATTAACGGGAGCGCAAACTGGTGCGTGCTTCAGAACAACGTTGGCGTTATTTGTGAAACGCTTGCGTTTGTTTCAGATCAACACGCAGGGACGCTACAAGAAAAAGTGACGCATTCAAGCACGCGCGTAGAGCGTCGTTTTTCGGGAAGTGCGTATTTGTTGTTGTCATGGTTCGACTTTTTGTTCTTTGGCTTCAATCTTTAAGCGTCGTGAGCAGCCTCTGCGTAGGTATCCGTTGTGCGCATTACGTCATCTCGACCTCAAGGCTCTGATTGGTTGGTGCTCAAACGTGAGAACTGAAAAACTCATGAGCTTTTCCACGCATCATCACGCCCCACTGCGTCGCTGGTTATGGCGCAGCACTGCGTTGGTGGATACGGCGCAGCGTGACGATCGTTAAAAAGGCTTCAGTTTAAATTTGACCAATCAGGTGCTTTGATGTTGTTGGTTGGCAGTATTTTGTGAGTTCAAGCATGCGTGCGCAGCCTGATCGAAGTGCGCCCACGTATGTCGAACTGTGGCCAGGAGATTATGTGCCGTAGGTCCATTATTGGAACATTATGAATTGTCGATCATAGCGTATGACCTGAGCGCGCGTTCATTTGGTATCGCGACGCAATTCAATGTTCCAACAAAACAACAGGCGTACCAGCCGCGCAATTATGCACCAAACAACTATTTGTTGATTATAGTAGGTTCTTTTTTGGCCAATCTTATTTCTATATTGTCAAAATTCTTTGAAATTCTTAGTGTAGCTGTTCCTGGGATGTGTGAGCAAAAAATGTGTGATAGACATACGCATGATACCTTCATATATCGAACGTTCAAGTACAACACTGTCGGCTGGCCGGGCAATAACTAATGGGTAATGGAGCTAGAGTAGTGGTAGTCAATAATCCGACCAAGTCGGACCAAGACAAGGGAGTATGAGTTCAATTTGGTCGCCCGCAATTTTTCAAGCCTATTTGTCAAAGAATAGTGCAATAGTGCAGTTACCATGGTTACAGTCCACGTAAATTGTTATACGACTTTTTTCCATTTAAACCATACTAAACAGTCTTTGCCTCTAAAAGTGTACCATATGGTGATTCATGGGTCCTCAGATCAACTTTAAAAAAAAACAGTGATACATTACCAAACATTATAGGCTACTATAGCCAAATTTAAAAATTCTTTAAAGTTTTGGTTCGGTTGATAAAAATCACCGACATTTCAGGACAAAATCCCAGTCAAACTATAACAATTCCCCATAAGTATAACTATGCGCGCCATACACATCCCAACGAAAGGAAAACATATTTTGAAACCTCCAGGTACACAACCAAAGTGAAACAAAATCGTTGGGATCTCGTTGGCGCGTGACATTACGCTAACCTTGAAACTGTGACAAACAGCGTCCTCAGCAGTTTTCAAGCCCTTAAAATTTGACGCGCCAACAAGATCCCATTACTAATTACATAAACAAGTTCATTTGGAAGAACTCGGAATTCAGAAGTAAATATTGTTGGGATCTCGTTGGCGTACGGAGATAATCCAGGTCAAAGGTCAAATGTTACCCTTTTGAGCCATCTTCACACCTCTGTAAATCCGTGCGCCATCTTTAATAACTTTGGAAACGACATCTACTTGCAAAGACGGTACACCTTGAATACAAAATTGAAGAAATAGCTTGGGATCTCGGAGATTTTTCTTTTTAATGATATTTTAAAATTTTGTAAGATTAACTTACACTGCATGCGAGTCAGTCATTTCCCTTCGTGCATTGTTCAAGTTCTTGTAAATCAGTGCGCCAACAAGATCCCATAAACTTTTTGATTTATTTGCATAGTTTGGCCACCATTCAATAGATTTCGATGGCGGTTAATTCCACATGATCGCAAAGTTAAGGCGTCATCAGCTTTATTCACGAGCCTTTTTGGACCATTTATCAGATTATCAGAATATCAGATTACTTTGTTGAATTATGACATGTCATGTGGGATATTATTTGTTATGCATTTTAGACCATTCTCGACACATCAACATTAATCTGTCGCATGATGTTTCATAAATTACATATTATGTCTTTAGAATTCAACAACCCTGTCGAATTCGGAAGACATTACTTACATATTTTGAAATCGACATTACAGACTAACATAGATGTGTTCAGAATAGTCTAAGATGCATAGAAAACAATGTCCTATATGACATGTCAAAATTTAACAAAGTAATCTGATATCCTGGGTCTTAAGTCTTGAATGGCTCAAAAGGATTGAGAATAAACCTGATGACGCCTCAAATTTGCTCTCGTGTAGAATTAACCGCCATCAAAATCCCAAAGTTTTCCCAATCGGTATTTATTAAATGGCAGTCAAACTAAGCAAATAAAACATAACATTGATAGGATCTTGTTGGCACACTGATTTAAAAGAGCTTGAACAATGTGTGGGCTGTTAGTGACTCTCATGCACTATAAGTTGACCTTAAGCGACAACAAAAAAAAAATATATATATATATCTTAAAGATCCCAATCTTCATTTTGTAATTAAGGTAAACAATCTTTGCAACTAGATATAATTTACAAGGTGTTTTAAAGATGGCGCACAGATTTACTGAGGTACGAAAATCATGGCTCCAAATGGTAACATTTGACCTTTGACCTGGATTATCTCCGTGCGCCAACGAGATCCCAACAATGTTTCCTTTTGAATTTGTTAAAGGCTCTGAGTTCTTTCATCATGTTCATATATGAACTTGTTTATTGAATGGGACCTCGTTGGCGCATCAAATTATAAGGTCTTGAAACTGCAAGAAGGCACTGGTTGTCATGGGTTCAAGGTCAGCGTAATGTGATGCGCCACCGAGATCCCAATGATTCTGTTTCACTTTTGTATGTACCCAACTGGAGGATTCAAAATATGTTTTCCTTTCGTTGTAATGTGCATGGCGCGAATAGATATACTTAGGGGAACATAGTAATCGTTTTACTGGTTTTTTCCTTGAAATTTCGGTGATCTTTTACGACCGACCCAAAAATGTTAGGAATTTTAAAATTGGCTATAGTATAATGGTATGGTAATGTATCACTTGTTTTTTTTAAAAGTTGATCTAAGCACCCATGAATCACAGCACCCCATAAATGGTACACTATTAGAGGCAGAGACTGTTAAACAGGTTTTATACACGTTTTGCAAATTGACATGGCTCGAAGTTTATCGCAAATGTATTTATTTGTTGAGAACACATTTTAACACGGTCCGTATGGGAAACAGGAATACTTTATGGAGAAAAAAGTAGATGACCATAAATAGTATACCGTACTCTCTACCAATTTCATACCAAACTCATACTTTGATGTCGTATTTTAAAGATACATTTATTAATATTAAAGAAGTGGAACATGATCCTTTTAAGTTCGAAAACCTCATTCCTTCGTCTCGTAGTAATACCAGTAACAGTGTAAGTGTTCGTTTTCAATTTCAATCAAGATATTTTCATTATAAATTGTACATAATAAATAATTCATTGTATCATGAAAAGGCGATACGATATAAGGACATTTGTTTAACAGCTGTATGAGGCTTTAATATAAAGAACATGACCTTATTTGGTCCCTCTATGATTCTTGATATTTGATAATATCGTACTTATGATTATTTTATAAGATAAAATATTTTATGCCTGAATGTGGTTACACTATAACAAACACCTATATACCCTTGTCGATCGCTCTCTGCCCCTTTTCTGATATATCGCCTGCGTTTCACTAATCAAATATTGCACTGTAGAGCATATAACGGACATAAAAAGTACAAATGGAATTGCCCATTTAATATTGATTTTCGGTACTCGAGTTTCCAACAACTGGGCACAAAAATCAATATCAAGAATATGGTTATTGTAATATTATAGTAAGGCCAGCACCTGCTGTCGACGGTAACACATTTTAAAGGGTGTGTTCTGCTCGATCCTTCCTTTTAGTTAATTTTATAACACATTTCCTAAAATGTCCTACATCACTTAGGGCGTGTTCACACTATAGCTAGTTTTCTCCACGACCCGGGTCGGACCCGGGTCGAACCCGGGTTGAAGTCTGGTGTGAACAGAAAAATAGGCTCAAAAATCCGACCCGGGTCGAAAATTACAATCCTGCGAAAGTGAAGGGTAGAACCCGGGTTCAACCCGGGTTCAACCCGCATCGACTGTAGTGTGAACAGAAATCGCTGTTTCGACCCGGGTTGCCGGAAGTAGATAACCTGACTGATGACCTAACCTCTGACCGTGGTTTGGCATCGTAGTTGTTTACGTCAGTTTCGAGCTTTGGGGAGCACATACCCAAATAGGTATCGCGACACGCTATCGACGCGATCAATCAAAGTTGAGTACGACAATAGTTCCTATTTGGCGGGAAAGAGAGTTAATTGTTGACGGTTTATGATATAATTTTTCACTAATATGTTGTGTTTGAAATGTGTAGTTGATGTTCTGACATTTAAACTAGGTGATTTGAGGTCAATTTTTATTTTACGGACCGATTTACACATGCGCTGATATCCAGACCGGAGACCGAATTTAGGTAGGCATATCACTACGTAGTTATGCGGCGGCTTATATCAAAAACAGTGCACGGTAATGTCACCTTCATATTCAGATATGTTGTAGATTACCCTTGTGAGCAAAACATATCAAAATTTCATTGAACCAAACGCACTAATATAGAAACTAGAGCCATTTAAGAAAGCCTTTCTTAACAGTAAAGTCTATGGAGAGCGTCTTTGGTGCTGTGCTCCCTTATAGGACCAGGTTGTGTAATGTGTAAGTGGGGGTGTACTTTTACTTAGAGTGAGTGTACTAACACTTAGAATGTGCATGCGTTGTATGTGCTTCGGTTTTTTTACAACTATACACATTGAAAAAAGTATCGAACCACTGGTTGAAAAGTGCAAATGTGGCCTCGGAGCCTTTAGAATAGAACTAAAGTGTACCCGACGTTTTGGAAATGTTGGTGTATTTTCGTGTAAGTGTTCATTCGTTCGTGACATATTTGGCATACATTGTATTCGTTAGCGGTTCGCTAGGGGTTCGTAGAGGTACGCGGGGTTTATTGTTCAAACCATACTTTGTATTGGTCAATTTGTTCTAATTCAGTACAGAATATATTGTGTTTTTAGTCATGTTACGAACGAACTAAGGTGTCATCTTACTCTATATCTGACCGTCGTGGCATGACAAAATATGTCATCAAATCTAAAATAAGTTGTAACTGTTCAACAATCCCTTCATCGACAAGCTTTGGATATGACATTTGCGAGGTGCTTATAGCAAGCCATATATTACTTACTTACTTATATTACGGATTGTGTTATGACCACTGGCGTAAATTCACGTGAAACCTCCTGAAGGGTGATAGGGCTGTGAATTGATGACGTCATCTCAGTCCTCATCGTCATTCTCACACTGAAATGTTTTAAAGTGTCGGACTAGAAATGATGGATAACCTTAACTTGGATCCTAAGAGTCGTTACGCGTTATTTGAAAGTGCTTACGGGCTACAGCTAGTACTCCGCCATATAGCCATGCAGAGTGCTGGGTAATACCTACAGTATACGAATTCACACCACACGATACGGAACATCATATTGTGGCAGCTTGCTTCGTTTCCGAAGTAGGCAAGATCAATCAAAGCAAACCATAGCTATCTATTTCAATTGAATGGTGATTGTTTACTTCATTCAAGTTACAATTTCTACAATTGGTTTTCGAGTTTCACAATGAACCATAAGGCGAATGATAAAAACTATATATGATACGATCCATGAAAGACTCTCTTCCTAGTTTTGATATAAACGTTGTGAATGTTGTACTGAAAATAGATGATGATCCTGGGAGTCTATACGATGGCGCGGACATACGGGACCTTGAGTTATTTTTAGCAAATTTGCTTGGCAACCAGTGTTTCAAAAGCAAAACATTTCATGCACGCACTCAACGCCGAGCGTTACGCACTTGATTCGCAGTAGGCGCAATGTGCGGTTGCCGTAATTGATTGATCTGCGCAAGTTGTTTTTGTTTTTGTTTTCACCGGCGTTTGATTTTTTTTCACCGGCGTGACGTAGGTCCGCCCCAACCTATAAGCTATAAATTGCTAAAAACCTGTTGCTACCGGCCGTGTTTTTTAAGGTCTTTTGCGTACTGCAACCATGCAGTCGGAGCGTAATGCGCCATGCAAAATAAACGCGCACACATGTCATACGCTGACGTGGTGTTACTACGCACACGCACCCCACGCACAGGCAAATATTGGAGAAATACGTTGTGCTACGGGAGATGGTTAAGGTTTAGGCCTTTGGGTTAGATAAGCCACGGGGCAAGGGTGTTATAAAGTTATGTTGTTTGGGAGGTACATGTAGGGGTTTTAATAATGAAGAAATGTGATATATAACCCATTGGAGGGCCATAAGGTAATGACATAATATGGTTTCTGATAGAAAAAACATGGTATTGTGACTCTAAATCGCGTAACATGGTGTCAGATGTGAAATTTGACACTGTGGTAGTTCAGGCTCCAGAGTCCTGATTATTTTCGAGATTTAAATAATACTAAATTGCGTAACAGGGAGGGCCACGAGGTGTAATGAAATAATGTGGTTTCTTAAAAGTATAAACCATGTGATATAGCTTGGGGTAATGACCGGAAGTATTCAATTTCAGGTCAGCATATAGGCCTACATTATATTTACTCATATGTACGGGATATGGGGTAATGACGGGAATCATTCAATTTCAGGTCAGAAAAATGAGCCTATGCATTATATTTTAAGTTATAAATGTATTCTTACCAATTTCGTGATCAATATTCCAACACTTATCTAATTGTGTGTTGCCTTTAAGGACCCCAGTTTTGAAATTTAAATTGTTGAATGTTTGTTGGATGTTCTTTTGTTTTCGTTACTGGTTAACATCTGCATTTTTATGCTTATCGCCTTCACTAATCATACTAATAATAAACATAATGACTTGACAAAATGTCATCAAATCTAAATGGGTTGTATCTGACAGTCTGTTAATAACCTTCCACTTCGTCAGCATGCTTTAGGTTTGACATTTGTAGGTTACTTTTAGCAAGCCTTATATTACTGACAGATTATGTTATGACCACTAGCGTAAATGCACGTGAAATGTCGCGAAGGGTGATAGGGTTGTGAACTGATGGCGTCATGTCAGCAGTCCTTATCGTCATTCTCGGGTTGAAATGTTGCATGTAGGACTATATCAGTTCCGATTTGGCGAGAAATATTCTGTTTTCATCTAGTGTCAGCGTGCAAAAGTAATGCAAGTGTACGCTCGAGAGTATGGCCAAACGCACGCACATAACAAATTATAGAAATTATTGCTAGCCTCGACCCTAACCAACAAGATCCAAAGAGTCAATGTACCAATTGTCTCCACTTGAAGATAAATAACGCTGCTATAATTCGATTGAACATGAAGAAATTCTTCCCATCATAAGGCCAAACAAATGTAATATGTTGTCTCAGCGACCCGCACGCATTGCTTTTAAAATTGACTTTCACGTAGAGCGCTACGCGCGGCAGCCATTTTGTCCTCTTTTTTCCCTCTTCTTTTCGGCGATACTCGGCAACTTTGTGAGAATACACATTCAACTAACTTTGTGAAGCGTACAATGTGCATTGATCATGTCTGATTACTTTTATTAAAAAGGCAAAAGCAAAACTATTGAATATATTTGGATTTTTATAAAATATAAAATAAAATAAAAAATCGCATAGGACATATACCTTTTTGGCCAAAAGGTGCTGAGACAAAGTATTTAATTTTTGGCCTAATGCGAATAAATAACCCAAACATACTACAGTGCAACAGAGCATAAATTACCAAATATTGAATTTTAAATGTAATGCCTCCTGAATGTTGTACAACCATGAAAATTTAAATCTTTAGTATATGTATCATATATAACCCGGGATATATAATCAAAATAGCTTTGTTTTAAAGTTCTCTGTGTTGTCTTTGTATGATTATCAGCATTGTTACACATTTTATGAAACCTAATTTCGGATTGGTCAATACTTGATTATCCATACACTCTAATCCAACCAGCTACTGGCTACTTGCTTTTATGGCCTTGATTATGTAGGCTTACAGGCCTTTATGGCGGTATGTATGTAAACTGCTCACAAAAAGTATCGAAACGCTTAGAAATGATCCAATATATAACGGCTCGAAAGGGTATGCATTAATCGAAGCAAATAATCAAGTGCATAATTTTGTTCTGCGTATTTTGACACCTCGATCGATGAGATACGATGTCGCGGAGCGGAGTTATTGTCATTTCAATGGTCGTGGGTCCAGTTTCAAAAGTGACAATCATCCTATACAGACTGTAACAAAAAAAGTTATACAATCGCAATTTTATTTTTAATTCAATGTTAAAATCATGCAATGTCAAAATCTCTTACACTCTGTGTTAAGCTCCGTTTTGGCTACCAGAATCATTTTAGTTGGTCTTTTTAACTACTTCCGTTTAAAATGTATGACTAATCTACTAATCGTCTAGAAATCGGGTTGGGCCACTTTCACAATAATATCATACAATATTGCTTGTATAAATTATATGGTTCGGGTATCATGCAAGGAACATTAAAGAGAACAATATAATTATTTTTCAAATAGTTTTATTTCATTTGAATAAATAAATTCATAAAATATATGAATTATATTTGTAAAGACCTAACATTCTTTGTAATACTTTTAACCACTTGAAGCGAACCATTGTTATCTAACAAGAGCGCTCTACTGCTATGCTCCTAGTTCGATTCCATTCATATTCATCCCAGTGATTTTACCATTGATTAAACCAAAGTGGCCCAGGTGATTTCATGACTACTTTAGACAATTGATCATATCTCTGCTTACCGAGCATCGATTGTCATGAAACAAAGCTTATTCGAAAGCTAAGGAAATTCCTCTTGCACGCCATGAAAACTCGAAACAGAAATTCTACGGGAGATATTTTTAATATTTTTTTCAAAACTGTATTACTTTTTTTGTTACAGCCTGTAGAAAGAGGTTTGCATTACTGTTTAGAATGATCAGATTCGTGATTTTCAATAGGGATGAGTGTCACTTTTGAAACTGGACCCACGATCATTTAAATGACAATAACTCCGCTCCGCAACATCATATCTCAACGATCGAGGTGTCAAAATACGCAGAACAAAATTATGCACTTGGTTATTGGCTTCGATTAATGCATACCCTTTCGAGCCGTCATATATTGGATCATTTCTAAGTGTTTCGATACTTTTTGTGAGCAGTTTATATACAGGCTTGCATGTCAGCACACGGTCACCTAAAGTAACTTATACACCATTATGCTTAAAACCCTTGACTGCACACTGCTGAATGGCATTTCAAGTTTTTTGTAGCGCGGCTTTCAAAACATTGGTCCCTTAGCGTGAGCATGTCCTTGAAGATTTATTATATATTTTGCGTGCATGGCTGGGCAAATATTAATAGACTTTTGCCAAGTCTGTGCACAGGTGTACATTTGTATGAAAGTTGCAAAATTAATGTATCTAAATTTTGTTTAATATTACAGAAAAAGATAGATGAAATTGAGAAATGTGGCTTGACCATTTTATTAAGCATAATTTAAGGATTAATTTGAAACCTAACATAACTTAATTGGGTATACGAAAAGTGGTTCAAAATTATTCCATTTAACGCCTAATTAATTGATTAATTACGAGCATAAATGAATTACACAGCAAACATGTTAACGAATGGCTTGCCTTTAATTTGATACCTTGCAAGTATGGTTTGGATACATAGTACTACTTAATAATTTCAACGAGTTTGGTCATTAATTAAGCTTAATTAAGATAACAACAACAACAAAACAACAACAAAAATTTAGGGGTTAAGTAAAGATAAATGTTAACTTTTCTCAGACAGAATTGTTGACAATGATGGGAACTTCATATCTTGTGAATTTGGTGTTAATGGCATATATAGTTTTTGCTGGAAATAACAAAAAGCAAAGTTTTAATGTATTTCTTTATAATATGCTTATTATAATATGCAAATAAGATCAAACTATTTTTGTCTCTATGACATTGAACTCCAAGTTGTATTCATTAATGTAATACTGTCTTCTTGTCTTACATACTACTTCTTGAATTAGAGCGTAATTTCAATAACATGCACTTTTGGTAATTAATGCTCTGTTGCACTGTAGTACTAGGCAGTTTAGGCTATTATTATTCTAGATGATGTGACCTGTGTCGTAGTGCCCAGCGGTATGCGTGCGCTTGATTGTTCATTACTTACGGTGTAGAATAGTGCAGTAGTCATGGTCTGCATCCCTAAGCACAATGAGAGACCAGGTATTAAATCTAGGGCAGGTGCTTTTAAAATTGGCGCTCAGTGATGAGTATTTTGCTTTTGAATAGTACGTATGCAGTAGTCATGGAATAGTTCCTCTAGCATGTCTTCAGACCAGGCGCTAATCAATTTGTAAACACTACTGATGTACACAACAGTCACATCATCTATATCCGAGCGCTCAGAACATGTAAAACTGAATTGTGTCATCGTCGTTAGTACTACAGAATAGTGCCATCTTCCAATTGGAGCTAGTAAAGATAGCGCTCATATTGATGTCCCATTATTATATAGCTCTACACATATTCTGTGTTGCAGTTTGTGGTTGTATATAACTTAAACGTAAAAAATGATAATCACTAAAGATATATGGAAATGGTGGTGTGATTCATGAGTTTGCACCCTAATCAAAGGTTTACGTTTACCCTGCAGTCCCTGACATGAACAACAACGAGTGTTTAATAGAACTTTTCAGAAAGCAGCCGTCGCCAAAAGGAGATGCGGAGTCAATTAATTTCCCCAGACTGTCCGAACACATTTCCTGAATAAAACCATCCAAACAACACATATTTGGCGGCAAAGCTGAAAATACTAAGTGAATTATCCGCCGAAGTGGGGCCACGATCTGGGTTCCAAGCCCGAGGTACTGCAATAAGTGTTCAGATTGGGAATCATCAACTGCACACAATTGCGTAAATTAATAAGGCTTGTTAAAACACAATTTGTAAAGGTAATTGATTCTAAAGGGCAAGAAGTACCAAGTGAATGAACATGCAAAGAGAAAATAGTCATACCTGTTCCCATTAAAACTGGAAGGAGTTGACAGGATAGTGTGACAGATTCAGACCAATAGCCCCAAGTTGCCAACATTCTGTAGAGAAAACATAACAAATTTGAAGTGAAATGTTGACTTTCGAAGGAACGATACAAGAAAGAATCAATACACAATTATTTCCGCGAATTGATCCTGGTTATCTGGTTGATTCTATAACTGTACATGTATAATATTGTCATATTTTAGTGCATGTGCTTCTACGTTGTCAACATGTTGTCACTTTAACAATATGTTCCCCCAATAACATTTCATACTAATTCTGGTTGTGATCATAATTGAAGATGGTTGAAAAAATCACGTTGTCGATTAATACTAGGAATTAGAAAAAAATGCATTCAAGCTTATCATTTTATTTTTTCACTGACCACACAGACAACTTCGTTCGACATTTATCAGAACTATGCAAGAAGACAACACCGTGAGAGCCGCATTGACTAAGTATGGACACAGATGACATCGAAAAAAGCCACATCGACAATTTTGCCTTCATGGATTTGGAAGATATATTGAATAAGTGAAAAGGGACCTTGATGGGAGCCAATTGATCATCGCGCAGTTTTAATGAATCTGTCACATCATCAACTGATCAATTGACAACATCGTGCTGAAAGCAACATTGACCGACTCTGAGGAAAGTAGACAATTTCTAAAGATACAAATTAAACATCGATGATGAGAAAAGGCTACTATTATTTCAGAATAATAAACCAGGGCAAAATAACATTCACTCGGGCAAACTGACATTCACTCGGTTAATATACTCTTTCATTAACATAGTTTTAATATTCTGTCGATTTCTGTATTTCAAAATGCAAAGAGCATTAAGAGTTGAATCTCTTAGCCGATACTCAACATGTTTATACTCATTCAACATAAGTCTGCACATTGATCCCCATTATTCGGTCATGCCATACACTTTTCTGACGTTGTTGACAATTGTCAAAGACGGTCGCCAAATCACTCGAGAAACGCGGTCTCACGAGTTAAAAGTATCAAAAGCAATAATTCCCCAGTTACACCGTACAGACTACAATTGTATTGAGTAGAAACGTGATACTACCTGGGATGAGTGTATATTTCCCTAATTACAGCCTTACGGCTGTGTTACTTATACGGCTGTGTCACTTGTGACTCGCCGTAGTAGGAATTTAATAAATTGGTTAGTTTGTTTGGAGGGATCGATTCACGTCTATAAATACAGATAGTAACTGTGATATGTCGTCATACGGCCAAAGAAACGTTGCTATGGAAACGTTACCATACGTCATATTTTGACACGTCGCGGCGTGCCTGGAAGAATTCTGCCATGTGAAATGAGGAGTTAAAATCCCCTGCGCTCACCTTATCTTAATTTCAATGTGATCGTGTTTTTATATCGATGTTGTCATAATACTCGTTAAAAGCATGGGTTTAAGTGCTAGCTATTATTTATTTAAGCTGTTTAAAGAGAACAATGCGAGTCACACCATATAACCATATAACATAACTAGGCTATAATAGGCACCATATAAGTTAGATTCGCATCCTGTGTTGTATTTGGACAGCCTGTCTGGGTTTCAGCGAATCGATATTAAATCTGGTTTCTACCAATAAAGAAATGAAATAGGTTGCGGTTATGGAATTGGACGTTAACCACCGCTAGTCACACCTGGAGTTATTAAAGCAATTCCATATTACATAAATCAGGAGGTTTTTTTTATTCTATCTAGGCCTAGTGGAATCACATAACATGATTCAGATATTAAAGAAATAGGGCAACGCGAGTTTTAGACTAACAAGGCATCGTGTAAACTCTCAAAAGAGGCTACGATTGTTGGTTATATAGATTCCTATACAAAACAAATCTCCAACTTTATAGCGAAAATGTTTTGGAAATATCGTTTTATACTTGAAGGATCTGTTATGTTGCAAGTACGTGCATTTGTTTATTTTTTTTGCATTTAAGCATTGGGAGACTGGGAATATTACGGTTCTATTATAGATCACACCATGTGGATGAATCGAGAAAAGCCAATTTGCAATCGTAATCACATATTCTAGGTCATAGAAATGCAAACGACCGTGGATCAGTATACTTAGTATATATAACGGACTAACTTTTTAGCCGCGCTTTTTTAAATGTCAGTCCGGTGAATGATGATCTTTAACAATAAAAAATGATTTATAGTTATACACTAAATTTCTTCCCATCATAAGGAGTGCCAAAAACGCTTAATAACAGAAGAAATCGGTTGCTGGTGCTACTAATTATCGGTTTGCAGCAGATTTCGGTAAGTTGTGGATCACGTAGAAAACCCGCTTAAAATACTTTGTTGTTCATGTTAATGGCCGGGAACGGTGATCACCGTATATCAGCGGGTTTGAATTATAATTTACGAATACCTGAAGTTTTATGTTATCAACATGCTGTATACGATCTAGCACCTCGTTCGGTATTTAAAGTCAGTTTGCACGCTATCGGCAAGTTATGTAGAAATCAAAAATAAAACCCATAAATAGTATTTAATACTTCGTTGTGCTAGAGCTATTTCTGGGCTCCTTAAGCTATCTTTTTCATCCACTTGTATAATGTCGGGTATGTATAAGCGCCAGCACCTGGTGCGAAACGTTTGTATAACGTGATACACGCTGCAGGATAAAATGGATCTCGAAGGAGTTTAGAGGCAATTCATAAAATCGCTCCATGTCCTCAAAGTTAAACATCACGTTTCTGGAGGTAAATATGCATATTAATTCGTACGTTTTATTGACAAGGACAGATCCATCAAGGGGTACGTTGTAATAATATACGACAGTATAAATCTAGACTTATACAATTCTGAAAAGGTTTTTGTTATTTTGTTTGTAAATGAAGACAAAAAAAAATGTAAACCCGTAATCATACTTGTCCGCGTTATTAAAATTGTCAGTTTTAACACCCATCAAATTCTGAGATTCGCTTCTTTTCAAATTTCTGAATTTAAGACATGTGTCAGTTTGTTTGAACTGATGTGAATAAGATTATTTATATAATGACAGGCCTGATTGAAGCCATTTTTTTTTACTACAGAGTATACTATTAACTTGGCTTGAAATCAAAACTGTAATATTAAAAATGTAATGTAATATCATTTATAAAACAAATATTGCATGCGTTTTGTTTGCGCAATAGTAAACCTATATATCACTCGATCCAATTTGGATTGTTCTATCACACTCGGCTTCGCCTCGTGTAATGGACAAATATAAATTTAACATCGTGGTATATTTTTTACTATCACACTCTCAGGCATTAAATATTTGTATATTATAAATTACCATTTGCATCGTTCTATTCTTAACTGCAAACCCTATTACCACTCAACAACATTATAGATAGCGAAAGGCAAGGGAGTTGCTGCCAGAAAACCACTCACGATAACTAGTTATCAGTAGTTAGATTTCACAGACGGATATATATGTATGGAAAAAGAACTCTCTTTTTCTGCAACTCGCCAAGTGTACGTGTGAAACCAACAATGACGAAAGCCATGCTACTTCATCATCTGGCAGCTGACGCGTAGATCATTGTGGGAATAACCAAGAAGAGTATTTAAAAGACGTCTTACTCTTAGGTTGAAAATAGCCAGAAGGAACCAGTCCCATGTGTGTGGTGGATGAAATCGTAACCCGCCTCGGTTGTACAAAGACTTCACATAACCCCGGTATCATGATGGCTTCTTTGATTTCTCCCTAGTGCCATTATATCATGATAACGGATTATTCCATCATTTAATTTATGGTTTGATATTGTAATAATAGATTTAGCCGATGATGAAATCCTAAATTTGTGTAATAAGATCTATGATTAAATACAACTATATATAAGACTTGTACACAACCATCCCTTTTCATGAATCACGATGTTAATTCTAGATAATAATTTCAATATCAAACACAATTTTGATTATGAATAGCCATTCACGGATCGTTAAACATTATCAAGTTGCAAGGTATCAGTATAAAATATGATTATGATTGTGGATGTTTATTAGCGTGCCCCTCACTATTAAAAGGTTAAAGCTATAGATCAAATTGACATTCAGGTGAGCGTTGTGCTTATTATCCTGGTAATATTACTAGCAAAGTTCGCCATATTTGTAATTTTGCTTTTTCATATCTCCATTACACTTAATTGATTGATTCACGAGGATATAGTCGACATTAAAGGTACAGTTTGTGATGTTGAAACCATGTTGACCCCCCCCCCCTCCCTATTGCATAGTCTATATATTTAGAAATGGCGTTCAAATCCTTGGTCGTTGTTGCAAGGGATTAAATCATGTTTCAGCGTACAGTATGTGCATAACCACTCTACAAACCACGCAGAC